>JAVGVS010000055.1:163329-245350 GCA_032718565.1 Distichodus sexfasciatus | reverse complement strand
GGGTGTGTGTGTGTGTGTTAGAATGTATATTTACACGTCTTTACGTCTGAGGCTTCTCATGCATGAATGGATGCTCGGAGTCGAAGAGGGAACTTGCAGTACGGAGTATGAATCGTTTAGAGTGAAGTGATTCACGTTTGAGTCACGATTCGGTTTGGTAGACGATTCGTTCAGTTTGATTCATTCTCTGAAAACAATGGGTCTCGCTCTTAAAGGGCCAGTTGGTAGTGTAGCGTTTAGGGAGTTGGCCCCATGATCAAGTCCCGGACCGGAAACGGTACCAATGAGGTACTCATGAGCAAGATACCGTCCCCAAGCACTGCTCCCCGAGCACAGCTCCTTCACAAACTGGTCAAAATCAGAGGTCTGAGAAAATTTCAGAACATGCTGGTAAATGAGTTCTTATTTATTTCTTTTTCGACCTTAATATTAACAAAAACCCCGTCTTCATTCATGCAGCTTTGCTTTATCCCGCAGAGCCCACTCGTTTCAAATTTGCTCCTCATTTGTGCATTCTCACACGCTTACATTGCACTTGTAAGGTCATATTGTTGAATCTTGAAATACTGTCCCACAGTGTGTGGTTAGACCCCTAGCATTTTGATGTGCACACCAAAAATAAGCATTTTGGGGTTTATTTTTATCTAAAAAGCAACAGAGCTGCTTAAAGGGTTGTAAAGTCTTTAGAATTGCACATATTGCCACATAAATATGACCAAATACATGATCAGATCTTTACAAATGAAAGTGAGTGATTATTTGTCATTGTGAACACAGCACAGTGCACCACAACCAAATGTGACCTCAGCATTTGACCCATCCCCAAAGGAGCAGTGGGCAGCTGACATGGGCAGCGTTCGGGGAGCAGTGCTAAGAGATGGGTACCTTGCACATGGGTACCTAAATGGTAACTTTACCGGTCCGGGATTCGAACCAGCGACCTGATGACGGGATGAACGTCCTAACCGTTACGCCGCCAGCTGTCATTCAAGTAGATGGAGAAACAAGTGAGACAGAAAGTTAAAGTCAAAGTAAACTTTATTGTCATCTCTGCTATATATTATACAAGTTCACAGAGAGACGACTTGGCTCCAGTTTTAACAACCAAACAACAAAGAACAAGGTACAGGGAACTAATAAGGCACAATAAAGTGTGTAAATAGAATATAAAATATACACTTTAAACTAGAAGTGCAATATAAATGTAAAACTTTAAACTAGAAGGAGAGACAATAACAAGAAAGAGAGACAAAGATGTTGTGAAAATATGTAGCAACAGTGCAAAATTGTGTAAATATTGTAGCAAATTGATATTCTGTTTATTGGCAAAAGTGTGTGAACCTTTGCTTTCAGTATCTGGTTTGGCAACCTCGTTTAAGAGTAGGCATTGTGCATTGTTTGGTTTGTCATGATTTATCTTTGTCCAGATCTGGTCATGGATTATACTGAGAGTAAAGCTGAGCGATTTGATTTTAAATCAATATCAGTATCATGATGATTTATAAAAAAATGTCTTATGATTAATGAATCTTTAGTTTTTTGTCAATAATTTTTGCAAATGGGATTTCATGAATGCACTTCTTGAAGAAATATTGAGCCAAATAAAAGCTGGAGAGAGTCATTTCTGTCCTGTCCAGGATTCTGATTGGCTGACGTGGTTCTATGCAGCTCTTCACGGCGTATTTATCCTGATTCGTGTGAACAGTTATTTTCGAAAACGGAGGAGAAAAAATATCCGTTTTTATAAACACCCGGCTATGCATGTACGGGGCGTAAGTTAATGACTGATAAATCAATAACTCGCCGCCGATGCCGCCCTATTGACGGAGCAGAACAAAACCCCTTCGTTAAGATGCCCGGCTTTTGCTTGTTCCTCTCCTCTCGCTCTCAGGATCCCGCGAGACGGCCCTTACCTTTCCGGCTCGGCGTCCCGGCGCTCGGTGAGAAAAGCGAAAAAGCTCCCCAAACAAAGCATAAATCAGGAAGTTTGTCAGAGCAGGCAGGAGGAATAAATCAAAGGCGGCGAGCTTCCAGCAGCAGCTTGGCACCACAACAAGAGCTACTCATCGCAATGGAACGGCGTGACTTATAGCCAGGAGGAGACGAAATGACATTTATCAGTTAAAGATACTGTAGGAAAATGCAAATGAAGCGCCGTTAGGAGAAACCTCGCGTTCTCTCACTCTTTCTTCTTCCGGGCGTGAGGATGGTGTTAATGTGTTTTTACAGGGACGGAGTGGATTTGGGGTTTGCGATCGAAGGAAAGGGAGGTGGTGCGAGGTTGGGGTGTAACGATACATCGATTTACATTGAGCGATCGATTCGGTGGTTAACGACCTTGTAGCATCGACGAAAAGTAAAAGCGGCGATAAGACGTCATACTGGAGGTCGACTGATATTGTTTTTTCAGGCCCGATACCGATCGATACCGATTATTGCCAGTTAACAGGGCCTGATAACCGATATTTGAAACCGATATGCAAAACAAAACGAAAATCGGTCAAAATTTAGAATTTTACAAACACCGAGCTCAGCTGAAACTCTCTTCTCTCCTCTTCTTCTTCTTCTACTTGGAGCTTCATGTGCGAGTGTGGTGTGAGTAACAACAAGGCTTCAGCGTTGATTGGCTGCTACTCGTGTGACATATAGCCAATCTGAGACCGTTGTTGGCGGGACTCTAAATGAAGGAGAGAATCGAGAACAACCTGCACACCTTGTACAGCGCATCTTGTAATTACTTAATATCGGTGATGGTCAAAATGAAACACCGATACCGATAATCGCCAAAAAGCCTAATATCGCCCCCCGATAATCGTCCGACCCTTACACCGTACATGTGGTAACGTTCCTCGCCGTGGTTTGGTTGTGGCTTTTATTAAACGTGATGACACAGGCTACTGTGGGTCGTATCTCAGGAATTAAAAATGTCATGATATTCACTTGGTGATTTGATATCAGTTACATTTACATTTATGGCATTTAGCAGACGCTTTTATCCAGAGTGACTTACATTTCCAAATTTCAGATCATAACCCACAGCCTCCTGGTCCGGAGACGAGTGTACTACCACTTGGCCACCAACACCCCACAAATGATGGTGTGAAATCTGCTTATGATATTGTCTCATATCCATTGCCGGCCCCTGAATCGAATCGGATCTAAATTGTATCAACTGCTTCGTCTGTTGAATCGATGTAATATCGCGGCGTGATCAAACTTGCGATTTACGCCCCTGGTGCGAGGAAAGAACTCGGATGGTATATTAAAGGGGCGAAGAAGTAAGTATGAGTGACTTTTAATAGGGCCGACTCGTCCGGCTGAAGCCATAGTGGCTGCCTCGCTATATTCTCCCTGCCTGGAAAATGGGGTTATCTTAGCCATGGTAATTGGTTCGCTGGCACAGACGGGGGATCGTTTGTTGGAGCTCATTCAGTCTCCCTCCGCTTGCATTTATCTGTCTGGGATGCGGGAGTGAGAAGCGAGAGAGGGGAAGTGTTGCATTTCCATAAAGAAGCGCACCGCGGCAAACGCAAGAGGCCGAGGCCGAGGCCTTCATCAGATAGGCGAGAAACGTCGGGATCGGGGCGAGGGCGACTCCGCTTTCCAAACCCCTCGAGAAAGGGCAGGACACTTAATTGAAAATGAATCGAAACTGGAATTTTAATCTCAACTCTTTAAGCTTTAATAGTGGAGCATATTTATAGTAAAAACCTCAAAACAAAATAATCATTCAGTAATCGTAAATCAGAAAAATCATGATATTGATTTGAGGTGATATCGTCCGGCCCTACTTTAAGAGCAACCTTTCCCGAGAGCCGGCACTCCAGGAAAATGACCTTCCCCAGACCCCCCCCACCCCCTTTCCTTTTTTTGACGAGGCTTTTAGCATTCGGAAGCATTTTCCGCTTTCGGTTTTATATTAACGAGTGCGGGAAATGTGTCCCCAGCCCCCCATCCCCCCCGCCTTTCCGGCCGTCGCCTCGTCGCCACTCGAAGGGAACGAGGGCTCCCGCGGCGCTCTTGTGCATATTCGCAGCGAATTACGCAAAACTTCACACGCCCACGTAACGGCACGGCGTAAGTGGACTTGTGAAGTAGTTCTCAAACAAAAAGCTCCCTTCCCGTTTTTCCCTCCGTTTCTTTTTTTCCCCCCATGGCTTGCCGCTGCAGGAGCAGTCCTGGAGAGAGAAGCAGGCTGGTAGATGTTGTGAAATGTGGCTGATCGGGTTTTGTGTGTGTGTGTGTGTGTATCTGTGTGTGTGTGTGAGATGTTGGGTCAGGTCGGAACATGCCGGTGGAGACCGCGTTTTGGTTGAGAACGTCTCAGTTCTGGAAAGTGTGCCAGTGTAAAAGTTTACTGCTTGTTAAGTGTTCCAGCAAGATCCTGTTTTTACAGAAGTAACCTTGCAGGAACCTGTGTGTGTGTGTGTGTGTGTGTGTGTGTGTGTGTGTTCATGTATTTATCGCATTATGGGGACCTTTTGTCCCCTAAAATCACTTTTATCTGTTTTTTGGGTTTTGTGGGGACATTTGAGAGGTCCCCATGAGGAAAAATGACTTTATAGAAAATGTGCTTGTTTTATTTGAGAAACTAAAAGAGGTAAAAGATGTGCTTTTGGTTCCTGAGGTTAAGGTTAGGGTTAGGGTTAGGGTTAGGTGTAAAATTACGTACTTTAGTCATTATGGGAGTCTATGGAAGGACTTCACAAAGATAGTAATACAAACACTGTGTGTGTGAAATTTTGACCCAACCCTTGATTTTCATTATAGTAACGAGCCAGAGTATTTACAGTTATGACTGTACATGCAATAGATCACTATAAGCAAACATTTTGTTCTAAGGGTCGACCGATTATCGAGGGCCGATATTAGGCATTTTGCAGATTATCGGTATCTGTTTAATTTTGACCATCACTGATATTAAGTCATTACAAGGTGCGCTGCTGTGGCTCTCTGTGCCGTTTGCTCTCGACTCACTGCTTCATTTAATGTCCCGCCCACAACAGTCTCTCATCGGCTATATGTCACACGAGTAGGAGCCAGTCAACGCTGAAGCCTTGTTGTCCCTCACACCACGCTCACACACGAGCGCAGCGTGAAGCTCCGAGAGAGGAGAGTTTCAGCTGAGCTCAATTCAAAATTTTGAGAGATGGCTTCCAAATATCTGCTGTCTAGCAATAATCGGTATCGATATCAGCCCTGAAAAGCCAATATCGGTCGACCTTTATTTGGTTGTGGTGCACTGTCTGCTGTGGTGTGTTCACAATGACAAATAATCACTCACTTTTACTTTACACATATTTCACAAGGCTATACATTAAATGTAAAGGAATCAGACCCTCCAGGATTTCGCGATATTGCGATCGCTACTGTTAACGCAAATTCAGCCAGTCCCCACGAATTCATTACCATCGTGCAATTTTGACCAATCATTGTCATTTCCCGCAAAATGTTGCGCGAACTCACTTCCTTGTTACATTGAGAAGACGCAGGAAACGCGTGATAAAAATGCCTCACGTTCACCTTCAAAAATGACTGATTAACAAAAATAATAGTATTTTTCTTCCCTTCATTTTAATTAATTGTTAAAGAATCATTATAAAGGACAAAACTGCAAAACTTTGACTTGCTCCCGCAACTTTATTGCGCCTAAAAACATCATAATTTTTAGAAAAGCTTCCGCAAAATCAGGCATTTTAGGCCGCAACAAATAATAAAATCCTGGCAAGGCTGTAAATGTGCGTGTGTGTTTACTCACAGCAGGGCGGTCTAAGTTGATCTGTACAAACAGCTGTAGCATTTACACATTTTCCTAAAATCTCCGGATGCTCAGTATGGATCCCGGGGTCTGAGGTGTAGGAGGCCGGTCTTGGCAGGTGTAAAAGGCGGATTTGGGGTCTTGGTGAGGTATGTGTGCTGTATCGGGGCTGATTGATGTGAGACTCGTGTGTTTGTACGCTGGAGCTGGGCCCCCCTCCCGGATCTGTCGCTGAGCTGGCCCCCACCCCGGCCGTGCGGAGTGATCTACGCCCCGGCCCGGCCTGACGGATTGCTTTCTTTTTTGTCGGCCGTGTTCTCCCAGCTACTCTTTCTCTGTCTGTCACACTTTTACACTCGCTCCCTCTCTCTCACATTCTCCCTCGCCGGCTCTCTCCTTTACACACTTTTAATCTTTTGCTGATTTTCGTGTATCTGTGTGTCTGTAGGGCTGCTGGACTAAGACGGTACTTTTATCTTCCGTATTCATTTCCGTATTAATATTAACACCGGGGCTTGACCGATACGATATGAGTTAAATGCTGATCAGATGGCGCCGGTGCTTGAAATTGGGAATAAATGTTGATTAAAAAGTAAACAAACGGAAGTTGGATCCTTCAGCCAGGTTATGAGCGTTGTCCTGACATGTTGTTGTAGTTTGTCCACTAGAGGGCAATGCTGCCACCCCACTGCTGGCTTTTTTGTGCTTTTATACATATCTTTGATTCTTTGAAACCTTAAAATATTTAGTTGTTTTTCTACAGTATTATTTATGCAAATAAGTTGTGACGCACTATTAGAGGTGTCGTTGAGGGAGAAAGGGAGAAAAAGATTTTCAGCCAATATTAAATTCTCCAATAAACACTTAAACACTTTATCTGTCATAAGACTCCTCCATGGGTCACGTTCTGATTAGCGTTAAGTTATTTTAGATTTTGCTTCTTAAAATCACAAAGCGGTGTTGAGATTATAAACATACTGCCCACTCTCTCTCTCTCTATCTGGCTCTCCAACTCTCTGTCTGTCCCTGTCTCTATCTTTCTCTCACTCAGTCGTTCTATCTCTCTCTCTCTATATATATCTTCGTGTCTTGCTCTCTATCAATATCTTCCATTGTATCTTTAACTCTCTCTCTCTCTCTCTCTCTCTCTCTCTCTCTATATATATATAGCTTCGTGTCTTGCTCTCTATCAATATCTTCCATTGTATCTTTAACTCTCTCTCTCTCTCTCTCTCTAGCTTTTTGTCTCTCCCTATCCAACTCTCTATCTGTCCCTCTCTCTCTTTTTCTCTCTCTGTGACTCTCTGTTTCATTCTTTCAGTCTCTTTTCTTGTGTCCCAATACATTTTTCTCACTCAGTCTCTTTTCTTTGACTCTCTGTCTCTCTGTCTCTCTCTCTCGCTTTTTGTCTGTCCCTCTTTCTTTTTCTCTCTCTGTGTCCCTCTCTCTTGCTCTTTCAGTCTCTTTTCATTGACTCTCTATCGATATCTCTCTTTGTATCTTTAACCCGATCGCTCTGTCATTCTCTCTCTCTCTCTCTCTCTCTCTCTCTGCGTCTCATTTTCTTTGACCACTTCACTCTCTCTTCATCACCCTTGGTCCTTATTTTGACACCTTCCCTCCCTCTCTCTCCTTCGCCCCCTCTCTTCTTTCTCTCTTTATCTTGCTCTCTCTATCTCAATCTCTTTGTTTCTCTCTCTCTCTCTCTGACTCTGACTCTGTATCGACGCGTCTCCCAGCCTCGCTTTCTTTAACCGTTTCTCTCTCTCTCTGTCTTTGACTCACTCTCTATCTCTTCATCTCCCGCTCTCTCTCTCCGTCCCTCCTTTCTCCATTTAGTTTTGACACCTTCCCTCCCTCTGTCTCTCCCTCTTTCCCTCTCTGCCCACTCGTGTGTGATCCTGTGTTCATTTCTAAATCACACCGTCCCGCTTTATCCCGTCCCCGTCCCCCGCGTCACCTGATACAAGCTCCGCCCCTCGCTTCTCCCACATGTGGGCGGAGTCTCTGAGGGGTTTGGAGGGCAGTCGTCATCGTGGTTTAGACTGAGACGCTTCCCGACTCTGTTGCCAGGGAGACACCCGGTTCCCATAGCGGCGCAGCATCCTCCCAGCCCGGAGGCAGAGCTAGGGAGCGAGAAGAGGAGGAGGAGGAGGAGGAGGAAGGAAGGAAGAAAGATCGCCTTGATCAAGCGCGAGTCAGCGGTGCGCACTCGTCTGCCGCGCTCGCCTCCCTCCTCCTTTAATGCCATGACTCATTTGAACCCCCGTGACACGCCAGCGTCGGAAAGAAGCGCTCCGCTTCTGCTATTGACATGTTGTTGCGGAGAGACAAACGGTCCTTGAACTCGTTGCTAAGCCCATACTCCTGCAAAAAATGGAAAAAAAAGAGAAAATATAAAATAAAAAACAAGAGCGGCAAAATGGCAGGGCCTTTGATCCAACGAGATGTCATACTTAAAGTTTTTTCCAAAAAAACTCCACTCGCTCCTGCTGCTGCTGCTGCTGCTGTCGCTGCTGTTTGAATACTGGCTTGTATCAAAATTGACTCGTAACAAATTGGAGCTGGGATTCCCCCGGGTATTAAACTGACATCAGAAAGAGATCTGGAACCGAGTCCTTTTCTTTCTCTTTCTTTATATACCTCGCCGTTCTTATCAGAGATCTCGGTCTCCCGCTGAATATTCCGGATATTTTTTTATTTATGCTGTTCGAGGGTCAGCGGTCGTCGACCTCGTGGGAGTGCGGTGACAAGTGTGGTGAGCGTCAGTGTAAAGTGGCGCAGGGCTATAAATCACGCTGCGTATGTTTCGAGCCCGCTTGCCGAGGTGGGAGTGTGTACAGTGGTTGTGGGTACATTCGGAGCTGCTCTTATGATTTTCTGAAGACATTTATCAGCAGCTTCAGTTGATAAAGTGCTTGAATAAACAGTCAGCTTTTAATAAAAATACAAAGTGTCAAGATATATCACAATATATGGTTTATGCGTCATCACGGCGATGTGCACATTTTCAGTAATCACATGGCAGGACGATACTAAAGGAAACTTGGCCAGTTCATAATTCCCATGACTACTCTGCAATAGAAGTCTTTCTGACAGAACTTTATTTAAGGGTTCTTGGTAAGGATTGACCGATTATCGGGACCGATATTAGGCATTTTACAGATTATCGGTATCAGTGTTTCATTTTGATTATCACCGATATTAAGTCATTACAAGGTGCGCTACGGTGCAAACTCCACAGCGTTAGTCTGTATAGTCTACTCATTATCTGGGATCTGTGTTTGCTGTGAGAATTGTGTAGAATATGTAGCTATTTCGCGTGTAAGTATGCTACAACTAGGCACAACAGTTTATTATGGGTGGGTGTGTGACTTTTTTTTGTAATAAAGAGAATTTCAATTAAATTGTTTTATTATTTTGGAGGAAAAAAAAATAATTTAGACTAATCCTTCAGCTTATTCGCTTAATTAATTTTGCATATCGGTTCCAAATATCAGTTATCGACCCACTTAACTAGCAATAATTCGATATCGATATCGACCCTGAAAAAACAATATCGGTCGACCTCTAGCTCTTGGATAAAGGGTCACACTCAAAGTCTTGAGAGTTAAATATATTTTCCAGCTTTTTAAAAATAATTATTTCTATTGTTTATGCAGTTAAACTCCTCTACTTGGGTCAGTTGGTAGCGTTTTGACCCATCCGTGAAAGAGTAGTGGGCGGCTAACGAGGGCAGCGCTTGGAGACGGTACCTTGTTCATCATTACCTCACTGGTACCTTTACCAGTCCTGGATTCTAACCTGCGAATCGGGCCGGTAAAGTTACCACTGAGGTACTCATGAGCAAGGTACTGTCCCCAAGCACTGCTCCCCGGGCGCTTGTTAGCTGCCCACTGCTCCTTCACGGATGCGTTAAATGAGCTTTTCCTTCGTTTCTGGTGAACTTCTACCTGAGACAAGGTGTCAGCGTTCTGACCTCAAGTATGATGGAGAACACTCCAGTTCTCCAGAAATGGAACTGGACACCCCTCGTATATGAGGACCGGTCCTTATGAGGAGAAACTGATTTTCTAAAAAGGTTTCCAATTCTATATGAAAAACTAAGAGGTAAAAGATTTGCTTTTAGTTGACGGAGTCCCCAGAAAGATAGCAGGACGTAGCTCTGTGTGTGTGTCTGTGTGTGTGAGGGAGGGAGTGTGTGCATGCATGTACCATTCTGCTCTGTCAGCATCCTCAACGGGTCCACTCTTTCCTCGCAGGCCGTCACTCCAGTTATTCATAGAACACATCAATGATTTATTGAATAACAAATCTTGAATAATGGGAGCCCACTCCATCACCTTGTCTACAGAGCCCTCGCAGCCCCACGCCTTGTCATTTGATTTATTCCACTTCTAAGATTTTGAAATTAATTTTGCAATTGCTAATGGATTAGATTATTTCTTTGTCCTAAAAGAAAAAAAAAAAAAGCCGCACTCTCGCCTCGCGGTCGCCACGCTGACGCTCTCTAGCCGTCAGATTAGATACGGAGTCGCGTTTCCGAGCTGTGCCGAGCCGGTCCCGAAACGTAGGAGAATTGCTTTCTGTGCTAATGCTCTCCGTAGTCTTTAGAACCGTGTTCGTGTGCCGTCATGAAGAATGTTCGCGCCGGAATTAGCAAAGCTGATTATGACAGTTTTATTTTCCGCATTCTTGGATTAATCCATAGAAGTTGACGGCCCGTGAGAAGGTTACGCTGGCGCTGATGGGGGAAGAAAAATAAAAGCGTGACGCTTTTTTCCTCAGTGTGAAACTGGAACGTGGATTATTAATATTATTTTCTAATTGGGTCCCAAGGGTGCGGAGAAATAAGTGACTTAGTTTGTAAGTATTATCGTTTCAGGTGGGTGGGTGGAGGGAAGAACGACTTGATGGAAACTGTAAGCTTTAATTATAAAAAGAAGCTCGCAATATAGAGCTGGCTTTTGACAGAGCTGTAGACTAAAAGTTGAATAGACTCCTCGCCTTCGCCGTTTAGGATGTTAAGTGGTTCATACAAATCTGCGTTTACGCCGCTTGTTTCATGGCCTTGCGCTGGAGTTCAGGTAAACAGCGACAAAACCGGCTGATGTTTTTTTTTAGAGAGTGTGTAGTGCTTTTTTGTTTTTGCTTTTGTCTGTGGAGCTTGAGATCAAGAGATTTAGTCCTTTATTTTGAGAGCAACATAAGTGGCTTGTGTTTGTGTGGTTGTTGGTGCGTATACGTTCAGGCTTGTGTGAGTTTTTATATGTGTTCTCATACAAATATGTATGCTGGTCCATGCATCCGCGCTTCTGTGTTTCCATGCGTGCATGCTTGTGCGTTTGTGTGCACCAATGCTTGTGTGTTTGTATGCATCCAAGCTTCTGTTTCCAATCTTCCATGCTTGTGTGTTTCCATGCACCTGTGCTTGTGCGTTTGTATGCATGCCTGCTGGTTCGTTTGCCAGCCTGCATGCTTGTGCATTTTCATGCATGTGTGCCTGTGTGTTTGCATGCATGCTAACTTAAGTGCATGAGTGTTTGGGTGCTCACCTTTGTGTGTTCCTAAGCTTGCATGGTTAAATGTGTTTGCTTGCATGCATTTTTTTTTGTTGTGTTCACGTACATGACGATATGTATGTTTTCAATGCTTCTGTGTTTGTACGTACACGTGTGTGTGTTTACATGAGAGTGCGTTTTGTGCGTGCATGTATTCCCGTGTTACCATTCATGTTTGCATGTAAGTCTGTATGTGTGTTTGTTCACACATATAAACACTTTGGTCTTTTTAGTGCTTGTGTGTGTGCGCGCACTTCATGTGTAAGCTCGCATATTCCCAGCCTCTGTGTTTGTGTGTGTGTGTGGCCACTCGTTCAGTACACTATCATGCTGATGTTCGCTCTCCCTGCTTAAGGCTCATTACCTCAGGGACCTGGAACATGTTTATATGCAAAATGCCCTCGCGTCGTTGTCCCTGTGATGAAATTGAGTTGGACTGCACACTTTTATGTTGCTGCCGGAGTCCCGAGGCCACACTCCTCGCTGCTGAGATCTTACGGCTCGGCCCGGCTCGCGTTGCACACGCTACTGTAAAATAAAACACACAGTCGATCTCTATCACGGTGGATTTTAGATACAGTTTAATCAGACATGGGATTTTTCGCCGAGACAAAATCGTTTTTGTGCTTTGTAAGTAAGACTTTGAGGGCTGCACGTTCTCTACGTCAAATGAGGTGGAAACATCAGTGATTTGGAGCAGCGGGGTCGAATTTGACCAATTGCACTATTAGAAATGTTGTGTGGATGTAATGGACTAGAAGATTTCAACTTTGATGAGAATCTGTGGAAGGAATCTGTCATTTTCTTTTCACAAGATCTCAGCATCGTGTAACCTGCCCGAACCCTTGGGACTGTGAGGCAAAGGCGACCGCTGCTGATTGCTGCTAGAGCTGGAAACACATTTAGAACCTCTAATTGATTCAAGGTTATTTTTAAATTGCAACATTTCCTGAAAAGTTGTGTTTTCATGCATCTTAAAAATACTGTCCGTTGTCACATGAATCTGCGACGACATCGTATCCCAGTTTCAACAGTTAAGCCTATTTACAGCACAAATCCTGTCTGTTGAGAGCATAAAAATAATCATTTATTAATTAATCATAACCACGGTTTAACGTTCGATTAATCGTGACATTGACTTGGTCATATCGCCCAGCCCTAATTGCCGCTCCGACGTTCTAGATTTGGTCGGATGCCATCAATTCATGCCTCGCAACCCTGAGATCATTTGACCCGTGGGAATTCTCGCATGGTTTCGCGTAGGAGCGGAGGGACGGCCTCCGAATTTGTGGCTCAGCGGGGCCTGGGAATCCGCCGCTCTCCCACCCGCTTCCCCTCGCCCCCTCCGCCCCTCAAAAAAACGCTGAAAGAATAGATTTCTAGCGAGCGCAGTTGTGGGAATACAGCATCAATTCTGCCTCTTATTATGTAACTTCAGGGAGTCTGTTTCCGTGCTTGCTTTACAGCCCGAACCCACAGTGCTGTCAGCAGTAACTTTAACTTTAATGTCGGACAGAAAGTGTAATTATATTGCGGTTCCAGAGGCTCGAGTGCGCTGTCGAGTAATCGTATGGGTTGTTCTAATTCGTCCCTGGGAGATTTGCCGTTAGTCAACCGCCCCCTTTTCTTCCCCCTCCACCTGCTCCCTAGCTAGCTAGGCCGGAATATGACGTACCGAAGCTGAGACGAAGTCTGACTTGGGAAGAGGTCGGCTCTTTCTGCGATTTAATTTTAGATTACGGGCGTTAGGGGTGTGACGTTGTTACGTATTTGATTGGTGGTGGTTATGGCTCAAGAGGTCGTGGGTTCAAATCCTACCTTCCGTGCTACCATCATTGAGATTGAGTTCCAGAGCAAGATCCTTAAGCCCGAGTTGCCATGAATGTAAACGTATTTTGTTGGGTGTAAACTAGTCAATAAAGTCAATGCAGGAAATGTGCAGGAAGTTCCATAAAAAGCTGAAAGTTCCCGCACTTTTTGTTTGTATTTGTCGTTCTAAATTTGAAAAGTAGTTTTTACAGCCGACACATCGCTTCAAAATATCGGTTATTGGTCTCAATCAGTATCGGGCCGGAACAAACATCGGTCAACCCCCATGCGTGTGACGTAATCTGACCTCTGCATTTCACCCATCCGTGGAGCAGCAGTGGGCAGCTTTTTGACAGCGTCCAGGAAGCAGTGCTTGGAAAACAGTACCTTGCTCATGAGTAACTCAGTGGTACCTTTACCAGTCCGGGACTTGAACCAACAACCTTCTCATTTGAGTCAATATCAAACCGATATGCCATATCAGTATCGGTGCATCAGATATCAGTATCGTATCGGGACACGATCGATGGATCAATTTCTGGAGTAATCAACTAATCGTTGGTGCATTTTATTGATTAATCAATAGAACAGTATTAGTCAAACACATCACATTTGCAGCTTTGCCTCCACGTGCTCACCACGGCTTTAAATGCGTCCTCGAAAATAGCGCAGCCATTGGAGAGGCCGAGCAGCGAGCTGTGATCATGCGCCAGATGCTGTTTTGTTTTTGAACGATGCTAATGTCGGGTGTGTGGAGAATGCCGGAATTTCCAGCGTTCCGCCGGCATATGGGCAAGCGATTAGGGATTCCGCCCACTTGACGGGCGAGGAGAGAGTCGGGCGCCGTGGAAACGCGCTGCTTAATTGCCTCCAGCGTCTTCTGCTGAGACGTGTTTTTTTTTGTGAATTTTTCAGCCTCACGGTTATCGGCTTCGACTGCGCACTTACAACTTCGGCTGTCGACTTTCTAAATAAACTTAGACCGATTGGGGTTCGAAGTCCCCCAACAATAAACAAAGCAGTTTTTACACGTTTGATAGGAATAACAGTTCTCTGCTGACCAATTCACTGGAGTGATGGCTCAATACAGACCGATTTTTAGCTCGATCGACTGAGTGCGAGCTGCGTTATCATGTTGGTTTTACTCTTAATCAGGCAGATGGAAACAAACCCAATCACAAACGTGAATTTGAACACACCACAGCACAAAATGTGACCTCTGCATTTGACCCGTCCATGAAGTTGCAGTGGGCAGCTTTTTTGGCAGCGTCCGGGATCAGTGCTTAGGATGGTATCTAGCCCATGAGTACCTTAGCGGTACCTTTACCAGTCCGGGACTAGAACCGCCAACCTTCTGATCACAGAACCAACTCCCTAACCATTACACTACCAGCAGCCCTGAGCTCTGCATGTGACCCATCCGTGGAGCAGCAGTGGGCAGCTTTTATGGCAGCGTCCGGGAATCACTGCTAAGGATGGTATCTTGCTGATTAGTACCATAGTGGTACCTTTACCAGTCCGGGACTAGAACCACCAACCTTCTGATCACAGAACCAACTCCCTAACCGTTACACTACCAACAGCCCTGAGCTCTGCATGTGACCCATCCGTGGAGCAGCAGTGGGCAGCTTTTTTGGCAGCGTCCAGGAATCACTGCTTAGGATGGTATCTTGCTGATTAGTACCATAGTGGTACCTTTACCAGTCCGGGACTAGAACCGCCAACCTTCTGATCACAGAACCAACTCCCTAACCATTACACTACCAACAGCCCTGAGCTCTGCATGTGACCCATCCGTGGAGCAGCAGTGGGCAGCTTTTTTGGCAGCGTCCAGGAATCACTGCTTAGGATGGTATCTTGCTGATTAGTACCATAGTGGTACCTTTACCAGTCCGGGACTAGAACCGCCAACCTTCTGATCACAGAACCAACTCCCTAACCGTTACACTACCAACAGCCCTGAGCTCTGCATGTGACCCATCCGTGGAACAGCAGTGGGCAGCTTTTATGGCAGTGTCCAGGAATCACTGCTTAGGATGGTATCTTGCTCACTAGTACCATAGTGGTACCTTTACCAGTCATGGACTAGAACCGCCAACCTTCTGATCACAGGACCAACTCCCTAACTGTTATGGTGCCAACTGCTTTGAGCTCTGCATGTGACCCATCCATGGAGCAGCAGTGGGCAGCTTTTTTGGCAGCGTTCAGGAATCACTGCTTAGGATGATATCTTGCTCATTAGTACCATAGCGATACCTTTACCAGTCCGGGACGTGAACCGGCAACCCTCTGATCACAGGACCAACTCCCTAACTGTTATGGTGCCAACTACTTTGAGCTCTGCATTTGACCCATCCGTGAAGGAGCAGCAGGTGGCTTTTTTGGCAGCATCCGGGGATCGGTGCTTAGGGATGGTATCTTGCTCATGAGTGGTACCTCAGTCCGGGACCGGTAAAGGTACCAACAACCTTCTCATTTGAGTCAGTATTGAATCTGTATGCCATAGGAGTATCGGTACATCAGGTATCAGTATCGTATCGGTGCATCCCTAAATAGACAGGTGGTGAGGAACGGTGAACTTGTGCTCCCTCATAGACAAAAATAATACTAATAATAAAACCAAGGAGACCGATCTGTTTACGTTTCCAGCAAATTACCGCAGGTCCATTTAACACAATCTGCACCAATCAGCTAAAGTGTAGCCCCCCACCACCATCCCCAATAACACCTCCTCCTCCTCCTTCTCCTCCTCATCGCCCGCAAATAAAGCCCATTATGCCGTCTCGGTAAGGAACGCTCTGACAGGTAAATGCGTCTCCAAAGAAATGTGGCGTGATGAAAGCAGCACACGTGGATCGTTCCCCATTCATCATTCTCACAAGCCGCTGTGCCTCGCTCCTGCTCCCTCCTCCTCCTCCTCCTCCCTCCTCTTCTTCCATCCATCCTTCCTCCGTCCCCTTTATTCCTCCACCCCGGCTTATCGCTCTGCCGAGCCACCATTGCTCAGCAAATCCTGGCTGCTAAATGTTTTGCTCTCCGCAAAAGAAAAAAAAAATTGGATGGAAGTGATTTGACTGGCAGATTAAGCGGGGCATCCGAGGTGAGGCGAGCCGGACCGGGCGCTGCTTTGGCTGTCTGTGTAAAAAAAAAAAAGAGGCTGAAAACAATTTTGGGAGAAAGATGGCGAAGTTTTTACTAACTGTTTTTTGGCTTTTAACACGGTTCGCTACAAACTGTCAAAAGGAAGAAACTTTCAGCGCCTTCAGCTGTCAGTGTCGACTCGTGACGGCTAACTAATCAGGACGGAAAATGAAAAGGGCAGCTAAAAAAAAAAAAGCTTCACGCCACCATTGCTCAGCAAATTCTCAATACTAAATGTTTCCCTGCCAAAAGTCTGATGGAAGTTAATTTTCTGTGAGATTATCGGAGGCATCAAAGGCGAGGGATCGGACAAGGTGGGACGAGGTTGATTTTAGTTTAAGACGGCTCTTCACTAGTAGCTATCTAGTAGCTTTGGACCGAAAACAGTTTTGGAGAAAAAAATCTCTGGTTTATGGTTCAACCCCAAGTGAAAGTGAGTGATTATTTGTCTTTGTGAACACACCACAGCACAGCACACAGTGCACCACAACCAAATGTGACCTCTGCATTTAACCCATCCGTGAAGGAGCAGTGGGCAGCTAACAAACGCCCGGGGAGCAGTGCTTGGGGACGGTACCTTGCTCATGAGTACCCCAGTGGTAACTTTACCGGATTCGAACCTGCGACCTTCTGATCACGGGGTGAACACCCTGCCATTACGCCACCAATTGTTTCACTACAAATCAGCCTAAAACAGTTTTGGAGATGGCGATGGCGTAGCATGGACAAAAATGTTTTCCTAGACTCAACATGTCTTGACTGTTTTTGTTTATTTTTTATTTTTGAACTCTTAGCATGTTTCACTCTGATCTACCGCACCGCAGCCGTCGAACGATTTTCGATTATATAGAGGCGGCGACCGTTTGTGAGGTCGGTTTTGGGCCGGGGCTTGGTTAATCTATACGTGCTAAACCGTGGAGCCGGCTTTGATTTAGACTCACCAAAGAAAGAAAACAGAGCTCGTATAAACAAACCCACGTCCGCGCGTTCCCCTGCGAAGCTTAACCTAGCTGCTCCCAGGTCGCTGTATTAATATTACATTGTGCTTCTTCGTCCTCCTCCTCCTCCTCCTCACAAATGCAGGCCAGCGCAGCCGAGGGGATGCTCTATAAATACTGTCTGACAGGCAACATGGCTTCACAGCTCTCTGCGCAGTCATTCAGAGTAAATCCAACGCCTCTGGCCACTCAAAAAAACCCGGCGCGGAAACTCCGCCACGGCCTGGGCCTTCATTCATCTGTCAATGCCCCCTTTCAAGCCGTCAAGCTGAAGGTGCTGTAGGCGGAGCGGCGAGGAAGTTTAAATGCTTCTTCTTCATATATGAAAAATTTTTTTGCTTTTTCTCAGCACATGCAAGTTGACGTAGTTGTCCAGTGTGTTTTGTAGTGATTTGTTTACAGGGCTGTACGATGCGATCTCAAATCAATATCTCGATTAAGTGATATATTTAAGTGATTTTTGTCATTGTAAGCACAGCACTGCACACAGTGCACCACAACCAAATGTGCTTGGGAACGGTACCTTAGTGGTACCTTTATCGGACCGGGACTTGAACCAGCGACCTTCCAATCACCACGTTCCAAAGTGCAATTATTGGAACTGCAAAAGTTGATCCATCACTGAATCCCTAGCTTCTAGCATCCATGACTAGAACCGCCTCGTTTCCGGAATGTACTCCGCTAGCGAGGCTGTAGGTTAACGCTGGGAGGCAGACTCTCCTCGCTGGGCTCGCGCAGGTTCGCAACGTCAAACGAGGATTTGGCGTTCCGTCTCTGGTTGTCAGCGTGACGCCGAGTGTGTGGTGTGTTCCAGCCTGGTGTGGGGCTTCGGCCAAGCTGGTGTCTCTTTAGCCGGGCGCTAACACGCGTCGTCGCAGTGCTAAAAGCCCACGGCTACCCGATGTCCTTTGTGGCCCGAGTTCATGGTCGTTTTAACAAGGAGCTTTACCCAAATCGCTGAAGCCATTAACGATGAATGACATGAAAGCTGCTCGTTTATACCTGGCTGTGTTAGTTTCCTTTTATTATGACCATCAATATTTATCATGAGTTCAGAAACTTCTAAAAATTTACCTGATGATGGAGGATATGAGAATGAAGCCCAGAACTAATCTCTATGATAATGCCTCTTTTGTGAAGATAAACGTCACTTCCTTTTAATACGACTGTAATAATAATGTACAGTGATTTACAGTGACAGTACACTAAGAAAGCTCGACCGATTAATCTGTGAATCGACAGATGAACTCACTGCAGATGAATCAGTGCTGTATGTAAATAGAAAGATGGGGTTGGATCCTTCCAGGGGTTAAACGATACATTTTTTCAGGGCCGATATTGATTTTTTTAAGGAGGATAATCGATTACAAATGAAGCAGGATAATGGATATTTTGAACCGATAACTGTCTGCTGCAAAAATGAATAGTTGGCATCCAAAAGTTTAATTATATTAGTGTGAAATCAGCAGCACCGGGTCTTGATACAGAAACAGAGAAAGAGAGATAGCTATGTCAGAACCACAGTAGCAAATTTTTTGCATTATTTTATTAGCATGTCAGTTTTAGAAAATGGTCAAACACAATCATTTTTAATATCGGCACTCAATCTCTGATAGCTTGATAACCGGCCGACCCCTACTTCCTTCAGACGTGGTACGAGTGTCATTTAGTAGCTTGTCCACTAGAGGCCAGCACCTCAACTCCACTGTTTGCTATTTTTCATTTTTATACGTTTGATTCTTATATTGTTTAAAGTCATTTTCTACACTTTTAAACTGTTATGTGCTGTTGTGTTTGTATGGACTTTTAAATAACTACAATTACAAAGAATTGGGAAAAGCTTTTTATGTTTATATATTCTTTTGTAAAACCAGAATGATATTTATTTGAATTTTTTAATCCGCAAACATCGAAAAATCATTTATCAGACGAATAAACATAATCGCTCATTTATCACGTGCCACATTAGCATAACTTAAGAAGTCTCTCATTAGTTCAACTGTTAGTGTGTGTTATGATGCAGATGAACAGTAAGTGGCTAGCTAAAAACGTTGACTAGCTAAAAACTGCAGTCACATCGCCCGCGCCTAGTTGCCATGCCATCAGTGCCAGGTACAGAGACTAGATTCTAGTTTTCACCTCCCGCTGTGGTCCCTCTCCACCTCCTCCTCCTCCTCATCTCCTTTTTTCCCCTCCCGTACCTCTCCCGGGCGCAGATCGCGTCTCCTCGGCCGAGTTTCTGGCACGTTGCTCTGATTTTTGGCTCCTGGTGCCAAGCGAGTGGCTCCTTCCAGCAGGGATAATGAGAAGCGAATGCATTAACCTTGTTTTCATTTACTCCCCATAGATAGCGTTCGGTCGCGGCTTGTGTTGTTTTTTGCTACGCCCATGCACTTTGTCCTTCGCTACGACGCTCTTCAGTCGCGCGACCTTGCCGCTGTTGTTTTTGAGGTTAGCAAACTGGGACTTTTAGTCTCAACTTTGGTGGTCGTTGTCTGTCGCTGCCTCGAGGCATGTCAACTAGGGCCGGGCGATTCAAGCCTAAATCAGTATCGTGATTAATTGAATATTTCACCTCGATTATGATTTATGAACATTTAATTTGTTAACTTTTTTGCACCATTAGGTCCCTGGCAACTTTTGTACTGTACAGCTGAACTATTTAAGTTGGGATATTTTTGTCTAACAAAAGAGGTTTTGAAACAGAGGTTTTAAAATAGAAGGAAACCGGACAGGGTAAAACATGACACATGCAGTTTTTAAACGAGACAGTACATGAGCTAATAATAAATAATAGCAAAAGATTACGTGAAATAATCGTACAGATAATAGTACAGATTATCTGTACCGATTCGATCTTTTGACTAGTGGTTTTGATAAATTTTCGATTAATTGCACAACCCTGATGTCATGTGACCGTTTCGTCTGAGCTTTTATCTTGGGGTGCTTTTAAATCCGAAAACACAAAACATGATTTTTTATTAATAATAATGTTATTCATTCATTCATTCAGTATCCGAACCGCTTCCTCCTAACCGGGGTCGCTGGGACCGGAGCCTATCCTGGGAACTTAAGGGGGCAAGGCGGGGGACCAACCGTGGGCAGGCGCCAACACACCGCAGGGCACACCCACTCACAAAATCACATTCACATCTTACGGGGCCAGTTTAGAGTCGACAGTTAACCTATACTGCATGCTTTTAGACTGTGGGAGGCAACCAGCGCACCCACAGAAAGCCCACGTGAACACGGGGAGAGCATGCAAACTCCACACAGAAAGGCCCTACGGCCGACCCGGGGTTTGAACTCAGGACTTTCTGGCTGTGAGGCGGCAGCGCTGACCACTGCGCCACCGTGCTGCCCTTTGATGTTAATCAGATATCATTTTTAACATTTCACATCTGGATAATGTGACAATTTGTAATTTAGTAACATTTGTTATATGTAGCAATTTAAGAGACTCCATCTAGATAATGTGCTGTAATGTATTATTTTGTAAAAAATGTATATATTATTATTTAAGAGACTCCAACTAGATCATTAGACAATTTATAATGTGGTCATTTTTGTCATATGTAGCTATTTAAGAGTCTCCTCCTAGATAACAGGGGTGTTGTTGGCCTAGTGGTAGGACACTGGGTTCCTGAGCAAGACCCTTAACTCCCAGCTGAAATGTCCCTAAAATTAGGAAATGTAAGTCGCTCTGGATAAGAGTGTCTGCTAAATGCCATACATGTAAATTATAACGTGACAATTTACATTTAAACTTAAAGTACACAAAATATTGGTATATTGAGGTTTTGAGTGAGAGTGGGTGTATAAAAACACAAAAAAATCATCAGTGGCCCTCTAGTGGACGCATTCTGCAATGACAACCTTCATAACATGATGGAAGGATCCGTCTTTCTCCATTTCTTTTTTAAATCAAATGTTACAAATATAGCCACTGATTTATAAACACTGAGTTATGGTCATTTAGCTGATAACGGAACATGTTTATCGATCAAGCCAGAGGTGGAAAGTAACCAAGTGTGAATACTTTGTTATTGTGCTCAAGTCGAATTTTTACTCATCTGTACTCATTTATCATTTACAACTTTCTACTTTTGCATCCTACAAATACCGAAATACTTTCTACTCCATATTTTAATTTACTTTCAACTAATACATTTGAGTGGAATGTTGACAGCATAAAAAAGGTGATAAAGTTCCTCTCTCTCTCTCTCTCTCTCTCTCGTCATGTGGGTTCACTTAATTTCATTCAGTCAATCTTTCCCGATGACATTGGCGTGCACAGCTGGAGGGCCATTATCATCAAACGCTAATAACAAAAGATGTTTAGCTTTTCCCCCAAAATCAAAATCAAATGGCAGTTGATCATCTTTTTTTTTTTTTTTTTTAAGTCCTCTTATTAAAACTCGACTCCCTTTCCGCCGTCTCGTTGCCAAGTTGTTTTTTTTGCCGGTGACTTTGCCATAGGCCGTTGCTCGTGACTCATGCGGAGTGTAATTTGCGTCGCGGATTCGGCAACCGTGAGCCTGCTGACGAGATGACAACTTCACTAACGTCGCTCTTATACAACAGGCTGCCGCTGCTGTAAAATTCCATTTTTTTTCTCCCCCCTGCGAGGGAGAGAGAGATTTTTTCTGCATAGAAGTGTTGGGAAGTAGTAGCTACTAGCTTAAGTACTGTTTTCCATAGCTTATATGTAGGGGTGGACGATATATCGAATATACTCAATGTATCTCGGCTTGTTCCATGACAATAAGGTGAATATCGAGTACAAATCCTCACGTTAATGTTGAACAGACGGCATGTATGTCACTTTCCAGTTTGGATTCTCGGCCCGCTTGAAGCAGAGCCCTCACTCCTGCTCCCAACCAGAAACCTGTCCTAGCGCATTGTTACAAACTTGTAAAAGGCACGTGTGTGTTTTTGTTTTTCTCAAGCAAAAATTAAGCTTAACATTGGCATCGGTGAATCAGGTGTCAGACCGGGGATGTGCTTAGCATTTATCTACATACTGGAGCTGCAAGACTTTTACAAATTTTGCGCGATCGTCCACTGTTATTCTGTGCACAAAAACGGAAGTAAATGCGTAAACGCGCATAAATGACATTCTTCACGATTTAAATGCACAGTACGCTCGCGATATGGAACGCCGTCACTAACAAAAAAACGCTCCAGTTCAGTCAGATCTTCCCATTTATTAGAGACGAAAGCCGTATTTTAGTTGATAAATAGCAAAGATACATTTAAAATACTGTAGCTTTACAAGTAGCTTAGCTATTTTTTGTGATGATTGTTACAAAAATATTTTTCTCTTTTTACAAAGATGGGTGTTTTTTAACTAGCAGGAGTTTCTGAAATGGCATCTCATTGCATCACAGTGTGCTCTTGGCAGCTGCAAGATGGAGTCGGAGGAGGTGTCCACCTTGGTGAACCAGAAGTGAGAATCCGTGGCTGTATTTTTGAAAATGTATGAGTCTGAAAGGCAAAACAGACAGAAATTGCACTTTTGAGTGCAACCTTAACCTCCGAACGTCATTAAAACCTTATTGTGATTTGACGTTATATTGTTAAAATAATATTTTATAGTAATTTTAGCTCATCAGATTTGCTTTAAGAGTATCCTACAGCACAAGTATTAAGTATTTCTGGATGACCGTAGCTTGCAGTGTAGCTAATTCTCACTTACCTAGAATTGCCTGTTGCGTTACAGTGTGGTCCTGGCAGCTGTGAGATGGAGTCAGAGGATGGAGTCCACATTGGTGAAGACAGACTAGTTTGGCTGCAACTTTTTTTTTTTATCAGAAATCAGCCATTTAAAACTATTTTCCCCAACACTGAGGGCGAAAATCATGGCAAGTAATTGGCAGCACGAATAGAACGTGGGTGTCACTGCACAAATCCAGTCCTGCATAAATCTCACCATTTAAGTCTGTGGGAATGTGAGCTTTGCGATCAGTAAAAAGAGAGAAAAACGGTGGCCTTTATTCCAGTCCCGTTTTGAGAACGCCTCCAGCGAGGCGGCGTTTTTTTTTTTTTTTTTAAACGGAGGATGCTTTTGTAGCTGGCAGCGTTCTGGAAGCTTCTACCCCAGACGCCCTTGCGTTCAGATCTGCCTCCTTGTCTTTTCCAGGCCTCTTCCTCCGACGCTGTCAAGAGCTGAGGAGGCGAGCTTTGGCACAAGCTGCTGGACACTTCAGCCCTCCTCTCATTTTAACTTGCCCCTTCAGTCAGTCTCTTTCTTTTCCTCCTTTATGGTGTTCTTATTGCTGCAGCCTCGCGCACGCCTCAAAAAATGTGATGGTATCATTTTTTAAAGAGCAAAACGTGATGCATTTTTCAGAAAGGAATCTGTGTTTCCTCTACGGTTTTTACAGCAGCGACGGGTGCCGTTAATAGAGGATTACAGCTCATCTTGAAGCTGCTTTAAAACTGTAAAATCTTTCTGACTGCAGCTATTTAAATCCGTCTCTTGTGTCTCTGCTTTCTGTCTTTTTCACTTATTTCTCACTTTTGGATTGACTTTAGTAACAAAATAAAAAGACGGAGGAGAAAATCAGAAAGCTACAAAATGTGATTAGCGTAAGTGCTGACAAATACAGTATTAATCAGTGTTAACTTTAGTGATTTACCAGTTACCAAGTTTAACTTATCACTGAACATTTTCAGTGATCAGTTAAATTGAACATTTGTCACCTATCTAGACCTCACCTAGATAACAACAAAATGTAAATTTAAAGTAAAATTCAAGTCCAACAAAATATATTCAGGTTTTAAATGAGAATCTCGTACGTAAACACAAAAAAAATCAGCAGTGAGTTGCAAGGCTGACCTCTAGTGGACACATAGCACAATGACAAACCACATAACATGATTGACAGTAATAAACCCAGATACTGAATGATTGCTATTTTGCTTATAATATTTTTTTTTTGCCAGGTCAGAGAGCAGCAGTTGAACAGTTTATAATAGTTGTTTGTTGAATAGTTGTTTTCAGGTATTTTTAACAAGCCCATAGTATCGATCCAAAATGAAAACATCGATCAGACATCGTGCATATTGTAAAGTCACTTTGATATCAATTATATTAAATTAGCATAAGTCTCATATCGATCACTGGCTCTTGGACTGAATTGGATCAAAATCTTATTGTAGCAAACGATGTGATATCGGCAGACGTTGAAATGTTTTCCATTGAATCTGTATTGGATCGTCACTGTGAGCACATCACAACAACGAAATATGACGGAGCAGTGGGCAGCCCGGGGAGCAACGTTTGGGGACAGTACCTTGCTCATGAGTAGCTCACTAGTACCTTTACTGGTCTGGGCTTGAACCAGCAACCCTCTGACTCCACTATATTTTTCTGTTTGGCACTTCTTCCAGTTTATTTAAGATTACGTCTGTATTAAGAGCCTTGTCACAAGTGATACTATAAAATATGATGCAACGTTCCAGCTCTACATTTTCTTTTGAGCAATGACCTTTACGCTCGGTGAGACTCGAGACAGGAGACAGATCTGGTCAGCTTCGTCCTGGGCTCCTGCTGTCCGCTTCACTATTTCCAGCTCGACTCCCACCACGCCGTCCACCTGCCATCGCTTCTGCCCCACTATTGTATTTAAATGTGGTATTTACGCCGCCCCGCTTTCCCACTTTCCATTGGCCGATTACACACGCTGCCCGACAACTGCACCGGTGGCATTTTCCTTTATCATGGACGTTTCGGCTGTGCCCGCTGCTTCTGACGCTCCGGACAGGCTTACGACAGCTACAGCTTGAGAATATTTTGAAAATAAATGCCATATATTATATAGTATTTCCCAAGAAAGATTATATGCTTAAATTTAAAAATAAACTTGTTTTAATTTCTTAAATAATACTTTCTGGAAATATGCTTCTAAACATCTACAACGTTTGATGTTTTATTTTTATTCCTGTTACTCACTTGTGATTGTTACCTTTTGTCAGTCCCTGCAGGATTTCACAGGCCTTTTTTGAGATTGTTGTGGCAAGAGATTTTTTTTAAAATTGCAATGAAAGTTGTGGTGTTTTTAAGCGTTTTGTTGCAATAGTCAAAGTTGCGGGACAATTTGCAATTCTGTCCCCGTTTATAATGATTCTTTAACAGTTCATTCAATTCATTCATTCACACACGTTTTCTGCGTCTTCTAAACGTAACAAGGAAGTGAGTTCTCTGACGTATGGCTCAACGTTTTGCGGGAAACGACAAAAATCGCGGAAAATTGGGGAACTTGGTTAAAATTACACGGTAGTAATGAATTCAGAAGTTGTGAAATCCTTATTTTTCTCATCTCATGGTCTCAAGGTAATGAAAGTTGTTTTCTCAACAGTTTATTTTTCTTCTGATCTTGACATAATATACGTTGTTTTCTCAAGCTAAAGATTTATTTTCGAATGGGATCTTGATATACAGTAATAAAAGTTGTTTTCTTGACGTAATGGTTTATTTTTCCACATGATTTTAACATAATGAAAGTTGTTTTGTCAAAGTAATTTATTTTTCTTGTAACCTCGACATAATGACTTGTTTTCGTTTATGATGTGGTGACAGGTTACTATCTTACATAATTATTGCCGTGGACAAACACATCCAATTTTACCTTGATCTCGGACTGTTGCTATATTTTAGAACTGGGCAATTATCAGTGTCCTTGTGTCTGTTGTTTGTTGCCTATATTTTGTGAGGTATGCCATTGACCATTCCAATAATGTGCTGTACTATTTTGTGAAAATCTCAATTATCATCACACCAGTACTCATCAGACATTCACAGCTTTAGTGGCAAGGAAATTAATAAAGAAGAACGTTGTGATTCCAGGATAATGAAAGTTGTTTTCTTGAGGCAACATGAGGAAAAAATATCCCAGCTTTAATACAGATATTTACAGTGGACATTTTTAGTGAACGATGCGCACAGAAAATGACCAAATAGAACAAAGCAAAATAGTCGTTGATTAATCATATTTGAGATAAAATGTTTAATTAACCGCAATATTGATTCCAGGTGGTATCGCCCAACCCAGCCATCTCATAACTCTAATTGTCTGGACCGAAGAGGCTCAGCAGAAGCCTGTCAGCAGCATACTGTGATTTTCTGCCCGTCCGTTAGGCAGTGACCCTTGTGCCCATTCCGGGAAGGGGGGAATCTGGAGGTCAGGAGACTGGCAATGCCTCAGGGGAAGCTTCACAAGGCTGCGGTTGCCAGTTAGAAGCCCTAACGAGATCCACCTTCCATCTGTTCTTAAAAGCTGTGCAGGGAGGGTGAGAGTGAGAGAGAAAGAGAGAGGAGGAGGTGACCATGTCTTTGGGGAGGCTGGAGGTTGGCGTTGCGTGGCACTGCCAACCCGGGCGTCTGGCGATCCTCTGGGACAGCTGTTGCCTGAGCCTGCCCTAAGGTGCTGGATTATTTATGCTTCTCTTCCCCGGCCGTTATTTATTAATGGCGTATTTGCATACAAGGAGCGGCGCAGCTCGACGGGCTATTACCGGCGGCGACCGATGCCAGACGTCACGTGAGCCGCAAATGAAACACGTCTTGACATAGGCGTGATTGTGGAACGTGAGCCAAAAAACAACAAAACAAGACAATGTATGGTGCTGTGTTGGACATTTGGTGGCGTAACGGTAAAGTCGTTCACCCCGTGATCAGAAAGTCTTTGGCTTTGTCACCAAACCTTGAAACCTGAAATGTCTCTCTAACGTACTCATTCCTAACTCAGTGCGTCCACGTCCGCGAGTGATTTGTCTTTGTGAACGCACCTCAGCACAGTGCACCAAAACCAAATGTGACCTCTGCATTTGACCCATCCATGAAGGACTTGGGCAGTTGGGAGTGTAACTGTTGGCCGTTTGCCCCTTGATAGGAAGGTCGCCAGTTCGAATCCCAGGACTGGTAAAGGTACCACTGAGGTACTCATGAGCAAGGTACCGTCCCCAAGCCCTGGACGCTGCCAGTGTCAGCTGCCGCTGCTCCTTCACAGACGGGTCAAATGCGGAGGTCAGATTTGGTTGTGGTGCAACATGTGCTGTGCTGTGGTGCGTTCACAATGACAAATAATCACTTACTGAACTCAGTCTTGGTGTGTAAGATAAAGTTCTGAGTATTTGCTTCAAAAGACGAAGTATTCAGGAAGTACAGTTGTTTTTCCTGTCAGGGCGTTGGTTTATTGCGTTTTTAGAATCCGGTGATCCGACTAAAAAGGTCCTAAGCCCCCTTTATTAATTATTGGTGATTTTAATAAGAAATAATAAGATAAGAAATATTCAATATCCAGATATTCAAATGAGAAATGAATGCAAGCGTTCAGGAAATGAAATAGTAATAGTCCTACAACTTGTTATTTTCTGATTAAAACAATGGTCCTGTTTCTCAGCGCGGATACTAGGCAGGTGGGCAGGCATATGGACCCAGGCGGAAGCTGCATGTCATTGCTTCTCTGTTAAGCAAAGGTAACGTTCCTGAGGTCGCAGGGTCTTCCAGAGAAGGCAGGGAAGGAAAGAAGTGAACCAGATAACATCCAGATGAATGTTTTAAATAATGAATGAATTGATGAAGCCTATGCAGGTGTGATGAAAAAAATTCAGCGTGTACGTAACCCTAACCCTAACCCTAACCCTAACCCTAACCATAAGCAACGCCCCCACCTGTAGTGTATAAAGTTTGTCTGAATGGTGCAAGGAAGGTCTTTAAAAAAATTTTTTTATGATTTTTATAGTTATTATGCTTGTACTTTTATTACCCATAGTTACAGCATGACATAATTCAGTTAAAATTCATTTATTAATAGCACTTTTAATAAATGTACAACAAAATGTATTGGCAAAGATCAATAGTTGACGGATTAAAAATCTGACTAATTTAATGGTTATTGTTTTAATATGGTTCAAGTATTTTTTTCCAGATATATTAAACCTTAAACTGTTCTAATATTTATCAAGTATAGTTATCACCGAGATAATTCAGGTTATACATAATTTAATATACTTATATTCATTATACTTATTATCATCAGTTATAACATGGAAAAATTCATTTAAAAAATAAACAGGTTTTAATTGTCTAAATAGTCATTTCTACATATATGTCTGATGTATAAAAACACGAAAGCAACACTGCCCTTGCACTGTTGCCTCTAGTGGAAACACCAGGCAACAACCTCTTAACGCGGGTTAAAAGATCCGCCTTTATGTCATTTATCAAACTGATACTAGCAAACGTGGGCCCAAAAAGAAGACAGTATTCATCTTTTTTTCCCTCACACCTCATCCTCCTCTTCTTCCCTTTCCACCTTGTACTCAAGCCAGTGCTCCATCGTGAGCCATCTACGCCTGTTTCTACTCTGCAGCAAAAGCTGGCACTAACACCAACTCCGCCCATGCTTCAAGGCCGCATCAGCGCCGGTTCCGGAACGCATGACATAAGGGCCAAGGCTTGATAGCCGGTGCGGAGACAGGCTTCCGTCTGCGCTGCTAGGGCCATTGACAGTGTGTAATACTGAAAAATTTGCCTAAGGGCTTGTACGTCCAGCTACAAGCTTGGATCTGTCTTTCGCGAGGCTGGTGGGGAAAAAAATCGGAATTCTGCCTCGAATCCACAAGTTCGCTGCGGTAGAGGAATAAAAAAACGCTTCTGCAAAGAAGAGAGACACGGCTAAACAGTCCTTGTGTAAAATAATGTGTTAATATGTGTACCCGAAATGCTAAAAGCCACGGTTAATATTTATTCATTCCCTTCTATAATATAACATTGTTTTTACCGATTTTGGTAAAGTCGCTAAGCGGCCTCATATGCCCTAAACCTGTCTGTCTTGTCTGTTATTCCTCTTTTTACATTTTTTGGCCGTGACTATGGGTATAATTGAGTTATTATTATTCTAAGGTCTGCTTTAGCAGTTAATTCTGTGTTGCTGTAAGCAAGTAGAGAGGAACAGAAAATAAATGAACAAATTAATTGGGTCGGACTCGTGAAAAACGGTTGGCTTATGCTTGATAATTGTGAGCAGAAATTTTTACATGAAAAGAATTTCCAAACTGCCTTTTTGAACCTCTAATTTAATTGGCCTTTTGATTTGAATAAAAGTGGGGGTGAAAGAAAAAGGAAAAAATGTCCTCCCATATGGTCAGCGAGTGACGCATGAATTGGAATATTGGAGCTAATCGGCCTAAAGTGGAGTCTGGGGTTTCATTTTCTTTCAGCTGGTCTAGAGACAGTGTCGTGCCTTTTGTGTCAATATGGCTTTTCATTAGAGAGCTTTATAAAAGGATAAGTCTTCAAGGTGGTCTAGTGGTCAGGATACTCTCCTCTGACCAAGAGGTTGTGGGGTTCGTGTCCACCTCCTAACACTCACTCATATCACTGTCCCTGAGCAAGACCTCGAACCTGTTGTTTCAGTGGTGCTAGTGAGTTGGTCTCAGATCAGAAGTTCGCTGGTTCGTCCCGACCGGAAAAGGTACCTCTGAGGTACTCATGAGCAAGGAATCCTTCTTCAACCACTGGCACTGTTCTAGGGGCGCTGTCCACAAATACTGTAAGCCGTCGAACAGTTCTCTAAGTGAAAGTGAGTGATTATTTGTCATTGTGAACACAGCACACAGTGGACCACAACGAAAGGTGACATCTGCATTTGACCCATCCGTGAAGGAGCAGTGGGCAGCACCCATGTGAGCTGTGCTTGGGGACGTGTACCTTGCTCATGAGTACTTTCAGTGGTACCTTTACCGTCCTGGGATTCTAACTGGCGACCTTCCGATCACGGGGCGAACGGCCAACCGTTACACTCCCAACTGCCCAAGTCCTTCATGGATGGGTCAAATGCAGAGGTCACATTTGGTTAGTGTACTGTGCTGTGGTGCGTTCACAAAGACAAATCACTCACGGACGTTAGTTAGGAATGAGCTAGGAATGAGTACGTTAGAGAGAGACATTTCAGGTTTTAAGGTTTGGTGACAAAGCCAGAGAGGCGAGACTGGTTACCATCTTACGCCTGTTTTATATTAGTTTTTAAAAGTTCAAGAACTTCAGACTTATAATCAGAGGAAAGTAAACGCGATAAAGTGCACCTAAGCAGAGAGACGATGACGCGGGCTTCAGTTTCTACAGAATACAAAGAAGGCAATCGCTCAATATACATATATATAAATAAACGATCAACTTAAAATTAGAAGAAAATGAAATGAATCTCCCTCTCAGAATTATGTGTCATGTTCTTAAATAGCATAGGTAAACACACTGCAAATCTACATAAAAGGCCCTGAGACCGCAGGGGTGTAACCACACACACACACACACACACACACACAGAGGTTGACACGTTGAAAATGCCTAAATATAGTTATAAAGATGATAGATAACAGACTTCAAGAAACAGCGGTTAGTAGACAAATTTGAACAATAATGTTTCAATTTATAGCTAAAAAGCCACGTTTTAATCTTCGCTAATCTTTCTCAGTATTTGTAAATTGCACTAAAGAACAGATCTCAAATAAAAACACGGTAATATCCAACCTGCAAAACTGCGAAGTAGAGACTTGGAAGAACAAATTTCTTCTTAAGAACAAGCTGTTAACTTAAAAAACATATATCGGCTATGTCTGTTATCATGAGCATCAAGAAGAAAACGACTTAAATCGGACGCTCCTGAGGTTTCAGTTTTACTGCCATGCGAAGCTTTCCTATGGATTGCGCCGTTCTTTTTTCCTCCTCGTATGCCGAGCGCGCCATTATTTGGCTGGGCGGCGAGCGAGGTGAAGTAGCTGTTGAGATTTGGCGCGGTCAGCAGCTAACAGTAAACACCTTTTATCATCCGCTTCCCAAGATTGTTAGCTTAGCTGCACGACAACACCAACAAAGGCCCGGATCTCTCTCGAGGTCGCCAGGCTCCATTCGGGATGTTTACCGACTCTAGCCCAGATGTCGCGCCAGGATGCTAACGGCCCGGCCGCCGTTAGCTTTAGTTTTTTTTTTCCTTTTAGCGCAGCCCTCTTTTATTAATTTTTTTTAAATAGCGGACCCTTTTTAAGCATGAAGAGCTTCAAAAATCACTTGAACGATAATCGCTGTTGGCTACGGTCCAGACGTAGCTGCTGGCATATGGAGGCCATCTATGACGCTTCAGCTAGTGTGCAGACGACAGCGCTTGGGGTTCATTATTTTTTTCATTTTCTTTTTCTTTTTCTTTTCCTCCGCTACGAACAGTAATCCGGTCGGTCTACGCGCAAAAGAAAGTGGTGTTATCGCGAGTCAATGATGAAGTTGTTTGGCCTCATTCCCCAAAATTTTCTTGAGTTAAATATTATAGTATTACATAGCTGTACATTTGAAGGAAATGCTTTAAGCTATTGTTTTGCAGATGTATGAAGTCGCTATTTCGGCTGCTCTCGATTTGTAGAGATGTTTAGACTGAACTTGGGCTTTGTTCTATGATGACTGTGTGTATGTGTGTGATCTCACTGGTATTTAAGTATTTTTATTTCTGATTGTACAATTGCAAGTAAACGGGTTTAACACTTGCAGAATATTACTCTGACTAGTTTTTGCAGATTAAATACTAGTCATTAATTTAAATTGGTATTTATAGTTAAGCACTGTAACGTTGGTGGTTGCTGCCAAGAGGACGAATGTTAATTTATTTTCCTCGTTGAGGAATCATCTGCTAGTTGACTCTTGATATAAAATGTTGTTAGTAGTGGTTATCAAATGCACAGTGTGAAAGTAATGACAAAATGCTAAATTATCTCTCTCCCCTCCCTTTTCTGTCCCTCTTCCCTCTCTCTCTCGCTTTTCCTTCCTCATTCCCTTTCTCGCCTCCCTCCCTTCCCTCCCTTGTTTCTCCTTCCTTCCATCTCAATTCTCCTTCTTTCTTTCTTCCTCTCCTCCGGCCCCTTCCTCCCTCCCTTTCTCTCCTCCCTTTCTCCTCTTTCTCTTCCCCATCCCCTTTCTGCCCTCTCTCCCCATTCCTTCTGTCCCACCTTCCTCTCTATCTTTCCCTCTCTTCCCTCCCCTCCTCTCTCCCTCTCTCTCTCCTTCCTTCCATCTCTACTCCCTTTCCCTCTCTCTTCCTCTCTCCCTCCGCCCCTTCCTCCCTCCCTCCTCCCCTCCTCCAGTTTTTTCTTTTGCTCTCTCCTTCCTCCCTGACCCTCCTTCTTTGTCTCTTTCTTCTTTCTTCCTCATCCCCCTCCCCTTTTTCAGTCCTCCTTCTCTATCTTTCATCTCTTCTTCCCTCATTCTCTCCATCACTTCTCTCCCTTCCATCTCTTCCACTCTCCCCATCCATCCATCCATTCCTTCCTCCCTCCCTCCCTCCTCCCCTCCTCTCTGATCCTCCTTCCTTTTTTCTCTTTCTCGTCTTTCCACCCCCCGCTTCAGGTAAGTGATGGTGCTGCTCGGTTCTTTATCTCGTCCCGGCTGCAGCTCTGAACCCACGTGTGAGTGTGTGTTTGGAGAAACGAGGCTTCCAGGTGATTCATCGACAGCAGCTTTTAAAAATACTCTTACTACCGCATGAGGAAACTGCTGGTGTCATACACCATCTCTCTTTCTCTCACACACACACACACACACATACACTTTTCACTGTCACACACATTACCACACTCACTCACTTCCCGCCTTTTAATGGGACCAGAGCATCCGTGTGTGTGTGTAAAAGTATGGATCATTTTAATGTTCAACAAGCTCTTACGCATGAAAAATTTATCGAGGTGCTGAAACGGAGTTAGTTGGACTGACTGAGCGGATTTGGAGATTTAGGAGCCGGGGTTCTGCAACGCCGTAAAAGCCAACAACACTGCAAATTTATGGCCGAAGCAACGTTAACGCCGACATTATTACGGATTTTGGCTGGAATACGCTGTCTGTCCCGGAGATTTATCTGGGCTCACCTGCAACTGCAGGAGTATATGCATTTACAAGGTGATCTGCAAGGTTATAGAGAAGATTAAGGTACATTGTTTACATTAGATAATTATCACAGTTTGAATGTTGTGATGCAAGTTTATTGATTTGAGTGTTATAGCATCATGTAAGTCCTTTCCTTAAAGGATTTCAATGATCAAAACAATATATGCATTCACATATACCACATATATCAGAAGAATACTGACATCGCAATATTTTCTGTAGCATTTGTTTTAACTAAAGGACATGATTTGGGAAAAGCACTGTAATATCTATATATGATATATAACATGCTTAAATAAATATATAAGCGTCTTGTGTTTTTTTTTCTTCTATTTTTTGTATCAAACGGTAAAAATACATTGTGTCTTTCTAGACATTACACATCCTTGGCATAATGATGTTGAAACTATAAATTGCCCAGCCAGAACTATGTAAATGCACAAAACACAATAACATTCTACCTTCATTATACTACTTAACAACATACACAATGCATCATCACACTAGTATGAAGTACAAAATACTAATTTATATATAGTGTGTGTATGTATATACATACAGTGCTGTGAAAAAGTATTTGCCCCCTTCCTGATTTCTTTTTTTTTTTTTTTTGCATGTTTGCATCTTTCAGATTATCAAACAAATTTAAATAGACAAAGATAACCCAAGTAAACACAAAATGCAGGTTTTAAAGTGATGATTTTATTATTAAGGAAAAAAAATATCCAAACTCATATGGCCCTATGTGAAAAAAGTACTGCCCCCTAAACCTAATAACTGGTTGTGCCACCTTAGCAGCAACAACTGTAATTACATTTGCGAGAACTGGTGAGTCTTGAACATCGCTGTGGAGGAATTTTAGCCCACTCTTCTTGCAGGATTGCTTTAATTCAGCCACATTGGAGGGTTTTCGAGTATGAACCGCTTTTTTTAAGATCATGCCACAGCATCTCAATTGACCCAGGTCCAGACTTGACTAGCCACTCAAACCTTCATTTAGTTTTTTTTTTAAGCCATTCAGAGGTGGACTTGCTGGTGTGTTTTGGATCGTTGTCCTGCTGCAGTAGAACCTGGCGCGCTTCAGCTTGAGGCACGAACTGATGGCTGCACATTCTCCTTCAGGATTTTTTGGTAGAGAGCAGAATTCATGGTTCCATCAATCACAGAAAGTCGTCCAGGTCCTGAAGCAGCAAAGAGCTCAAGACCATCACAATTCAATTACCACTTCATGTTTGACTGTTGGCATGATGTTCTTTTTTTCTGAAATGCTGTGTTACTTTTACGCCAGATGTACAGGATGCATAATGATCCAAAAAGTTCAACTTTGTTTCGTCAGTCCACAGAATATTGTCTCCAAAAGACTTGAGGATCATCAAGGTGTTTTTTGGCAAAAGTGAGACCAGCCTTTATGTTCTATCTGGTTAGCAGTGGTTTTTCGCTTTGAACTCTGCTGCATGCCATTTCTGCTCAGCTCCCCTTTCCTTTATGGTTGAGTCATGAACACTGACCTTAACTGAGGCAGGTGAGGCCTGCAGTTTTTAGATGTTGTTCTGGGTTCTTTTGTGACCTCTTTGATGAGTCGTCGCTGCGCCCTTTTTGGGGTCATTTCTTATAGGCCAGCCACTCCCAGGAAGGTTCACCACTGTTCCATGTTCTTCTATTTGTGAATACGGCCTCACCGTGGTTCGCTGGAGTCCTGCAGTTTTAGGGAAATTGGTTGTAAGTTTTTTCCAGAACGATAGATTTCAATGACTTCTTTGTTTCTGCCTGTTCCTGAATTTCGCGCAGATCGCAGCATGGCGTTCTCTTGGGCTACTTTCTTTTATGATCTCTGATTCAACAGGTCTGGCAGTAATCCTCTAGGCCTGGGTGTGGCTGGTGAAATTGCACTCAGTTGCCCAAAAATGTGTGATTAATCACCTATACTATATTTTACATAAGTAATTACTTTTTCAAGACAGAGTCATGCAGATTTGGATAGTTTTTTCTAATAAATAAAATTATCCCTTATTCCTGCATTTTGTGTTTACTTTGAGTTATCTTTGTCTAATATTTAAATTTGTTTGATAATCTGAAACATTAAAGTGTGACAAAACATGCAAAAATAAGAAATCTGGAAGCAAGCAACATTTTGTCACAACACTGTATATATAATTCAGCCTATTTTAGAGGCCAAAATGAGTCCAAATTGTCTGCTAAAAATTACTCCAAAACTTGTAGTCTCAAAAGGAGTATTGAGCCACTTGGGACTCCTTTTTGGCCTATAAAATGAGCTGCCTTGGCATATCTTTGAGAGAACCATTTCCCACAACTTCACACGCCGCCACCAGTGCCCTCTGCCACACAATGGAATAAACACACTAAACATCACATTGCTGTATTGTGAGAACACTGGTTGTTATTTTTCAGCCAAAATAGGAGTTTTGTCTGTACAAAGGGGAGATTTGAGTGAACTGGAGCTGCTAAACACACTGGCGCTTTGTATAATCACCGTTTAATAAGTTCACGGTGTGCACCCACATCCTGCTCGCATTTTAATTCTCACAGATCTGCTTTTATCTCAAAAATAATCCTTCGCGTTTGATTGACGGAAATCCGTAGAGAAATTTAATCCTGAGAATGCGTGGCACAATGTCCACGCTTTTAAAATTTAGGTTTGCAATGTCGGCCGCATCTATAATACCACGGTTCACCTGGGTGTACTTAACTGCATTGCGCTGGTTTCTCCGGCGCCTTCCGCTTTTTCTCTGCTGGTGTAGAGGCATGCACTGCAGGTTAATTGTCAACCTTAAATTGGCCCCTGTAAGGTAAATGTGAGTATGATTGTGTGAGTGTGTGTGTCCTGCGTGTGTTGGCACCTGCCTAGGGTTGGTCCTCGCCTTGCGCCCTGAAGTTCCCAGGATTGGCTCCAGCGACTCCGATTGGGATTCAGAAGTTCGAAAATGAATGAATGATGATATCACCATTATCTACCCACTGTGTCAGTTTCTCACCTCATACATATATATATACACATAAGGGCATTAATGACTTCAAATTTTTCTCTGATTGACTTTATCCGTGAATGAAGTCATGATGATTTAACACAGGTTTCCAAATAATGAGCAACTTTATTAGTTCTCTGTAAATAGCCAGTAGGCTGTTACAGAGGCACAAACATAGGCTAATACCTTGAATTTTCTGGTAAATTTAAGTGCACAACAGAAGGTGGGAACAGCTTAAGCCACGGCAGCCAAGGCACACAGAGAGAAAAAAACATGACTTGTCGACTTCTCTCAGGGGTCGTCGACTTGTGCCTCTGACGTTGATGAAAAAATTGGCTTTTCTGCATATATTTTTTCATATATACTGTATATACACTGCCCTCCAAACCTTGGAAACGCCCCTGTAAAGTGGGGTTTTGGACGATATCAGCATAAATCCTCATCATTTTTTTACTGCACATACATTAAAGTATCTTTGGATACCAGCAATAATAATTTTTATTTTGATTACATAATAGCTGGCAATATATACTGTATGTATACAAAGTCAGACATGCCTCTTTGCTAGCTGTGATGTCTGGTTACTGGTTTAAACTTGGCCCAGGTTTTTAAAAGATTTTTGGGTCAGCACACCTTAATAGCTGGGGCTGAGTAGGGCTTAATAGGGCTGGGTATCGTTGCTGATTTCCTGAATCGATTCGATTCTGATTCACAAGGTCATGATCCGATTCAGTTCTCGATTCGACGTTTGATTCCATTCGATATCGACATCTATTTATTTACAGATTTCTTTGCGTCAATACGAGTTTTGCTTGGTTATAAAATTGGGCCAGACGGTGATTTGAGCGGAGCAGCTTCAGCCATGGCTCTATTTGGTTCCGGTTTCGCCGGTCTCACGTTTTTATAGCTCTCCTTGCGCGGTCGCGAGAAGTAGTGCATAGCCGCAGGAAAAGATCGATCCGCAAATTTTTGAATCGATACCGTATTTTTCGAACGAGAATTGATATTGATCGGTGAATCGATTTTTTGAACCCAGCCCTAGCTTCCAAATAATTGACTGGTTCATTACGCCTAAACTTAATTGCCAATTAGAACACAGTTTAGGTCAGATAGGTTACAAATAGCTGTTGCCAATCAAATGACTTGTTTCTGACACATCTTACAGAGAGTTTCATGTGTTTTTTTGGACAACATGGCTCAAAAGTAAAGCAGCTTTCTTATGGAAAACACGCCAGTCTGTAATAGTTCTAAGGAATGAAGGCTATTCAATGCGTAGATATAGCGCAAAAAAGGAACATTTTCTAGGGCATTTCCAAATCCTTTTGAGGGTATATATATATATATATATATATATATATATATATATATATATATATATATATATATATATATATATAAATATGGTAAGAAAGTGAGACAGAAAGTGAGTTGATTATGGTGATTTGGTACAGTACAGTAATCAGTAATAAGGCTATAGTGTAAGGATATATGCATGGAAGAGATAAGGACGAAGTGCTAATGATCAGGTATAAGATTAGTGTTGCACATAATTAATATTGCATAACTATGTGAAACTTCACTCTGTACACCCCTGGAAGACATGGGTGACAATCTTCCAGCAGTTATTCCAAAGTTTTAGCAGTGGTGAAGAGGAGCCATAATTAGGAAATGGAAATGGAGAGAATTAATGAGATGAGAAATAGATTTACTGAAAATGCCATTAAAAGAGTGGTAGAAATGCACTTTCAAAGCTCAGCGTAGCTGGCCATAGCAATCAAAAGGACCAGTGAGGGCCACCCGAGAAAGGAAGACAGTGGGAGAGAGAAAATGTCCTTAAATTCTCTTTGAATTGTACAATACTGCTTTTCACTGTTCATGTGGGCGGATATTCTTTTGATAAACACTTTTGGGGGCCACTTTTGGCTCAGCTCCTAATGCCAGTACTGAGCTGAGGGCACCTGCTAAATTCTTAATTTGTTATTTACAGGTGTTCAAAACTTGAACATACGCCTATATTTGTAACTCATAAATAAAATGACTAGCAATGAAGCATTTCTGATAATAAGGAGTGACAAAAATTGATTCAAAATTATGTAATTATTTATATTATGTATAATTTATTTTGTTCTGTTTACAGCGTGAGAGTCTTCAGTTGTTAATGTTCTTTCTTATTAACATAAATAAAAACATAATTACCTGTTGAAGCAGCCTGGATGTGGCTTACAAAAATGTCCTATCCTTTTTAATTCAGCTGTCCCTGGTAGGAACGCCTCTGCAACTCTTGTTGAGGTAGAAAGATAAAATTATTCGATTTTTAGTTGGATCTTTAACATATATCGAATATCAGTGCCAATTTTTGACATATTTTTAGATTTTGCATGTGTTTTCAGTGAATTTCAAAGAAGGTATTTATCCACACACATATATGCATATGTGGAAATCAATATAATGACCAGATCTGATTGATATTAGATATAACTGAGGCTGAGAGTTTTTTAAAACTTCTTTGGTTATTGAGCAGCTCTAATACATTTTAGGAGTGGAGACGAGCCAGATTTTGTCGCTTTGATTTATTATGTACATATATGTTGATATTCTGACAAAATAAATTAATTTGTCAATACTTTTTGTTTCCAGTAGCTCGCCTCTGTTCTGCATCAGATAGGTACTGTTTCCTGCAATTCACAATCTGATTAATGTAAATAGTTAGAATTATTAACTGCATTGTAAAATTGGCCTTTTTGCTTTTTTTTTATTTTTACCAATTTATCAAGCTTCAGGAAGCTATGTTATTCATTCATTCAATCATTCATGTGCTTGTTTACTTTTTAACTTTGTGAAATATGGTGCTGCTGAACAATATGCGAAAAACATCAGCAGAATTTAAAGCCCCAAGCTGGATATTTATAAAAACTGATTTTCATTTTCAAAAATAACTTGATACACATGAGGCCGTTTTCAAAAATATCTCTGTACATACGAATCCGGATAAATACGCTGTCGAGAGCTGTGTAGAACCATGTCGGCCAATCAGAATCCCGGGCAAACAGAATGAATTATATCCGGTTACAATGACTTTTACATCCGGATGCTTGGTAAACAATGGCGAATAGAGGGTGCTTGGTATGGACAGATAGGGAAGTGGAGTTACTTTTTAACGTTAGCAGATAAACCAACTATTAGTAGCTTGAATATAGGAGACGCTAATCGCTGCTCTGACTGTCCATTCTCAGTCTTTCAACGAACAAACGCTAACGCATTCCGACGCTGGGGCCATTTGACCTGTCGCACACACTTATGACATCATGAACCTAAAACTCTGTTTTCCCCGTCCACACGTTGTCACTGAAGCCGGAGTTCTCAGAAATCTCCACTGTGGCCAGAGTTTTCAAAAATAGTCTGCATCCTCGGTTTATGAGTGGACGATTGGCGCAACTGCATGTCCGCTTTTATAGATACCCAAACTATGTGTGTGTATACTTCCAAATTAAGTCTTGGTGTTGGATTATTCTTTAAGTTTCAACCAATTTTTATTTTGTATTCATCATATATTTTCATCTATATTATAGTATATTTTTAGTTCGTAAATTTACATTATCTGTTTTTGGTTAGTAATAATTGCATTGGTATCGGCCCTGTAAAAACATCGGCCGACCCCTAGTCAGCTGTCTTCTCACTTTATCCTGGCTTTAGTCTGACGGGAAACGAGGATTCCACGCCTCTTTTGTGTGCCACCTTCACCACCGGCCGCTCGCAGTCCTCCTGCCTGACCTCCTTTCAGATGGCCCTACCTCTCATCTCGCTCCGGGAGGCACCTCATCATCATCATCATCATCGCTGCCTTCCCCAACGCTTGAGCTAAGACCGACGCTAAAAATCCAGGCTTTCCTTATTTTTATTGCTGTTATGGCAGGAAAAAAAAAAGTAGCTTTTTTCCCTCAAAGAGGCGAGATGTTTATGCCAAAGAGATCAATCATGGAGGAACATTGTTTTTCCTGACGTTTGAAGTGGAGGTGGTTTGGGAATGATGAATTCTAAAGCAACTTCCCGAGCAGCTGCGCCGCCATCTGATGCAACGGCGTGTAACGCAATTGTTGTCTTTTGAACTTTTGTTACTAATATCGGTGACAACCTGGAGTATTCTGGTTTTAGGTGTCTGTTGTCGGTTGATACCTCGCCCAGGTAAAAAAAAAAAGTAATAAAAACAAAAAGCGGGGATTAACCGGCTTGCTGTCGAGAGCGAAAACACAAGCTCCAAATTAGCTCAGATAGGGCTGGGTAATTAATCATAAATGAATCAAAACCGACATTTAGAACCTTCATCAGTGTAATCTTGCCCTTGATGATTGTTCCGATTTTTGTTTATACTTAAAAGAGAATTCTATTAATACTTCCTTTCTCCAGTGTATGTTCATGTGCTGTCATATTAGAGCTAATTACTGGTGGTGTCATGTGACTTCCACAAAATATATCTGTGTATTAAGGGATGGCACCGATCCGACATGGGGATCAGATGTCAGTCCGATAACGTCTCAAATAGCTGGATCGGTATCGGTGGCATTGGGCCGATGTAAATGCGCACGCTCAGTTGGTTCTGCATGGGAAGTGTTACTGGGCGTAAAGCTGGTTTATTGTTCAACATTTGCGCTTAATTCCTACATATTGATATGACAATGAGCAGAACAAGCAACACAACACACTACAACCCCAAAAGTACATCCCACCATTATACTGTTTAACTTCCTTAACATCACCAGCTCTCGCTCAAAATCTCTGTGTTCCTGATTGTTTTAGTGCCACAGGGTTAGGGAACATTACAAATTACACAACTGTGTTTAAATTCGATCATTTTTTGAGGTGTTAATAAATAAATAATAAATATATAATAATAAATACAACAAATAATAAATAATAAATAATTTAGCATATACATATGGGTGTGTAATTATTACATTGTTTTAGTTAAGAAACCAGTATTTAAGTCAAGTATTTCCTTAAGCATAACAGAATAATCTCAGACTTTTTTTAAGCATTATTTTTTCTGTTAAAAAAGACTCAAGAGACTGTATCGGGTTTGTAACGTATCGGGCAGATATTCAAATTTACAATATCGATATTGTATCGAACATAAAAAATTGGTATTGTGCCATGTCTAGTATGTATCCTTCATTTTACAGAGGAATAAAAACCATCCCAGCTGTAATAGTTGAGCATATTTACAGTATAAACCTATAAGGACAAAAATATGAACATAATGATAATCGATGATCGAGATGAAATGTTCAATTAATCGCGATATCAATTTCAGGTTGTATCGCCCAGCCCTTGAGCTGGAAACCTCATCGGCGTTTTGCGGAAAGCGTGAGTCATGTGGACAGAATTTCTTAATAAAAGCTGCCTTTATGCACCCACTCGTGAGTCCCCAGGGTCACTGGCAATATGCGTTCGGGCGTTTCGGTGGCCATCTCCGAGTGGCCGGTTCTGTGAAGCGCTGGACGTTTGCTCGTAGCTCCAGGGAGGAAGGGAGGAAGAACGTTGAATGTGCTTTTGTTTAGCCGGAGCAGATGCCCCTTGAGTCACAGCCTCCATTAAAGCCAGTCTCAGTGGGACGCTGTGTGCGCTTTGTGGGCCAGGAATCGACAGACCGCCGTCCTCCTTCGTTCTCACAATCCTTTGTAATGGCTTTTTATCGCGCCGCTCCTGGTGAAAGTCTGTACTTTGAGGGCGGAGAGAAGTCGCCCCCGGGGCCCAAAATGCATTTGTGCTACGCTGCGAAAAGGAGTTTTATCATATTATAAGCTTCGCGGCTGCTCTCGTCTGTGGATGATTTTTTTGGCTGTAATTAACGATTCCTGACAATTAGTTCTCAATTTACACTCAAGGTTTTCTGTTGCACTTTTGAACTCGGATCTAATAGATTTACAAGAGGTAGTTTTTTCTCAGTACTTCAAATTTTAGGAAGCTATTTTCTTGTTTAACTTTATGAAATATGGCAGCTGCAGTTTATTGCGTTAGGAAGAGCTCTCAGAATTAAGTCAAAGTAAGGGCCTGTTTACACGTAGGCTGATGTTTTTATAAATGCATATTTTTTAAATACGTTTGGGCCTTTTGTTTACACATAAACAGAGTTTTAGGCACGTCAAATGCATATTTTAAAAAACCCTCCAAAGTGAAGATTTTTCAAAACGCTGGATTCTGTGGATACATGTAAACAAAAGGCCCGTCTACATCTGTGGTGGACTGCACTGTTGAAAAATATCAGTGTAAACAGTGTTTTCTTTTCATCATCTGATATACAGTATATTATCTCACATCCCTATTTTGATATCTTTGATAGTTCCAGTAACCAAAGTCGGTAGCATGCTGTCTGCTTTGGTTAACTAGCACAGCAATTTAGCCAATTTTACCAGTTTTAGCAGATAGCAAACTTCTGGTGTTCTAGGCTTACGTTTGTATATGACTGTACATTTTTATACGCAGGCATAATTGTGTGTGATTACGTTATTTATACCATCTTACCACGAATAACGAGTGAACTGTGAGTTTTACTCATGCAATCATCGTTGTAAAGTATTTTTTCCGTGTTCAACAGAATGCATTTTCCATCACTGAAATGAGGGATTTGGGACTTTGGAGCCGTTTGTACATTCATGTTTGGTCATCTAACCGACTCTCTTATCCGGGGGGAAAAATCAATAGCAGCCAAACTGAAGGAAATAAAAAGCGAATCCCATCAGAGTTATAATCTTTTATAGAAGAATTTTATTCCAGCTCCACGGAATACAACTAACTTTGGGCAAAAGGTATATTTTCACAGTGCAGAGCCGGCTAATGAGATACTGTGAATTTTGTAAATAAAGTGGTATACCTATACCTTATTCATAATTAATTCACTGGTTTAAAAAGTTTTCATTCATCATGCAAAATCCGAAAACAGACATCAGTGTGTAAGGGCTCGAGCGTGGTTTATTAGGCCCATCATTATTTCTGGTGTTGTTTTCGGGCATTAATTATTGAACTGTTTTCTCTCGGCTTCTTTCATGGATGCCTGCGTTCTTGTTTGTCGACTGAGCCAAGTTGAAGGAAGAGAGTCGACTCTTAATGAACGCTGACGGAAATCGTCCTGAAGTTAAGAAGCCGTCTCCACTCTGGGTTTGAGCTTCTGCCTTTTTTTAAGCGTTGTGGGAAGTACAATGGAAGCAAGTTGTATAGGAAACCTGCCAAAACGGCGCTAACGATTTCCAGAAAGTGTGCAGACTGTAGAGCGCTACAAGGCCAACTGTACCCTCCAGTAATGGTTCTATACAAAGCTTTGGTGTATAAACACTACAATGATATATATTGCATGAACTCAAGTGAGCTTGGAGACGACGTGGGCCTTTTTTCTCTGTTGATACGCTGCTATTATCTTCAGAAGTGCAGCATTAAAGATAATTTCCGTGTTCTTATTTGCTGCTGTTCTTCCATTTTTGTCTCTAGTGAACTTGATCTTGGTTGGCAGTGGTCTAGTGGGGGCGATGCTCGTCTAGAGACCAAGAAGTTGTAGGTTCAAACCCAGACCCTTAACCCCAAGTTGCTCCAGACTAATTAGGAAATGTTGCCTGTTGTTTTTAGTGTCAAACAATTGCAACATTTCAAACATGCATACATTGCAATACGTGCAGACATACATACCATGCAACATGTTTAAATGCGCATATGTTGCAACATGTGCAAACATTCATATTGTATATAGCAACGCATGCAAACATGTATATACAGTATAGCAAACATGCACTCATTGAAACACATGCATACATTGCAACACGTTCAAACATGCAAACGTTGCAACACATGCAAACATGCTTATATAGCCACACATGCAGACATGCATGTATAGCAACATGTGCAAACATGCAGGCATTGCAACTCATGCAAACATGCATATATTGCAACACATGCAAACATGCGCATGTAACAACATGCGCAAACATGCATATATTGTAAATGTGCATACATTGCAACATGTACAGACATGCATTCAGTGCAACATGTGCAAAAATGAATACATTGCAACACATGCAATGTGTATATAACGTGCAAACTTACATACATTGCAACATGTGCAGAGATGCATACGTTGTAACACATCTGAACATGCAATACAATGTGCATGTAGATACAATTCCTTAAGACTATGTTAAAAAGACAAGAGTCTGTATGTTTGGAAGAAAAACGTCAAGAAATAAGCGGTAGCTCCAGATTTTGGGGAGTATTGTGGATGCATAATACTGGCATTGTGGAATATCTGCAAACATTTATTGTACGTCCAAAAACCCCCTATAAAATATCTATAACGTTCACGCACAGTAAAGCCTGACGGGGCATGATGTGTGATTTGCGAGCGAAAGCGTCGTCTGGTTTTATAAGTGGAGTTAAGTCTGGCTGGGAGATGTGACAGTCAGTATATTAGATGGATATAATAACGATAAATTTAGAACGAGACAACAGTAAAAGTAACAGTGATTAAAATAAACTGCATGAGGTAATGTCATTTTGTGTAAGTGAGCAGCTTCTAAAAGCACAGGTCATTAGGAAGTAAATTGGGTCGATTAGAGAATATTGACGTCAGCGTGTGTAAACGTTCCATTTTTTTGGACGTTCCTATTAAGCAGGCATTCATGTTTATGAAATCAAAGAGATATGGTCTTGAAACTCCTACATCGGCATCATACTGTTGCAACCCTGATCGGATTACATTGTGATGGGGAAACCTGATTGTACGCTAAAATATATGAAAACCTGATATTTATCAAATTTTTGTGGGTTTGTGAGAACATTTTTATATGCGAGGACAAAATGAGCCAAAGGTTGTACCTCACAAAGACACCAAGACGGGACAGTATTGTGTGTGTGTGTGTGTGTGTGTGTGTTGATTAGTCTCTGTCAGCTCACTGTGGAGAGAGATAATGTGCATGGGGCTGACACAAAGACGGGAGTCCACTTGGCCACCTGGATGTGTGTGTGTGTGCGTGTGTGTGTGTTTGTGTACACACTCAACCCTGCAATTTAGAAACCAAATGTGCCCACAAATGGACAAAACAAGACATTATATTTTTGATAAAGTTTCAAATTAAAAGTTACATTTGCAGTTGGTTTTGAGGTCTGTCCTCATGAAAAGCTTAGTGTATAATCACATATGAGATGTTCATGACCTGAGGATTCTGAAAAGACATAAAAATTGCTGTGTGTGTGTTTGCACCCCCGCATGTCACACAAACCCACAACTACTGGAACAAAATGTGCTCAACTGTGTTAAAAACGAGTTGAAGGTTACATTTGCAGTTAAGTTTAAGGTTTAAAAAATCCTTGGTACAAATATAATGGCATATGGACGTCCATGACCTGTGGACCCTGCAAAGACATCAGTATTGGTGTGTGTGTGTGTGTGTGTGTGTATATACATGCTTGTGTGTGCACATATGCCATGCAAGCACACTATTGCTGAGGCCAAATGTGCACATTAAACATTGAAAGCTATAGATATTTATTTTTGTTAAAGTTAAATCTTAAAGTTTACATTTGCAGGTGCATGAGGGGTTAGAAAATTCTCCGTACAAATATGTAGCATTCATGAGCTGTTCAGGGTTAGGTTTAGGGTTTAAGGTTCAGAAAAGTAACACAAATCCCACAAAGACGTAAAAACTGTGGGTTGTGAGTGTGTATACGTGTGTGCTTGCTTGCTTGGTGGGAAGAGGTTGCCAGTCTCCAGCAGCACTCCTGGCAGCTGCATTATTCACGGTTCAGCTGAGCGCTCATCTGAGAGAAACATCATGTTCTCCAGGTGTTGCCAGGCTTTGTTAGCATCTTCTGAAAAAAGAAAAGAGGGGGGAAAACCAGGCTGCGAGGGGAGAGGCGGATTATTGTCCGACCTCGTCCTCCATGTCCATCGCTGACCACAGCCGTGGCTACCTGGCACCGCGAGGTGCCTCAATCTCGCTCGCGAGCCCCTTAATTATTTTTAAGCTCTTCCCGAGGGCTGACACGTCGGCAGGGGTCAAACTGCGTGTCCAGGTGAAAATAAACCAGCCATATTGCGCTCTCCTCCGTCCCTCCCTTCTGCCGCCTGCTCCACCGGGATGGTCGGAGGAGATTTGGGCCGCCCCTGCCGCTCCGGCCACCTGTGCCACTCCGAATCGCCGCCTCCTTCCGAGCCGTTAGCCGGCATTCCGCTGTCTTTGACTCAGCTGGCAGCACAGAGCCGAGTTGTATAACCCACGTCCCGCCCTGCTTCCTTAAACTGGGTCACGTCGGAGGAGCCCTTCCGCTCTAATAAAATCAAAAAGTCATCGTGAAGGTGGTGAAGTCGTCGTTTTTGTTGGACTTAATTTCACCCACGGATGCCCACGTTTCCAGATGGAGTCATGGGGAGTTTGTACTACTGTTTGACTAAGGACTAGGCCTGGAGCCTTGGAGCAACTTGGGATTAAGGATCTCATTTGCGGTAGGAACTCAGGATTAAGGGTCTGCTGTCTCTGGAGGTTTTTGGGATTAAGGGTCTGCTTTACTCTAGGAATTTGGGATTCAAGGTCTCCTGTCTCTGGAGTTAATTGGGATTATGGTTGTCCTGTGCTTGGAGCAATTTGGGGTTAAAGGTCTCCTCTCTGAGGAGCTACCTGGGATTAAAGAACTCCTCTTTCCAGAGCTACTCAGGGTTAAAGACCCCATCTCCATGGAGCCATTTGGGGTTAAGAGTTACCTCTTCCTGGAACCGCTTGGAGTTAAGGGTTCCCTCTTCCTGGAGCAATTTGGAGTTAAGGGTTCCCTCTTCTTGGAGCCATTTGGGGTTAAGGATAACCTCTCCCAGGGCAATTTGGAGTTAAGGGTTCCCTCTTCCTGGAACCATTTGGAGTTAAGGGTTCCCTCTTCCTGGAACCGTTTGGGGTTAATGGTTCCCTCTTCCTGGGCAATTTGGGTTAACCTCTTCCTGGAAACATTTGGAGTTAGTTCCCTCTCCGAATCCTCTGTAACTGAGTATTTTTCTATTCCATCTTTCCACCCAGTGGCCCTGTAACAGTTCTTTTCCGGGACCGGTTAAGGTACCACTGTACCCTAACCCTAACTGTCCCCTCTTCAGCTGACATCTACACCCTCATGGATGTGTCAAATGTAGAAGTCCCATTTTGCAGTGGTGCACTACTATGGGCTATAGCGTGGTGTGTTCGCAATAACAATCATTTCACCCCAGCCAGGATACCAAACCCAAAAAGGTCTTCCAGTTCCAAAAAGAGAAGACTATTATCCGCTAGCGACGGTGCGCTATTACAGGGCTGTAAACGGATGTAGGTGTGTCACCATCAGTTTGGGATTTGGCATTATCAGATCAGGATTTAGGGATTTATAACGATGGGCCAGGCCTCGTATCCGTTGCTAATGGTCTGGTCTTTTTCATCTTTGTTGACTACTGTAAAAGGTTTATTAATGCCAAGGCACCAGGGCGCCATAACACCAGCTTCATTAAATATAGCTGCTGTTGTTTCCTGTGTTTACGGGCCCGGACGAGCAGCTGAGACCCAGACAGCTCTATTGCAGACTTTCTTTCCCGTGGCTGTTTCGCTCCGTTAACCTCGTGACGGAGGAATCAGCAGCCGCCTCAAACGCGTCTGCCGTTCCACGAATGTACTGAGCGGCCGCTTTGCTTCTCGTCTCATGCTCGGCTGTCGCTGCTTTGGTTTCTTGTGCCATGACTATGTGGCTTTTCCACTGTGCAGCCCAATCCAGTACTGATTTAAAGGTGCGATTGTGGGTACCAAATGGTACGAAGAGTACTATACCGTAGTTAACATACCTATAGCTTTTTTGTTTAACCTTTGGTTGAGGAAGCAAGGGTACTGAACAGGAACCAAACAACTGCAGACCACCAGTTTGCAACAAAATACCAATCCCCAACACCCTGCTAAAGTACTTTTCCACAGTTTTTTGCTCTGGCACTTCACTCGATTTTATAAGTTTGCTTTTTACAGTTACTCCACTTTCACTGAAAAGCCTCATGCTGCATTGCACAGTTTTCTCTGAATGAGCCTGCACAAGACTTTTTTCACTGCACAGTACAATATGGTCCAGTACAATAGCTGGGTAACTGGGTGCCTGAGTACCGTAGCTGGATGCCCATCGCTTTTTTGATTAAACTTTGGTTTGGGATACCAAACAGGCACCAAAAGACAGGTCCAGAATCCTTTCACTTCCATCATTTCTAGAAGTTTTACAGGTACTTTTGTGAAGATGGAAAACGGTACCGCACTGAAAAGCCTCGTACTTCATTGCGCAGTGAAAGAGCACCTTTAAAAGCCTTTAATTTACTCCGAATGAGCCTGCACAGGACCTGACCGGACTTGTGGGTGGGTGATGAACGCCGGGCTTTGGGGACGGCTGGCTATTTCCGACCTGACGGCCCTGACCTGTTTTTTTCCTTGCGTCTTCATTTATATTCCTGACACCCTCTTTCGTCTCTGTCTTGGGGCGCAACATTTAACCTCCTGATATATCGCCTCGGTGCTTATAGCACCCTAAAGGGGCATTTGTCTGCCAACCTCCCTTTTTATAGGACACAGGGATCACGCGATTATTTAGCGCGGTGGCGACTAACGGGCCGCGCCGGCGACACCGATGGACGTTGGGGGAATACGCTTTTAGAACTCATTTCTCGACCGAACATTAAGCAGCAGTCTCCGGTTTACGTATGCAGCCTCCGGAGCCGGCGGTCTAAATTTGATTGAAGAGATGAAGTTGACAGATTAAGAGCTATCCTAAAATAATAAGCCAGCTATTTGTAATTGGTCTGGGGAGTTGTTTCCGCGTGTATAGGCTTGTTTTAATCAGGACGCTGTCAGTCAAAACGTGGCAGTAAATAGGCTAGCGTGAGACGCGCTGTGACAGTACAGAGGCTGTCGTAGCGCCGCGTTTTCCACTCTTTGCCGTGCCACGCTTCTCTTGTTCTTTTTCCTCCTTCTCGACAGCCTCCTCCTCCTCCTCGGATCAAGCCTCGTACTGTATGGACTTCCAAAAGTGATTCGTCAAAAAAAAAAAAAAGTGTCCGCTTATGAAATGGCCTGACAAAATCAATATATGGATTTGCGTGAGACAGATGAGGTGCTGCAGTCTCTACCTGAAACCTACAGAAGATATTAAGATGCTAAATCTAGTGTCGCTGTCGCCGCAAATTAGCAGAGCGAACGCAGCACTCCGTATGGGTGGGGGAAAATAAAAAAAACATCAAGAGAGGTTCTGTTTCATCTCCGTAATGTTGTGATGACAAAGAGAGATGAGTTTGTGCAGCACATTTAAAATATTTCAAATAAAGCACTCAACATTGTCTTGAATTTGTCTTAACTGTGAAGTAAGCGATTATTTGTCATTGTGAACACAGCGCACAGTGCACCACAACGAAATGTGATCTCTGCATTTCACCCATCTGTGAAGGAGCAGTGGGCAGCTAACATGGACAGCACCCGGGGAGCAGTGCTCACGAGTACCTCAGTGGTACCTTTACCAGTCTGGGATTCAAACGGCAACGTTCTGATCACTTTCTGCAAACGCCCAACCGTTACGCCACCAACTGCTCCAAACACTTAACTTGAAATACAGTGGCTAAGCATTCACAGCGTCAACTTCAACATCATATTTTACACCTGAATGCAGAAAAGACGAGCAGTCGTTTTGAGGGATTTATGTTTAGATGCAACATCTTTTTTGCTCCTAACCAGACCAAACCGGACCGGGCGATAAGGCAGAGATTGCTCTTTGCTCAAAGCTTTCGCCGCGAGCTTCGCTTTCGCCTTCGAGTGTGTTATTAGCTGCTGTAATGACCTATAAATTTAATATGAGACCTCTTGCCAGGCCTCCAGCTTCACGGTCTGAGCTCTTCTCCGCAGGGACCAACCGGTGCTTGCTGCTAATGTTCATTACGTTCCCCGTAATGACGCTGGGCACCAGCAGGCTCTCGGGAGCCGGAGACTTGTTTTTTCTATTTTCTTTTTCTTTTTTTATAGCTGTGTTTATGTAGCTTATCAGATATACGAGGAGTTTGGAGGGGGAAAAAGTGTCATTTTCCATTAAGCAGTATAAACAACGCTGCTTTGCGGGAGGCAGTTCATTTGATTGACGCCGTCGTTTTTATTCGCAATTCAATTAAAACGTGGATATTTGCGAAGAAATAATTAAAAACTGGACGTCCGTCAGTCAATGTTTATTTATTTATTTTTCGATCACCAGCACTTGCATGCTGTTTATGTTGTGAAATTTAAAAAAAATAACAAAGATCAAAATACCAAGATTTTATCTACTGACTTGTTTTTCCTCCTTTCACTACCAATCATGTTTTAGCTAAGACAGCTCTGGGGCGGGAAAAACGCTGACATTTGCTGTCGAATCTTCCTCGAGTCTTATTAGAGCTTGTCCGCCATGTTGATGGAGTGGCACGTCGTAGCAGAGGGTCATCAGAATCAGAATGATTCTAAAATCCAGATTCCCATACAAGAAATTTGCTTTGGTGGTTTTAAGAAAATATACAAGGTGATAATAGAATAAAGAGGAAGAGGATGTATGAGATGGATTACGAATAAATAATTAACTGCCCTCCAGCAGTTACTGGAGTGGATTCCAAGTGAGGTTTGGAGTAACTAGGGATGCATCGATTCGTCATGTTTATCGAATATCGGTCCGATAACGACTAGATAGGATATTGGCAACATTGGGTGGATCCAGAGGATCAATTAATTAAATTCAATTGTATTCATTGTAATTCATTTGTGAATGTAAATATGCTAAACATTATCAGCTGTATTGTTATCAGAACTTAACATTCATTCATTCATTCATTGTCCGAAGCGCACGGAGCCTATCCCTGGACTACCGCCGCAAGGTGCCAACACTCCACCGAGCTCGCACAATCACACTCTCAGTCACACCTTATGGGGCCAATTGAGAGTCGTCAATTAACCTACAGTGCATGCTTTTGGACTGTGGGAGGAAACCTGAGCCCCCGGTGGAAACCCACGCGAACATGGGAAGAGCATGCAAACTCCACACAGAAAGACCTTACGGCCGACCCAGGGATCGAACCCAGGACCTTCTCATTGTGAGGCGGCAGCGCTAACCACTGCACCACCGTGCCACCCAAATCCCAAGTATCGATATCGTAATTGGAAAAATTCTGATATTCGAGATTGGCCGCTACCAAAAAAGTATTGGTTTTGCTGTAGATATTAGAACTACAAAGTTCATTGTTGAATGAACTGTATTTTATTAAACTTTTGTTTTTCCCTTGACATATATTTTAGACATAATTAAACACAGTTTTCAGATCAGTAATTGGGATTGGCCGATAGCCAAAGCTCACGTTATTCATTTCAGAACTGAAACAGTCTTGTTCTTTTGGGGATTGAGGCAGTTGGTAGAGTAACCGTTAGGGAGCTGGCCTCCTGATCAGACGGTCTTCAGTTCTGGCCTGGTAAAGGTACCACTAATGAGCAAGGTAGCGGCGAGAGCCCGAATGTTTGACATCTCTTTTGACATAATGAAACACTAGTATCGGATTCTGTTGCCTGAAACCCATGTATTAACAGCGGTATTAATACTGAAAAAGTTGGATTGGTGCATCCCTAAGAATTACCCCCAATCGGCTCACCAGAACTCGTGGGAGGCCCTGCTATGGGGCGGGAGGGAGGGAGAGGGGAGCGCTGGGGGCCCTTCTGTTTGTGGGGCAATTAGCATGGATGCAGCTGAGCGTAAAAGCCGGGCACCAGAGGCTCCCTCTGGCTCGTCTCCGCATGGCCACCGCAGCCTTACGCATCTCTGTTATGTCTCACAGATGGAGAGCGGCCGCCCCTAATGCACCGCAGTCTGCTTCAATTTGGGCTCACCACTCGTTTTGCGACGCGTCACGTTGCGAGGCTCTCCGGGTAATTGCGCCGACGGCTAACGGCCGGTTGCCGAAGCGCTGTCCCGTTTCGGACGAGGTCTTCCTAAACATTGCCGGGGTCCGAGGCCCTTAACGACAACTTTGTGTTGGCTTATTTGGGTTTTTTTTTTGAGCATGACTTGTCTTGTGTAACAGAAGATGTGCATGTAGGGATGGGCAGTTTATTGGAAATCGGGGTCGACCAATTATCGGTGACGATATTTTCCACTTCATTAAAAAAAATTATATGCCGATAAAATGTAGTTTTCAAGCCAAGATTTTGTATTAGAGGTCAAGTCATATGGTTTTTTGGTGTTTATATCAGTACAGATAATTACAAATCATGGAGACCAATAACCAATATTTTGGACCAATATACAATATGTCTGCTTTAAAAATGAAAATTGGAAAAATGAAAACAGCAAGTAGAAGGTTTCCTGCGCTATAACCTGATGCTGCTAATTAAGAGACATTTTGAATTGACCTTTTACTTGTTTTGTTAGTTTATAAAATGTCAGGGAGCTGTTTTATTTTATTATTCACTAATTTGTTTGTTTACTTTAAGTTTATTAAAAATGGCTGCTGGGAACTTCCTGCATTCTTTATGAAGAAGAACATGCTGAAAATATCTTGGAAACAAACGTGCTAATAAGGCATTTAAATGATAAATTATTATTCTTAATTTCATGCAACCTTCATATATCGGTTGATAATATTGATTATATGTTTCCTTGATTAGTAATAATCCAAGATGCTCAGCGTATCACTGCTTGTTTTCTGCTGTGTGTGCTAAGTTACAATTTGTCTAGATTTGTCTAAGCCTCCAGCCTGAGATCCACTTTGCAATTTGGCTTCTCTCGCTCCCTTCTGTCTCTCTCGTCTTCTCACATACACAGAAGCAAAACAGCTCAAATGCATACATCACACACACACACACACACACAGCAGTCCATCTACGCCACTCTCCTGGGCGTGTGTGTATGTGTGACATCTATATTTTCTGTGTGTCTGGAATGGAACATGGAAAAAGCCTGGAGAGAGAGCACGAGAAGTGATGCACCGAAGAGAATTTATTGTTCGGTAGACGGTAGAGCTGCAACTAACGACTATTTTGAGAGTCGACTAGTCATCAACTATTAAAACGATTAGTCGACGAATCGGATTATAAATTTCATAATTATAAAATGGCTCCGATTTAGCTACCAGCTTTTACATTTAGTATGAGGTTGTTTAAATTTTGTGGTAAATAATAAAGACAAGAAAGATAGTTCACTCAAAAGCATATTTTAATAAATCAGTTTCTTCTTTGCCTTATCTAGCCTTACGATGGTTCGTGGTTTTGTGATGGTACTGAGGAAATGGTAACATACCATTATAACATTTATGAGCGAGTGACAAAGGCGTTGGTTACGTTACCGTTTTGCGTGATTATTAAACGTATAAGACCTAACTATTAAATTATAATTATAAGGTCGATAAGCTATAACTTGCGTTTAACCGACCCGTCGCCGTTCCTCTTCCTCCGACATCTTTGGTTTTTCTGTAGGAACTTTCTTAAGCCAATCACAAAACCAGGAGCCATCGGCCAATAGGATTCGCAGGCAGAAGCTGCCAAAACCCCGCCCCCAAACTGTCCAGACCCGCCCCTTTCAAACTGCACGCATAGAAATCTCACTCAAGCAAAAAAGCCACTTGTCGGTAATCTACTTTGTGCGCGAGGACATTTAACACATCGAGAGGAAAAAGACATTTGAGAGAGGAAAAATACAGTTTGCGCGCAATATTATCACAAACGCACAATCGATTCTTAATTTTGTGCTCTCGAGTTTCACATTTGCGCTTGCGACTTTGAAATTTACGCCCGCGAAATTTTTGCGGCAAGCCATTTTGCGCGCTCTAGTTTTGCCGTTGATGTGACGCCATAGGGCCATTCTTCTAGCTGTCACTAAATGCTGTTGCGCAAGAACGAATCTCACCAGAGTGTGGTGTATAGGTGCACTCTATTGGAAAGCGGTAGTACTGCACAGGTAGAAAGGAAAGAAAACGTTTCACTCCGTTTAAAAAGACGTCTGGCGACAATTATCGACAATCGTCGGCGACTATTTTTATTGTCGACAATGTCGAATAATCGTTGCACCCCTAGTAGACGGATAACTTCAGCACAATTTTAATGCCGGTATAAGTTGAGGAGACTCGGCTCATCATGTTAGTGTGATTGTATGAAGCGCAGTGTTAAATTTAGGATTTAAAGTGGGGCTTTACGTATCGAAATATCATGTATCACAATATAACCTGACAATATCGATAAATGCTCTGATAAACCTAATCAGCCATAACATTATCACCAGGTCGTGAGTGGGATACTATACATTAGGCTGAAAGTGAATCTTTGGTCCTTAAAGTTGATTGAGTGAATTTTTAAGTGAGTGAACACAGCACAACACACAGTGCACCACAACCAAATGTGACCTCTGCATTTCACCCACCCGTGAAGGAGCAGTGGCCAGCTTTTTTGGCATGGTACCTTACTCATGGTACTCATAGTACCTTTACAGCTTCTTGCGATCACGGAGTGAACGCCCAAACATTCGAACCGCCCAGCACTACCACCTGTGAAAGTAAGTGAAAGTGAACACACCACAGCACAGCACACAGTGCATCACAAATGTGACCTCTGCGTTTGACCCATCCGTGAGGGAGAAGTGGGCAGCTTTTTTTTTTTTTTTTTCTTTGGCAGCACCTCCATAGCAGTGCTTGGGGGGCGGTACCTTCCTCATTAGTACCTCAGTGGTACCTTTACTGGTCCGGGATTTGAACCAGAGACCCTCCGATCACTGGGCAATCTCTCCAAACGTTACGCTACCAGCTGATGTGTTGGAAGGCTTAAAAAAAAAAAAAGGGCAAACATAAGGATTTAAGCGACTTTAACAAGGGCCAAATTGGGATGATGGCCAGCCGCCTGGGTCAGAGCAGTTTCCAAAACTGCAGCAGCTCTTGTGGGATGTTGTTGGTCTGCAGTGGTCAGGAGCTAGCAAAAGTGTTCATTTTAAAGTGAGCATTAAGAGTTGATTATTTTCAGATCCTGAGTGGCACGCTGGATGGGGAAGAGGGGAAAAAAAACGGGCAGAACTGAAGGCTGTCAAAATCCCTCAGCTCCTCGATGAGAATCAGAGGTGTTTTATTCACTCTTACTGCTGAAACACCAGGGAATCTTCAAGCTTCCAGATTTCTTTATTAGTCACCTACAGAGTTTCACAAGCACGGTGTAGTAAAATTGGACACCTAGTTCGCGTCTAAGACTGTGCTGGATTTTTTTTTTTACGCCAAAAAGACAAAAAAGATTAAAGATCTTGTGCCACGTTAGAAACACAGCAGCTAGATTCTAGCAGTTGCTCTGCTCCTTTCTCTCCAAAACGGCTTTAACATATCCCGAAAAACTTAATTAAACACACAATAAGTCAGAATAAAAAAAAACGCCCCTAAAGCAGATGGCGGGAAGCGCTCGTCGCTAATCAGCACCAAAACACATACGAGCTCCAACGTTTGGGGTTGGGGTGGGGGAGGCGGGAGGACGAGTATCGCCGCTGTTCCCTTTCTTTACTTCAAATATATGTTTAAAAAAGACAAAAATAGGCCGACGCTCGCTGCTGAATATTTCACAGATTTACTGGAATGGAGAAAATGAGGTTTCTCTGGGTAGCTGTTTGACGCCTGAAAAAATAAAAAGGAAACTAAAAACAAAAAAGATGGCCCGGTGGTGGGATTTCTACATCTTTGCACTATTGCTCATCCATTCCCTTTTTTCTCGAGACGAGTGTCAATGGCTCTTTCGGAGTCTGGCACAACAAATCACCCGTGCTCCGCTCTGCACCATGCAATAATAGTTCTTTCCTTTCCTTTTTTTCTCTCCGTACAAGCTTGATGGATCTCTGTCTGATTTCCCTTTCTGCTTTCTTGGCAGTAGGAAAAGTTTTTTACAATGACATATATGCTAAAAGGTGCTTACATTGAGTTTTGTGTGGAAAATTTGTATTCTAAATTTTAGAAGAATATATCAGTCTCATTGATTAGTAATAATCGGTATCAATATCGGTTCTGAAAAAACGTATCGGTCAACCCCTTACCGTAACCGTAAGTCAAAGTCAAAGTAAACTATATACTGTACAAGTATACAGAGAGACGAGACGACGTGGCAACAAATAAGTCATAAAATAAATATAAAATAAAATATAAAATCACGTATCAAAACTTGAACACACTGCCACCCCGATGTTTGCTGGTACTGCAACTTGCGCACGCGTCGCGTTAATTTCTGAAAGAACGCAGAGAACGCGTGGCAGCCATGATGCGTGCGCATAAGCGCTCTGAATGGAAAGTTTTTCTTGAATGTCTTTTACACTGAATGTGCATGACGTCAGTAACAGTTTCAATCTGAAAAATTCTATACAGTCTGTGAAATAAAACAGTATTTCGTATAAAGTCTGAGCTAACATTCAAGTCGCATCTAAAATCTGATCTATGTATTACTACAGCTTGTGACATGCAGAATATAGTAAGTCACTGTATTCTGAACGTTGAGTACGTATTGTCTAGATTTTTCTAAGCCTCCAACCTGAGATCCATTTCCCCGTTTCGCTTCTCTCACTCTCTTCTGTGACTCTCTCCTTCTCACCGACACAGAAGGAAACAACTTAAATGCAGAAGTCACACACACTCAACTGGCCATCTAGACCACTCTCCAGGGTGTGTGAGTGTGGGTGTCACATATATAGGTGAGACATGTATTTTAGGGTTTTTTTGCGTGTGTGTGTCTGTGTGGAACATGGACAGATCCTTGAGGCAACAAACAAAATGAAGCCCCAGGGCTGGACGATACGACCTCAAATCAATATCACGATTACGATCATTACAGATACTTCCTTTAGTTAGTTTAAAATCACAAAGATGTGCAATCTTTCATTAGAGAAAATCCCAACTTTAATAGTTAAGTACCTCAATTATTTTACCTCGATTATGATTCATGGACAGTTATTTTGTTTTTGGGATTGTGTTTTTTGGCCTCATAGGTCAAAACTACAGCATATTTTGTTGTCTTGTTGCAAACACTTACCCATAAAGAACAAAAATAGAAAAGATGGAAGATGGATACTGTAATCTTATTATGGACATTGTTATTGAGTCTTGTTTCCACTAGAGGGCGACACAAAGTCCACTGTTGACTTTCTTGTGTTTTTATACCTTTGACTCCATTCAAAACTTCAATGACATAGAATGTTTTCTCAGAGTGCTGTTTATCAAAATAGCAGCTGGTTTTAGTTTGGTGAGGTTTTAGTTTGGTGAACATTGGTGAGGATAATTTTGGGGTGAAATTGTGTTTATTTTGTGTTCAACTGTTATTATTTGGGATATTTTTTCCTAATGAAATAGTTCATATCATATCATTATTATTCTAAAATAACTGAAGATAACACACACCAATATACTGTATATGGGCAGACTGGACAGGACAGAGTGACACGACAACACACACGGTAGTATGGTTTTAAGGGAACACTACATGAACACACACATCGTTTAAAGTTTTTTGATTAATGCCCCAACCCTACCTACTTACTTACTTAACTCATGCTTTTATAAAGTGCTTTAGAGTATCTCTTGATGGATCTCTGTCCGAATTCTCGGCTCCAGGTCCGTCCCGTCGTTCCCCGCACTGCCTTTTGAAAGTTCATATCTGTCAGTCAGTCTGTTAAGCGCCCCTTGCTCTTGTAATGACTCCCGCTTTTCTCAGGCACTGGGACGACGGCGATGGCGGAGCCGATAACTTCACCGCCGCTTCGTCTCATGGGCCACAAAGCCATTTGACTTCCATTGTGCCAGCCCCGGACCGAGCTCTGTCTCAACCGCTGCAACAAAGAGCTATAGCGATGTTTATTCCGTGCCGAGCGCAGATCGCTCTCCTTTTGTTGAGGATAGATGGCGGGAAGAGTGACATTACTTGTGTTGGGGCTGTTTCAAAATGCCTTCCTTCTTTACCTCAGACACCTTGCAGAGGCACGCGTAAGAGTCTTTTAAAGAACGCGAACAAAAGCTGGGACGATGAATTGGCATCAGGCAAAAAATAATCACTATGAAAATCGATCAATAACTGATAATAAACATTATTTTAAATAAGTTGTGATTGATGATTATATTTGGCTGATAAATTTAAAACGAAAAGCTGGAAAATGGATTCCTTTACTAGGTAGTAAGTTTGCTCATTGTCCACTAGAGGGTGACACTCCATCTCCGCTGTTAGCTGTTTTGTGTTTTTAGACATCTGACACTTATGAAAACTTCAGTATATTTTTATATAGTTTTGTTCAAAGATTTATTTGTGTAAACAGAATTGATTCAGACATGTTTTGAATCATATTTAGAGTGTTTTTTTTGCGTTTACTATTTTATCTTCTGACTTTTTAGGGTTTTTATACTTTGGACACTTTTTAAAACTACAGTGTATTTTGTTTTTTTGTTGCAATCATTTATTAAACTGGCTCATAAAGGACAAAGAAAAGATGGAAAATGGATCCTTTAACCTTATTGTCCTTGCGTCTTGTTTCCACATGAGAGCGACAGTGAAACCTTGGACTCTATTCAAAACTCGAAACAGTTGCTTTTGGGTACGTAGATTTGGTGAAGACTCTTAAAGACTTACACTTAAAGGATAATCATTTTGTGTTGGTGGAAGACAGATTGTTATATATATGTAAACTGGAAAATCTTGGTGGTGGAGAGATTTGGTAGATTAGTCTGATACAGATCTCAATAACTGGATTTTAAAATTGTGTGTGTGTGTGTATATGTATATATATATTGTGTGTGTGTGTGTGTGTTATATATATAACACACACACACACACAATATATATATACATATACACACACACACACAATTTTAAAATCCAGTTATTGAGATCTGTATCAGACTTAGAAATCCTATATTGGTCAGACTTTAACAAATAATACAAAGGTATATCCATGACAGCAAACTTAAAATCTTAAGTATAGTATTTATGGAAGCTGTTTTCTGTTGTCATGTGGGATTTGAGTCTTGTAGCAGTTACTAAAATCCCTTTTATCCCACCTCTGCACAATATCAGTATCGAGAAGCGTTTTGATGTGTTTCTGGTGCTTCCAAACCAAATCTCTCCGCCACCAAGATTTTCCAGTTTCGTCTGCAGCGGCAGCGGCGGCGAGCCTTGAAACGTTTGCAGAAACTATGGGAAATGGCATTTGTGTTTGGGCTATTAAAATGCATGAAGGCGAGACGCAGAGCTGCCCATCTGTCCTCCTCTACCTCGAAAAATAAACCCGTTTCAAGTGCCGAGAAACGCCCGGCTGTGGGAGCCTTCACAGGCAATTAGAGAGCTGCTTTGGCTTGGCTGTTGTAAGAGCTGGAAACAGGAGCAGGAGGAGGACGAAGGAGTCAGGCTGGGCGATACGTCAATTACAGCTTCTGAACATGGTTTTCCATTCATTTACGATGAATCGTCCAGCTCTAGGATGGAAGGAAGGAACGAAGGAGGGAGAGAGGGATGGGAAGAAAAGGGAGGAAGGCTCCTTTTTCAGGGAAAATGGAAAGTGGCGAGGGAAGAGGGCCGGTGCTTCTGCAGATGCGCAAAGCTGTTTTATTATTGATAGGATTATGAGTCGGGGACTACAAGGTTTGGCCCATTAGCACGGGCGAAAAGCCCAGGAGACGGCAGATTGAGAGGAGGAGGGGAGGAGGAGGAGGAGGAGGAAGGGGGCCCTGAGTGACTGACTAAGAAACACAATCGACTCTGTGCTCCAGATGCCAGCCTTGGTGTCATTATTAATTACAGCCGCTAAAAGGGTCAATCAGCCGTGAACTTTTGCCGCCGCTCCGGCTTCTGGTTAAAGCTGAAGCGACAGGTTCCGGCCAGACGTCATGCTGGAGGGATGCTGCGTGGGGAGAAGAACACACGCAAAAACAAAAAAAAGATGAAAAAAGAAAATGAGAAAGCCTTAGTATCATTTGTTCATTCATTTTTTTAAATAGAAACCAAGAAACAAAACCAATTAAAAAAAAAATTCTTTTCAAAACTTTTTTTGTGATTTTACACTCAACAAAGGGAATTAATTAAACCCACATAATAATTTTCATATTCCATTTCGTTTTTTTGATTTTTGATTGTTAATGCTCACATTTACTCTTGCAAGCTAATGCTAATTGCTGCTGTTTTATTTATGAGAGTTGCAAACTTGTATTAGCATTAAGAACAACACAAAGCCTGGAGCTTGCTAAGGCTAATTTTGGAAATAAGCCTTAGCAACCTTTAGGCTAGTGGCTTTACAATTACACATAAAGCAACTAGCCACTAGGAAAGCCACTCGCCGCTAGCCTGAAGCTTACTAAGGTAATTTTGGCTAGTGGCTTCACAGTTACACATAATGCCACTAGCCAAAATTAGCCGTAGCAAGCTATAGGCTATCGGCTAGTGGCTTGCTAAGGCTAATTTCGGCTAGTGGCTTTATGTGTAACTGTAAAGTTCAGTTAGCAACAAAAACTAACTCAGCCGTCATTTCTAATGGATTATTGCTGCTTGCTAATGCTAACTTCTGCTACTTTGACTAAGAGAAACTGAAAACTTGTGTCAGCATCAAGAACAAACACTGACCTTCATTTCTAATAGTGCCTCTGTGTGAACGGCAGATTTAGCAGTTTGAAGCCAAACCTCCATTTCTAATGGATTCTTGATGCTGGTTAATGCTGATTTCTGCTAGTGTGTCTAAGGTTAGCTTTGAGAAGGAGCACAGCCTGTTTTTCTAGCATACTCGCTACTGTAACTAACACTAACTACTGCTAGGTAATGCTAATTTCTGCTAATTCACCCCTGGGAGTTAGCAGTGTTGCATTAGCATCAAGAATGAATGCAATCTAACAAGCACTGGCTATTGTAAATTAACATTTAAAATTTGGAATTCACCTAGTGGAATAAAATCCACAAATTAACGACATGAATGCGCTACTAATGGAATCATTTGTGCTTAATTAAATAATTTGTTTCTAAATTTTGTCTTTTTCACACTATCCAGCTCTAAAACGCTGCCTCGTTTCTCCGACGTCGGCAACTTCGCCGATTTACTTCCTCGCCACCTCATTTAGCTCAGGCTTCATATTGCGGCGATTATGCTGGTATCTGTTTTCATTTGCGAGAACAATTCCCCTCTATTTTTTTGCTCTCCACTTAATAACTTCTGGAGCACTTTTCTGACGAGAAGGAAATGAAGAATTCATGCGCTGATTTTTTTTTTTTTTCTCTCTTTTTTTTTTTCCAAGCCATTTATTGTTGTTTTTTTTCTTTCCCGCGCTGTAGCTTGGCCTGGATTGTGCAGTGAGCGAGCCAGATGGTGGTTTCTACATTTAGCTCCGTATCAAAGTCAGTGTGCAGAACTGGCAAAGAATCTTCGCCACCCCGTCGTTACCACGATGAAATAAATCCGAGGAAATGAGAGAAAGAGAAAGAGAGAGAGCGATATTCCCTGATATTTTCTACTTCATCTCCTAAGTGCAGGGTGGGAGGAGGATCACAGGGTTATTGTGTTTTTACATTTGTCTTTTTGTATTTTTTTTGCTCTCAAATCTGGCTTTCTTCTTCTATACAGCTGACCAGGGTTGCCGCTGGTGTCTCGATTTCCTAAAATTACTTTTCAGCCATTATATTAATTAGGAGATAAACAACTGACTGTTTTATTCATGTTCATTTTATTTTATTGTATTTGTAATGATTAAGAGAGTAATAGTCACTATGTTCCTTCAGTTTAATTATACTCATCACAATTAGCCATTTGTATTTGTAGTGTTTTTATAGCAATTTGTATTCGTTGCCACATTTTCTAAATGATTAATTTTCCTATACCCATATTAGTGTTCACAATGTTTCTCATTTAAATAAATACCTCAGTTTAAAAAGGGGCTCAAACCAATATCACAATTAATATTTTTTTCCTCAGTTGCGATTTTTGTTTGTTTTTCTCTGACAAGGTTTGTACTGTAAATATCACTATGTTCCTTTAATTTAATTATACTCAGCATATTTAGACATTTATATTTATAGCTTTTCCTACACAAAGAACAAATGCGTTATTACGAGTCCAGATTCTTTATGTGTCTCCTACATAGCACAGCGCATGTGTGGCAATGTATTTTGTACATACAAGTATGAACGTTCCAAAGACAATTTACATTGAGGGCAGTTTACAGGTTAAGAATCATACTATACACTAAAGAGTAAGAATAAAAATAAATACAGAAATATTAAAAATAGAGAAAATCTTCTTATGAGGCTTGTGCTATAGACATATTACTGTCAGCAAATTACAAAGTACACATTCTGATTAGAATAGTTACAAACAGCAGGACAAAACGTGCAAGAATACACACACTGGCATCTTCAGTTAATCTAGAATAGTCAGGATTCAAGCCTAAATATTTTCTCTAATATTTATTTAGTAGAAAATTAAAGCAGCAGCAGCTGTTTGATTATGGGTCATTTTATCAATTAGCTAATTTATCAAAACAATTAATTTTACAGACATTAGTGTTCTAGATGCTTCTTTAATTTACCCTGATCAAATGTTATCTATTCTATTTATGCCATGTACTTCACCAAAAAATTAGCTTAAAATAAGAGCTCATAGTAAGAGTCGTATGAGTAAAAATTAGAGCTCATGCCCCAACAAGTCCCAGGTGTGAGGACACACAGTGCAGCCCAAATTCCAGCCTAAACGTTTTTACTGACTCTTATTCAATAGAAAGGTGAATGACTTATGGGGTGTATGGTCGCCTAGTGGTTAAGTTATTTGTCTCTGGAACAAGAGGTTGTGGGTTCGAGTCCTACCTCCAGCACCACCATCACTGGGTCCTTGAGCAAGACCTTTGACCCCCAAGTTGCTCCAGGAGACTGTCCCTGAAATTAGCAAAATAGAAGTCGCTCTGGATAAGGGTCTGCTAAATGCTGTAAATGTTAATTCACGTTAATAATGAGTGTATTTAGCAGCTACAAGAGTGAACACAATTATACTTGTTTCCGATTAATAGTCACTGGGTTGGAATCCTTGCAGTCTTTAGCAAAGAAACGCTTTAGCCAACGTCGGACTCTGCCGCAGTTGTATAAATTTATGTTGACTGGAATCAGTGGCAGTCCTGAAGTCTGTTGGGGAAAAACCCTCGGCAAAAATAATCACAAGGGCCTTCTCCAACCAGCGTTTGTCACCGTTATGGTATAAATAATCTGACACCAACAGAATAAATAGCAGAATCTAAACACTTTTTTTGTTTCAAATGAGAGGTCAGCTCTCTCCAATGTCAAACTAAGCACATTTTTGCTACTGCTGTAGTTTGTCAGCCCTCTGGGGCCCCCGACTGGCCCTGAGGCCCCCAAACAGTCGGTTGCTGTGCCTGTTGACAAGCAGAGCCTCTGACCGGAACGAAAAAGAGCACATTGAGGTGGGAGAAGGTTGAAGAAGTAATATTTGAAGCATTTTAGAAATGAAGATGAAAACTCATGCCAATACAGTGGGGGAAATAATTATTTGATCCCCTGCTGATTTTGTAAGTTTGCCCACTTACAAAAAAATCAAAAGTCTCTCATTTTTATGGTAGTTTTACTTTAATGAAGAGAGACAGAACATCAACCAAAAATCCAGAAAAAACACACTGCATAAAAGTTATGAATTCATTTGCATTTTATTGAGAGAAATAAGTATTTGATGCCCTACAACCCAGCCTGATTTCTGGCTCCCACAAGTTGGGTGTGGCACACAGATTGCAATAAATCAATTACAGATACACCTGATCTCATCTCGTTATGAATATAAAGCACACCTGTTCACAGAATCAGTTTCTTCCATTACAACGTCTCCATCACCATGGGCAAGACTAAAGAGCTCTCAAAGGACGTCAGGGACAAGTTTGTAGAGCTGGACAAGGCTGAAATGGGCTACAAGACAATCAGCAAGAAGCTTGGTGAGAATGTGACAACTGTTGGTGCGATTATTCGGAAATGGAAGGAACATAAAATGACAGTCTCCGTCAGTCTAGAGCTCCACGCAAGATCTTGCCTCATGGGGTGAGGAGGATCACGAGAACGGTGAGGGAACTACACAGGAGTTAATGATCTGAAGGTGGCTGGGACCACAGTCACCAAGAACACCACTGGTAACACAATACACCGCAATGGATTGAAGTCTTGCAGTGCCCACAAGGTCCGCCTGCTCGAGAACGCACATGTATAGGCCCATCTTAAGTTTGCCAGTAAACATCTAGATGATTCAGAGAAGGCATGGGAGAAAGTGCTGTGGTCGGATGAGACCAAAATCGCGCTCTTTGGCATCAACTCCAACCTCCGTGTTTGGAGGAAGAGAAATGCTGAGTATGACCCAAAGCACACCATCCCTACAGTAAAGCACGAAGGTGGAAACATTATGCTTTGGGGCTGTTTTTCAGCTAAAAGTACAGGACGACGACACCGCATTGAGTGGCCAATGGATGGGGCCATGTACCGTAAAATTTGGGACGAGAACCTCCTTTCCTCAACCAGAACACTGAAGATTTGTCGTGGATGGGTCTTTCAGCATGATAGTGACCCAAAACATACAGCCAAGGCAACAAAGGAGTTGCTAAAGAAGAGGCACATGAAGGTTAAGGTCTCCAGACCTTAATCCTATCGAGAAGCTGTGAAGGGAGCTGAAGCTTTGAGTTGCCAAGCCGCAGACAAGAAACATAAAGGACTTAGAGAGTTTCTGTAAAGAGGAGTGGGCCAAAATCCCTCCTGAGATGCGTGCAAACTTGGTGACCAACTACAAGAAATGTCTTACCGCTGTGCTTGCCAACAAGGGTTTCTCCACCAAGTTGTGTTTTGCTTGGGGATCAAATACTTATTTCTTTCAATAAAATGCAAATTAATGTATAACTTTTATGTAGTGTGTTTTTTCTGGATTTTTGTTGGATATTCTGTCTCTCTTCATTAAAGTCAAACTACCATAAAAAGTAGAGACTGTCCATTTCTTTGTAAGTGGGCAAACTTACAAAACCAAAGTGGATCAAATAATTATTTCCCCCACTGTATTTGCATGAGTTTTCATCTTAATTTCTAAAATGCTTCAAATATTACTTCTTCAACCTTCCACCTCAGTGTGCTCTTTTTCGTTCCGGTCAGAGGCTCTGCTTGTCAACAGGCACGGCAGCCGACTGTTTGGGGGCCTCAGGGCCAGTCGGGGGCCGCAGAGGGCTGACAAACTACAGCAGTAGCAAAAATGTGTGTTTTAAATAGGGCTGAGCGATATGACCTCAAGTCAATATTACAATTAATCATTTTTTCCCTCAATTACGTTAATAAAGAATGAATGGGGCTTTTTTGTTTCTTTGTTTTTTTTTTTTACTTATGACAGAGTGCCCGAAAAACACACACATGTAGACTGTCGTCATGTGACAACAACACAGTAGTATGTTTTTAAGGGGACAGTACAGGAAACACACACTATTAACAGAATTCATTCATTCATCCGAACCGCTTATTCCCTATCAGGATCGCGGGGACCGGAGTCTATCCCCGTATTTACGGGCGCAAGGCGGGGACCAACCCCGGTGAGGCCGCCAACACACCGCAGGACTCGCACAATCACACCTTACAGAGCCAGTTTAGAGTCGGCAGTTAACCTATATTGCATGCTTTTGGACTGTGGGAGGAAACCGGAGCCCCTGGAGAAAACCGGCGCAACCACTGCGCTAACGTGTCGCCCACAGGATTTATTATTAAGCACAATTAAAAACTTTATTTTTAAAATAGTTGTAACATCCAACATGTGCCCATGGTCTGGGCAAAAATCTTTTTGATTAATTCCAGATGTCAGAAAGTCAAAAATCAGCATTTTAACATCGACACATTTTCGCCATTCCTCGTCATCGACCTACGTTTGTGTGTCTTGTTACTCGGGGCCATGACAAGCGCACCTCCTGGAGAACAAGTGCCAAAATATCAGATATTCCCTGTGTATCCTCCTCAGAACAGCCCAGCCACCAGCTATTCATCATCCTCAGTTAAACATGTCAATACTCCCGTCTGGCAGATTCTCTTAATAGACTTTAGCGAGCCAGACTTTTGCACTCCTTCCACACTGAGCGATGACGCTCTCATTTTTGGCCGTCCTTCTTTCTTTTGTTTGTTTGTTCGAAGGTGTCACACTTTAGTCTCAATTTTTATACATCTCGAGATCCCGTCTCGGTTGATATGACGACCGCGTTCACATTTTTTTGCATATTTTTTCTCTGTTTGCAGGTAAGAAAAAGCATCTAAAACTCGCCCACCTTCTTTGTTTCCCGAGCGTTTTTCACCCGATCGCTCGGTCCGCTCGCTTAATCACATGTTTCGAAAAGATACGCATGGCAAATGTATGTTAAGTGCTGCCCGCAGCGCCTCGCCTCTCCCTCGTTCTCTATAACCTCCGTCTATTACTTGCATAGCGAAAATGGCCTGTGAAGGATATTGAATGCAAATGCGAAGTCTGGCGCTCTTGGGGTCGGCCTCGAAGAGAAGACCTTTGCCAATTCTCATTCGGCGCCACGCGTCTCCAGACGTCTCGGATTCATCTTTTTTTGGGGGGGGCTCGTGTGTATCCAACAGAATAATTCTGAGATGGCATTTGAGTCGTTGAGCTGCTATGGAGACGGTCCTCTTGCCAGGCGAGACTTGACTTGAAATGGGTTGTGGAGAACCTTTTGTGCACGTTTTGCAACGGTTTGAGCAACATTTAGATTTACAGCATTCATCAGATGCTCTCATCCAGAGCAACTTTCATTTGGAGCGACTACGGGTTGAGGGTCATGCTCAGAGGTCAGGGGTGGTAGCGCTGGATGTAGGATTAGGAATCAACCAATCCTCCAGTCCACCTCCAGGATTTTCCAGAGCCCCAAAATCCTTTCACCTGTGTTTGGGAGTAGCTAACTAGCTTACTAATTTAACTACTACTCAGTATCTTATCAGTAGTGAAGCTACTTTTAAAACACTCAAGTGAAACGAATAATTATTTGTCATCCTGAACACACCACAGCAGAGCACACAACGCACCGCAACAGAATATCACCTCTGCATTTGACCCATCCGTGAAAGAAGCAGTGGGCAGCTTTTTTGGCAGTGCCCGGGCAGCAGTGCTTGGGACGGTACCTTGCTAAGTTTGTCACAAAGGGAACAGACATTTGAGTGTGACTTTTTTGGGGCAGTTGGTGGCGTAACAGTAGGGCGTTCGCCCCATGATCAGAAGGTCTCAGGTTCGAACCAAGGACCGGTAAAGGTACCACTGAGGTACTCAGGAGCAAGGTACCGTCTCCAAGCACTGCTCCCCAGGTGTTGCCCTTTGTTAGCTGCCCACTGCTCCTTCACGGATGGGTCAAATGCAGAGGTGATATTCCGTTGTGGTGCACTGTGTGCTGTGGTGTGTTCACAATGACAAGTAATCTTTCACTTAAGCAAGCTGGAAATCAATGATTTACATATTACTATTAACATCATGTTTCACATTTTTTATTAATTTGCTCTAAGAGTATCCTACAGCACAAATATGAAGTATGACTGTATAAAATAACTTGTATATAGCTACTTTTTCTCTGTAGCTTGTAGTGTAGCTAGCTGCTATATTTACGTAAACAGTAGCTTGCCTGGAGCTTAGCTACTTTAACTCGGAAAGAGCTTGAAAAGCTACAGTTTACGAATATCTTCCGCATTCACCGCTCACCACGTTTTGTTTTGCTGTGATTAAACGTCTGCTTGCTTGTTCGCTGTGTCATAGCTTCCTCCCTTCTTCCCCGACTCCATTTGAATGTGGGAGGGATTTGGTCTCTAACAGTCTGCAGGTAAGAGTGGGCCTAATGAATTCCCTCATAGACCATAAAGATGATTGATGGGCGAGACGCTTAAGCAGCCGATGATTCGCGTAGGGAGGGAGGGGGGGTGTTAGAGGAAGGAGCGTACGCTCCGAGCTCATTACCCGGCCCGGCTCCCGCACAGCTTTTCCCACAGACGGAGGAGGACGCCGCGTATCAAAATTGCGCTTTCGCAGGTGCGTCGCTCCTCGCCTGATTGTAATGCATCATGATTACTTTCACCGGTCTTATGTAAGAGATTGTTCCTGTCAACTTCTTTCCATTTACAAATGGAATAAACACGCGACGGGAGCTTGACAGCGACATTTGGGAAACCGACGGCGTTTGAAATTCATAGCGTACGCCAGCTATATGATCCCGGAGTGGGATTGATCTCTAGACTGCCCAAACTCAACTAGCTCGTGTCCAAAATGGAATTTTGCCAGTTTAAGGACCCTGTTAGATTGTGGTTTCAGTTGATGTCTGGGAATACCTTTTTAGCATAATTATTTGAAGTAGAATTATTTGAAGAACCCACGACCTCTTGGTCCAGAGGCGAGCGTCCTACCACTAGACCATCACCCCACTTAAGTCGTGGTTTCAAAAAGACTTACCATTGGACGTCTCTGCCTTTTGCCCATTAGTGACTGAGTTTAAGGACTAATGGACCTCATTCACCAACTGTTGGCCCCATGATCGGATCGGAAGGTCGCCCGTTTAAGTCCCGGACCAGTGGGTGCTTGAGGTACTGCCCACTGCTCCTTCACGGATAGGTCAAATGCGGAGGTTGTGGTGCACTGTGTGCTGTGCTGCGTTCACAATGACATATAATCACTCACTTAATTTGGAAGGTGTGGAAGGTAGAAATATTACATTACTAAAATAATATTACTGAGCGACTGAGCACCTGTTTGGCACTGCGTAAATGAGATTATTTGTGATGTTAAGGAGCGCTCACGACTCTCACATGCAACACCATCAGTCGCCAAATCTTCCACTTTATTACAGACAAAATTCATATTCTGGCTGAAAAATAACAACAACCAGTATTCTACTCCCAATACAGATACGTACTTGATATTTTCCATGTTTATTCCGGACATGTGTCCATCACATTATTGTGATGCGCGGGGGATTGTGGGAAATGTAGTTCTTGCCCAGAAAGGGACAATATATCAATATATATATCTTGTATCGCGATATAGCTTAAAAATATGGCAATATTATTTTTACACATTATCTCCCAGTCATGGGCCCAAGGTGCAGTAAGGTCTCATTTGCTAGATAAACATTGTGAGCACACAACGGGAAAACACACCACGTGCCGGCCTCAAAAAACCCCACTGGCACCGCGTTGCTCCGCTGCTTAAGACGAGACCTAGTTACTCTTTTTAAACCTTTTGCAGAAAGTTCATCTGTTTTTCCTTCACCTTCTGTTTGATTTTCTTCTGCTGTTTACTTTACCTTTTTTCGCTAAATGTTTCCTGTCATGTCGACTGGAAATGTGTTAATTACAGGCGGGCGGCGGGCGATGACAGGAGGTCTCTGATGACAGCTGATGGGTTTCTCTGCCTGTTTATTTTATCGCCAGCGCGTCTCGCTATTAATTCCTCAGGCATCGAGGCTTGCCGTAATTCTTTAATGACAGAGCCCGTGCCGCACGCTGGCAAGTAAACAGATTTTGTTAAAAGTTTCTCAAGTGGGTAAACAACGTGCCACCTGAAATGCAGGGACAGGGACGGGCACGGGGACGGGCGCGGCAAGCTGCGGGAAGCGGGGGGCGAGGAGGAGGTCTAGTAGCTTCGCTGTTTTATTTGTCACGTGCCGACTCGATCCTCGGGGAGCCGGCTTCAGTCGTCAGTCTGTCGGAACGCGCTTCAGTCTTTTAGAGAGTATCAAAGACGTACATTCATCCCATTCCATGGACTAGAATTAAGGAAATAACCACATGATTCTTAAAAGGCCACAGATGTTCCTTTCTTTTTATTTTAAGAACAGCAAATTCTGGTGTCGAAATCCAAATTTGTCTAAGGGCTTTGGTGTGCAGTCTTCAAAATGGATCAATAAGAAGAAGGTGTCAGGAAAAGAGGCATGAGTGTGTGTCGTGGTGACCGCTGAACATCAGCCTTGACCTGTCGGGATCCGCAGGAGGTGGAAAAATCTAGTCCAAAATGTTGAGCCATGGTCAAAAATGGAGGTCGCTGGATTTGCCCATAACTTTTTAGTCCCTGACTGCTAAAGGTACCACAGAGGTGGTCATGAGTAAGGTACCACTGAACATGTCAGACCTGACCTCTCTGGACCCTAAGGAGGAAAAATCTAGTCAAAATGTTGAGCCATGGACAACTGCTTTTGCCCATAACTTTTTAGTCCCGGACTGCTAAAGGTACCACTGAGGTACCTGAGGATGTCAGACTTGACCTCTCTGGACCCTGAGGTGCTTCCCGTCAGCTGCCCATTCTCCCTGGAGAATTTGTGTTGATGTCGGAAGCTGCATCGTTACGATAATCGAATCGTCATGCTTTGTCATCCTCCGTCTAGTACCGATCTAGAGGTGTAACCCTTTTAAAGATTTGCGTTTGGATCAAGCACTGGGTTTTCGCCTTCATTTAAGCATCGCCGCTCGTCGAGCTGTCATTGTTGTCCGGGACGAGGCGTAACAAACAAAGGAAAAAAAAAACACAACAAAATCTTGCCGGCTTTGCCTTAAATCCGTAGGGGATGTGAGCTGTTTACCTTGAATCCGGAGCAGTTAAGCTTGTTTTCCCCTTGTCTGCCTCTGCGCCCGTCTATGGGGTCGTGCCGAAAGAGGGTGGAGGTTGACTCATAATCTGACTCTTGATGGTTGAGCGCGGCTGACAATTTGACAGCCCGACCGGCTACGCTAGCGGCCGGCGTTCCGCCGCTACTCCTCACGCGAACGCGCCAGTAAACACGGCGAAATGGCTGTTTCTGTTCCGGTGAAGCTCGGCCCATGCAGCACCCATTTTGGAAACTCGACAACACGGCGTGCGTGCGCTCAAGATTCTTTCTTACCCTCACTTTTTCGTTTACACCAGGATACCGCCTTAGTGTTTGTTTTCTTGTGTTTTTGTGACTGTCTTTCCCACTATAGAAAAGAAGAAAACATGACATGCCGGTATCAAAGCCGAGCCTTGCCGCCGACCCCTGGGATAATTCCACCGCGCCTCTTCTCCCGTGTGACTAAAAGCACAGCTCTTGCGGCTGCTATTTAAGTCACACTTACCTACAAATCCCCGAAAAAGTCCCTTGTGCGGAGACTGAGAATAACTAAGGGACAAAGAAAAAAAAGACCCGTCCAATCAAATCTGGTCTATGAGGCATGACTAAAGAGCCGGACCGTTCTTCGGAGAGGGGGAAAAAAAGTCCCGGCACTCTTTCTTTTGAAGTTTCCGACTGCTTACTGTGGATTTCTATTTTGGTCTGTTATTTCTGTATTTCTCTTTTAGGGGAAAAAGAGGAAGTGTAACTGCGGTCTGAGAAGTTGGACTGGAAAGGTTATTTTGTAGTTAGAAATGAGACATGGCCCAAACTGTGGCTGACAGCACCAGGGGGTTTTTTCAGCACCTTAAAACCCCTTAAACTCTGAGCTGTTTCCCGAATTTTGGCTGTAATTGAGACAGTAAAACAGTTAATAGGATTTTTGAGATGTCACGATCGCAACTATTTACGCAAATTCAGCCAGTACCTGCAAATTCATTGCAACTTCGCAATTTTGACTAATTACCGCAACTTTTCCACAGTATTTCTGACCAATCGTTGTCGAGTCATACATCAGGAAACTCACTTCCTTGTTACATTTGGAAGGCGCAGAAAATGTAATAAAAATGCCTCAGATTTACCTTCAAAAATGACCGAAAGGTTAACACAAATAAGCCATTATCAGTCATTATCTGACCGCTTAATCCCTCTTGGGGTCGTAGGGACCGGAGCCTATCCCGGGACTACGGATGGGCGCGAGACGGGCAACAACACACCACAGGGCGCAAAGTGGTTTCGTTTGCTTGATTTTAATTAATTGTTAACGAATAATTATAAAGGAGTAAAATTGCAACTTCTCTCCACAACTTTGACTTGCTCCCGCAACTTTATTAAGCCGCAACAATCTCAAAAAACTCCCACGACATCCTGGAGGGACTGGTCAGTCGTGTAGCCTTAAGTGAATTTAAGTGAGTGATTGTCATTATGAACACACCACAGCACACAGTGCACCGAAACGAAATGTGGCCTTTGCATTTGACCCAGCCGTGAAGAAGCTCTCAGCTCATGAGTACCTCAGTTGTACCTCTATTGGTCCGCGACTTGAACTGGCAACCTTCCGATTACAGGCACAATTCCCTAACAATTACACTACCAACTGCCTCAAGGAGCAGTGGGCAGCTTTTTGGGCAGCGCCCGGAGAACAGTGCTTGGGGACGGTAACTTGCTCATGAGTACCTCAGTGGTACCTTTACCAGTCAGGAATCTTCATATCACGATACCAACTCCCTAACCATTATTCTACCAACTGCCCACTTATACCTCTTTTCCACTACACTGGTGCCAGGTGCCGGTTCTGGTGCTCGGCCGGTGCTGAACTGAGAACCAGCCGAGAACCGGCCCGCATTTACACTGACCAGGGAGCTCAGCGGGAGCCGCATGATAATACGTCACAGGTCACGCCCACTAAACGAACGGTTGTTTGTACGAAGCCTGCAACTTTTAGTTCTTCCCTTATTTCTTCATATGCCTTCTAATTTCTTTGTGCACTTTCCAATTTCTGCTGAATCTGGACGTCCATCTTGCTAAAAGAGCTTTAATTTCTTCCGCGCTCCACGTTACCGGACTTTGGCTCGTCGCCATTTTCTCTTCTAAAGCTACCTATCACTCCGCCCACCTCTCGTGGCGTCACGGGTTCTCGCTGCTAGACCAGCAAAGTTTAGGGGCCGGTTCGGAGCTGGTTTTAGGGCACTGGCACCAATTTTTGTTGTGTGGAAAAGTGCGGCACTGGTTCCAAAATTGGGAACCAGCACGAAACCGGCATGGGAACCAGAGCAGTGGAAAAGGGGATTCCGTGACTGTTGATCTATCAAAGTTGTGGTGCAATCAGTCGTTTCATTTGCACTTCGTATCCAGAGTGATTTCCATTTCCTAATTACAGAGACAGTCTCCTCGGAGCAACTTGGGGTTAAGGGTCTTGTTCAGGGGCCCAGTAGTGGCATTGCTGGAGGGGAAACTTGAACCTACAACTTTAACCCTTCTGTTATGTCCGTTTCTCAGGAACACCAATGATGTTGGAGGTGGGTGTTGGTGGCCTAGTGGTAGGACGCTCACCTTGGGACCAAGAGGTTGTGGGTTCAAATCTAACACTGGGTCCCTGAGCATGACCCTTAACCCTAAGGCCTGGAATACGTGTGAGCTACGTGTGCGTATCCGTGCACAGTTGCGTTGTTAACGTTTGTGCTGATATACATGCGTCCGTACTGTGTGTCGTAATCTGTAGTGTGTACTCCTTACCACCAGGAGTCAGTGTCGAGGCCGCAAACGTAATAAATGACTGAACACCTGTATCTTAAAATCGTCATCTGTTATTCCAAACAAACATGTCTTCACTCGAAGAAACATTAATCTTCATTTGTAAAAAAATGGGGAATTCTTTTCTTGACTTTTGAGTGCAGATCTCGCAACACTGCCCCCTATAAATTACGACGGTATTGCATCTCCGTATACGTTCCGTTAATTTTTGAGTACGTGCACAAAAACCGACGCAAACAACGCAGGACACGGATCACGCCTGTACATACGTACATAGTTAACAGCAAGTATATTCCAGGCTTAAGTTGCTCTCAGAGGAACTGTCCCTGAAATTAGGAAATGTAAGTGGCTCTGGATAAGAGCGTCTGCTAAATGCTGTAAATGTAAATGTTCGTGGGTCAGTTTGACTTGGGGCATGTTTCATTTTCCAAAAGTGTCAGAAACCAAAGAATCCCAATAAACATTGTTTATATCTCATTATTAACTCCATTACTAAACATTTAAATCAATATTTGGTGTAATGGTGTTATTTACCTCTCACAGATCATGCTTTAATGAGGATAATTCACTGGTTTTTCCAAAAAAAAAAAAACATATTAAAACTTTTTTAAATGTACATTGGAAAGACCTACATATAAAACACAATAGTTTTACATGACACTAATTATTTTAAATTCAGATTGACCCGCACAGTATCTATGTAATATAAACATGCTGGGGGGTGGCACATATGTGAAATGAACCATTTTTATTTTATATGTTGATTACCTTTATTAAGCCAAGCACAAGAAGTTTCATACTGAAAAAATACTTTAAAGTGTTTTTATTTTTTATTCATTTATTTTTTTAAATGGGTCAATTTGATCCGCAACACAACAGGAAGGTTACGGCCCATTGTTAATTGTCCTACCATTAAGTCACCTCCATCCCTTTCTATTTCTGTCTGTTTTAAGCCATTCTGTAATTTTTTTTCCAAAGCATCGGACCAGGCCTTTCTCATGGTTACTTTTGCCTGCCCTTCCTTTTCCCACCACATACTGTGCCAAGCAGCCTGGTTACCGTCCAGATGGTGTTAGGATCTCGAGCGTATTTCAGCTTGCACTTTCCCCCATTAGTCAGCACATCTTCATACGGCCACATGGCTTGTGTTGTTCTGGGCCGTGTTTCCCAAAAGCGTTGTTGCTAAGCAACTAACATTGTGTACATTAGCAACTAACATAGTGTTGCTAACATAGTTAGCAGTACGCTAGCAACTATACTTTTGGGAAATGCAACCCTGATCGGAACTTACATTTCTGATACTGCCTCCTTTACCACAGGTTTTAGTCTCAGTGGGAGTTTCTGGCTCAAGACTTTGGCTCAGTAGTATGTATTAAGGATCAGCTGATTATCAGCTCTTCCGATTATTGGTATTGGTGTTTAATTCTGTCCATCACCTATATTAGATAATTACAAGGTGCTCTACTGTGGCTCCACTGCCGTCTCTTCTCTCTGTGCCGTTTGCTCTCGACTCACTGCTTCATTTAATGTCCCGTCCACTAAATGAAGTCTCTAATTGGCTATATGATTGGCTACCATCCAGGTCAAGTGAAGAGCAGGTTGAGCAGCTTTGCTTTCTTCACCACAACTTGCTGCTGCTTAATTTGGAAGGGTCAGTTTCCCAGTCGAGGATTAAGCCTAGTCCTAGACTAGATTTGAGTTTGAATGATATATCTCCCTTGGTACTACACCTTAGTCCAAGACTAGGGTTAATCCATGAGCAAGAAACCAGTACTAAATGTTCATCCTTCAGTTGGTAGTTGGTGGCGTAACGGTAGGGTGTTCGCCCCGTGATCTGAAGGTCGCAGGTTCGAATCCTGCGCCGGTAAAGTTACCACTGAGGTACTCATGAGCAAGGGACCGTCCCCAAGCACTGCTCCCCGGGCGCTGCCCATGTCAGCTGCTCACTGCTCCTTCACGGATGGGTTAAATGCAGAGGACACATTTCGTTGTGGTGCACTGTGTGCTGTGCTGTGGTGTGTTCACAATGACAAATAATCACTCACTTTCATTCATTCATTTTCCAAACCGCTGTAATCCCAACTGGGGTCGCGGGGGAACCGGAGCCTATCCCGGCAGCTTTCAGGCGCAAGGCGGGGACCAGCCCTGGCCAGGCGCCAACACACCGCAGGGCACTACTAAATGTTTAAGTTTCAAATTTAAGTTTTATAATGTTACTGAAATGTTTATTTAATATTATTTAAAGTTCAATTAAAATAATTGGAGTATTTATAAACAATGAATGTGTGGCATAACGTTAGGGGGTTCGCCCTGTGATCGGAAGGTCGCAGGTTCGAGTCCAGGGCCGGTAAAGTTACCACTGAGGTACTCATGAGCAAGGTACCGTCCCCAAGCACTGCTCCATGGGCGCTTGTTAGCTGCCCATTGCTCCTTCACAGATGGGTTAAATGCAGAGGTCACATTTGGTTGTGGTGCACTGTGTGCTGTGCTGTGGTGTGTTCACCTTGACAAATAATCACTCACATTAAAGTTATTAAAGATTTGTGTTGGTGTTCCAAATATTGGTTACCGGCCGAGTTAACTACCAATAATCAATATCAATATCGGCCCCCAAAAAAACAATATCGGTCAACCTCTACATTATATATTAGATAGTTTTTATATATTGTAATATTAATTTCTGTAATAATATCCAGCCCTATCTGTATGCAAAAACAACTTTTCTTAATTTTTTTTTTCTCTTTAATGCATTCTAAGAGATAGCATGGCCTATACAGGTTCCATTGGGTTTGAGTGCTAAAGGCCAGAGCCCAGTCTCCACCCTACGCACACTTAGAGCCAGAGTGGTCCGACTCTCCTCCTCCTCCTCCTCCTCCTCCTCCACCTCCTCCATACGTGGTTTACTTGCTGTGATAATGGAAAGTCCTCAGACGGGAGAGAGGGAGGGAGAAATGGAGAGCTATCCATCAACGGCACAATCGGAGGCCGGGATCCTCCGTTAAGATTAGGACTGTTTAGAAAGATGGATGGCCATTGTCAGCGCTCAGCATCATCCCGAAAGGCTTAAATGAAATCTAAAGATTCTCAGCAGTGGCTTAAATTACCTCTGTAATAACTGCAATAAGGCCGGGCTAAGCCGAGTTCGGGCCTGATTAAGGTGGCACTTTGCAGGCTTATTATTACAGATCGTAAACATTATCCTGCCCTAACCTTTTTTTCGGGTGTGTGTTGCGGGGCGGGCGGTTGGCATTAGAAGGAGGAGGAGGAGGAGGAGGGGAGAGAAGGTGTGTTGTTTTCATGAAGAGCTCGGAGCGTTCTGCGATCCATAACACCACTCGTCCCTCCCTCGACCGGGGCGCAGGGAGCTTGGGAATGCGTAATTCCATGTATTAGACACGCTGGATAATTTCCCATATCTGATCTGTTGCACAAAACGCTTGTGATTGATGGAGTTGGCTAACGTTTAATGTCCAGGGCTTTACAAAAATATTTGAGTAGTGTGGTGTGGTCAATATGGGTACTGTGGTGTGGTCAGTTCTGTGTGGTGTCTATTTTCGGGGGGTAACGATTTTGTATTAAGAGGTACTATCTCGCTGGAACATGTTGGGGTTAAAGGGGTCTTGCTCACTTGCCCCAAACAATGACAGGTCTTGCATTTTTATAAATACAGTAACACAATATTATTTAAGATTTACACCTTTAGATTCTTCTATTTACTACTCAGTTACTATTTCTAGGGCTGGGTAGTATGTTAGTCTCTCCAGGATTTCATGGGACTTTCTTGAGATTGTTGCGTCCAAAAATGCCTGATTTTGCAGCAGCTTTTCTAAGAAATTGTGATGAAAGTTGCAGTGTTAAAGTGTAGGAAAAAAGTTGAGATTTTCCCTTCTCTATAATTAATATTTAACAAAGAATTAAAATAAAGGGAACAAACTATTAACCGTTTAGTTATTTTTGAAGGTCTTCAAAAATATGTCTTCCAAATGTAACAAGGAAGTGAGTTCGCTGACGTTTGACAATGACAACGATTGATCAAATTACGGAAAAGTTGCAGTAATTGGTCAAAATTGCATGTTCGCAAAGAATTTGCGGGGATTGGCTGGATTTGCGCCATGAGTTGCGATCACAACGTTGCGGAATCCTGGAGGGTCTGAAATATGGAGTAGTGCAATATATTAAAAAATAAACATTTGAATGTTTCACCAAACACAGTTTGTGGCGCATAATTTCTATGGATTGGGGTGCATCCTATGCGCAGTCCTCGGTGTTAGCACTGTTAAGCATCCTTAAAGCCAGAAGCAGTCGATAGACTTGCCTTAAATGTGGGACGTTGCTTCAGTCTTGTTTTTTTAGTGGCAAGTCTTCTAAAATAGTTAAAGCAACTGCACTTACATTACCTATGTACAGGGGCAGTACAGGGGCAGAGTAACAGTTGGCCCCGTGATCGGAGGGTTGCGGATCCGGTAAAGGTCCCGGACTGGTAAAGGTACCACTGAGGTACTCATGAGCTGAGCAAAGCACCGTCCCAGGGCACTCCCAAAAAAACGGTGCCCACTGCTCCCTGACGGATGGGGAGGCATGCAGAGGTCACATTTGGTTGTGGTGCATTGTGTGCTGTGTTCACAACGACAAATAATCACGCACTTAATACAGTTGGACCATGAATGTTCGTATGCGATCCTCACATTAATGCGTATATTTTATCAAAATATTTTGTGTGTATATTTTTTTGTTTATAATGTGTTATGTTTTGTTTCTGTCCCGTTAGATTAAAAATTTGTAAATGACTCATATCGTATATTGAAATATGTTTAAAAAATATCCACATTTTTTGACACAACCCAGTAAACGGCAGGGAAACAATATTCCATTGCATAGTGTACCCTACTATAACTAAGTACCCATAGCTTTTTTGGTTACTCGATATTTCGAGTACCAAGCATAACCGAGTAGGTTGAGCAGGAAACCTGAAGACGTCTTATTCCTCAAACTCTACCAATTCAAAGATCAATTCCAACAAGTTTGTCGTGTTGTGGAGTCTTCATAAGCTTGAAGCTGCTGCCTATGACCATGCCAGATTATTTGGAGCGTACACCTGAAGCTTTTGCGTAGTACCTTTAAAACAAATACTCTCAATCTGCATTCAAGACGTCTTCCATATGCTAGCATTTCTAGAGTAGTGGCCATTAGGGGCGACACTTGAGACGTCCTCGTCTGAAACAGATCAATACCTACCGTTTCCAGCCGTATAGACTGTCTGGAGCCTCATTTCACTCTAAATGGTTTTTGTTCAAAACTGTACAAAGGTTCATGTGGAGTTGCCACTGACATAAAATAGCGTACTGCTGAATGCATCTCTCATGCTGTGTTAGAAATTAGATTTTCTTTGTTCATCTACAAATCGCTAACGCCTGCTGCCAAGTCTATAGAGGAAATTGACGTCCAGAGAAAGGTCTAATCTTGACCTAACAGGAGTGATGTATTTGTATATGTTTGGGAGCAGTACAGCTTAAGGGTCAGACTTGCTATTATCTGAAGGTGAGCAGGTTTGTGTTTCATCAGAATTTGGAAGGGTGAGACCAACCGGGAGAGCTGCTCGCTGCTGTTTCAGGTGTTGGTGTGTCCAACAGGGGGCGCCGTCCTGTGCTATAGCCAAACCCATCATTTATGGGTCATTCTCCCTCAACTCAACACGTTTGGCATCGTCCACCAAAACGTCCAGTCTCAGAGCTGTGGCATTTGAATTTTGTGGCATTTTAATCTGCCATTCATTCAGTCAGTAATTTTCTCAATTATTTATTATAAAAAAAAAAGTCATGGTCATTTTTGGAAAAAAAACTGACCATGACCCATATCCTAAACGAATATGGGTTTGGGTTTTGTTTTTTTAATTTTTTTAATGTAAAAAACGAGGGATACATGATCCATTTTGTTTGTCCCGGGCCAAAATGAAAAATCCTGAATTTCTCTGGTCCGGCTCATGTAGTTGAGTAGTTACACTGGCTTGAACCGTAATGGGATTTTTTTCCTCCGTTTGCAAAAAATGCTTGGTCGGCCGTTTTCAGATGCTCGTATTTTTGCTACAGTAACACCTTGACACCATTCTGAGACGGTTGAGCATTGGTCAGTTTGTTGAGTTGAGCCAGAAATGAAAGTTATACATAAAGAGCAGGTATAAGGCACATCTCTCAGTCATTTCCTTCATAGCTCTTGGGTGGATTTGAAACTACAACCTCCTGGCATGAAAATTCTACCACTAGGCTCCCAGGACCCATTAAATTTTTGACTCAGCAGTAGGGCAACCCTGTGATTCAAACGCTGGGATTTTCCTGTTTGCTACGACTAGGCTTAGGTAATATATGGATTGCAAATGTAGTTAAAAGTGCGGTTAAAGGTCCGATCATTAGCTTTCATGCATTAATATTTGTATGCATTTAATATGAGTGAACACAGCACACAGGGCTGCATTTGACCCATTTGTGATCGAGCACTGGGCATCTTTTCAGGCTGTGCTTAGGGACGGTACCTTGCTAGTACCTCCATGGTACCTTTACCGGTCTGGGACAAAGGTACTCATAAACATTTCTTGCGTAAGTTTGAGCATTGTACCGTTTGTGGAGTTGAGCCTTATGCTTATCAGTGATGGAAGATAAGAGTGTTACAAATAAACGGTGTTTGTAGTTTTAACCTATTTAATTACTATTTCCATCGTTACAACGCCGTTACCGTTACTGAGAACAAAATGCGACCTCCTCCCTCCATCCCTTTAAATCTCCGTTTTTCCCCCTCCTCCCCAACAAGAAAGTGTTAGTAGTAGCCAAAGTGTGCCAGATCACGGGTAGCAAAAGGAGCGAGGGCTACGCAAGTTGCATATCAATGGCTGCTTATTTGGCCGTGCTGGTTTGAGGCTAAAGCGTGCCTGCTGTAAGAAAAGGAAAAAAGGTGCTGCCTTTCATTTGGTGCTAATGCTTTTCATCAGTACGTAATGAAAGCTTTCGTCTTTTCATCTGCTTTTAATTTACGACAGCACAAAGAGGACTGGCATTCACGCCCGAGTCTCCCACAACCACCCAGTACCGGGTACAGTCACTTCAGAACAGAGCTGTCAGGTGGGACCGCGCCACGCCATTGTTTCCTGCCATTTATTTAATTACTCCCTGTTGAGCCATTTTAGAACCGGCTACTAAAGAGCAGGGATTCGAAACGGTTCGACAGACGAAAGAGGAAAAAACGCAGTAAAGAAGGAAATTTTGGGGTGAACTTTATGGAAAAATAGGAGATGGTTTGCTGTTTTTAGTTTATTGAGGATCACTAATAAAGGATCGACTTTCAGAACCTTATGAGGAGCTAAAATCTGTTTTCATTCTGATTATTTGCCTGGTTTTGTCTGTCAGTAACCCAGTGAATATAATATTTTTGACAATAAGACTAGAAACTCTTAACGTAAATGGAGGCTCGTCCGGGATAGGATTTGCTTATGTAGTATGTCTATATCTCGGCATTTGCCTGCGTTGTTTTTTTGGTGTACTGTATTGGTGTGGGTCGTGCCATAGTACTTTGGTTAAGTGTGCCTAGCATTGTCTAAGAGTGACAGCAGTTTCCCATTACAACTCGCACTGACATTTCTTTATATAATCAAAGAAAAATAAATCAGCGCTTCATTCATCAGTAAAAGCTTTTTCATGCTTATTTATTTAATCCTATGCCTCTGAGATATAAATCATTTTCTAAAGGCTGTGTAATTTTAACATTATTGACTGTTCTCCTCTTGTGTTGTAACTAGTTATTTAAAAGATGCGAGGCCTTGGAACACTGCAGCACAAAATCAAAACTTTTTATATGAAAACATTCCGTTTTTTAATATCTACTAAATAGGATGTAGGCTTTTTTAACTTTATTACTCAGTATATGGATATTTTGAATTCCTCAAACTCTGAGAATCATCGTTGTTGCTTTTTTTTTTGGTCCAAGTCTTTATTTTTATTACAAGAGTGGTTTAGAGAGAGCATCTCTTGTTCCCAGGCTAACTCCTAAAAAAGAAAAACACAGCCCTCTTCCCAAAAAAAGAGAAGGAAAATAAAACTGTTGTGGTTTACTTTGGGAACGTGACCTTCGGAGGAATGTTTCTTGTCAGTTTTCCGTCCCTTGCTGAAACGTCTTTTTTTGCACGGTGAGTATCACGCTGCAAGTGCATGCCACACAGTTTCGGTCCAGATTATTTGCCTGCTTTTGGCAGTTGTTGTGAAATAAGCAAATTAATTTGACCTGTTACACAATAAATATCATTTTTTAATGACATAATTGTGACCCTCCACGGCAAAACCAGTCGCTTGTCGCAAATTTTCAAAATAGAGTTATTGTGTTTTCATGAAAGGGCATAAATCAACCTCCGTTTGCAAATCAACCAAAACGCTACCTATATGGAATGAATCAGACGACAAATGACTGG
>JAVGVS010000055.1:0-162989 GCA_032718565.1 Distichodus sexfasciatus | reverse complement strand
GACAAGCGACTGGTTTTGCCGTGGAGGGTCACAATTGCTATGAGACAGGGCCTGTGTCCACCAAAGCGCCTGTTTTTGATACAAATAATAGTAGCTCAGCGCTCAGAGTGCTAAGCGCCTTCAGCGAACCCCCCCGCCAAACTGTTAAAATCCTTAGAACTTTTAGAACAGCGCTGGGCTCGTTATTGTCACTTCTCTCTTGCTAGCCAATCAAAATCGAGGAAGGGGCGGGACATATAAATCGGTGGTACTCTCCCAGCTGCACGGTTTATCTCATGCACCCCATCTCTACATCTCTAAGACATGTGAGTATCTAGTTCAATCTTAGTTCGACAAGATAATCTTGTCGGCTAAACTACCGATCTCAAAGGAGCATGTTACAATGTTCACATGAAATAGGAACGAACGTGGAAGTGACCAAAGACGCTTCTCATAACTTAGCAACAACAAGTGCCGAGAGAAGCGGCGAGGAAGTGTCTGGAAGTGAGGTTTTGACTGCTCTCAGCGCAAACAACGTGTTTGCTGGACATGAGCCCTTAAAGAAGAGGCGACAGCAATTTTCCTTCTTGAAAAAAATATTTTTCAGCATTTCATTATTCAGTAAAAGCTTCTAGATGTTTTTTTTTATTATTATTTGATCCTGTACATCTAACATGTACATAATTTTCTAAAGCACATGTAGTTTTAACATTATTAACCATTCTTCTGCTATTAATTAGAAGAGCAGCCTTGGAACACTGGAGTGGAAAATAAAAACGTTTTGTATGAAAAGCATCATTAATAGGTATTTTTACTGCACGTTTAAAGTTTATAGCGCGATACATATATATATATATATATATACACACCCACCAAACCGTTCGGTACGCCCTGTTCGCTTAGATACACCCAGGTGAATTGCAATAGTTCGATACATCCGACATTAACCTTTAATTTTTAAAATGTGGCCATTGTGCACACATTCCCAGGGGTTAAAGTCCCCCGTCGCTACAACGGATTTCCGCTCATTGGACTCTAGCTGTGACAGATTTCCCGTCAGTCGAACGCAAAGACATATTTGAAATAAAGCAGATCCGCTCAGAGCCGTGTCACAATTAAACCGACAGACACGTGTCCAGAATAAACACTACATAATATCAATAAATGTATTATTGTGAGTGGAATTCTGGTTGTGGTGGTCAGTTGTCAGCTGAAATATGAGTTTAGTCTGTAATAAAGTGGGAGATTTCACTGAACGTAGCATTTTAGCGAGTAATGGGGCTCAGGCGCACACATTCAAACAGCGTGTGTGTTAACATCACAAAAAATTATGCCTTTTTATGCATTTACTTCTGTTTTTGTGCACAGAACATCTCACAAATACTTTCACATACAGAGGGATCAGGTCTTGCCTTGATCGCGGAACTGAAAACGTTGTGCGTGACTAATAAGCGTCTGTTTGAAACACAAGCGGAGCATGCTCTAGTGAGTTGAAAAGAATTAAACGACGCTTCGATTCTAGAAAAATTGCCTCGATCATTTTTTGTAAACGATATATATAGCTTTAAAAATACGTACTGTAGATTTCTGTTTTTAGTTTACATTTCAAATACATGGATATTTAAAATTTGTGTTTGTTGCGATGTGAACTCTCAGAATGAGTTCTGTATTTAATTATTTTTGGCCCTGTCCTTTATTTTTCCTTTCAATATATTTAGAATTTGGGATGACAATGTGAGTCCGAAATTAATTTGTGGACTCTCTGTTACTCGAAGTGTGCAAATTCTACGTTGTCGTGGTTGCCTCGTTTAAGCACGATTTGCCCGGGCTCCAGCCTCAGCCCCTCCTCGAAGCAGTGAGTCAATTTGGTCAATATGAGCTTTTATTTCTTGCTCTGTGTGTTTTGTCAGGGGGTTAGCAGTGGGGCGGAGCGGTCATTAGACCGAGCCTCGGGGCCGGCTGGCGTCATCGCTGTTAACTAGATGCGAGCCGGGCTGAGCCGAGCCGAGCTGAGTTTGCGACTGCGCTTAAAGCGGGGCATTGATCTAGGAGAAAAAAGCGAGTGGGAAAAGTGGCGGCGCTCGTAAATCAAACGCCGGTCAGCCTGGGCGGTGTTTAGCAAAACGTCTCGGCTCGTCCTGTAACGCTGCGTCCCGTTACACCGAGCCAGGTGAGTGTGCGGTCACACCTGTATGTTAAAGACACGCAACACGATTAACCTTGTGAGAACTCACGCTGCAAACTGTGTGGATTTTTACACCTTTTGATAACTCTGTATAGGAATAATCCACATACATGAGACACACATCACCGATATGTAGAGAACGTACCCGATGTGGTCGGCTCGTCTGCTCTACACACACTGTACGTTTGATAAAAATGGTGAACTGTGTTGGTATTAATTTACGAATGTCAGAAATGATGTGCTTAAGGTCTCGTTCACACGGACGTCTCAACCAGGCGTTTTTCTGGCGTTCGTGGCGCCAGGTGAGCGCCGACTGAACGCCGACCGTTTTTCTGCTCACTGGAGCAAATCAAAGCGTCCACACGGGCGTTCAGCACCGGCGTTCGGCCGGCTGCGCGTTCGGGTGGCGTCAAATAAACGCTGCACGCAATGTTTTCTTGGCATCAAAATCCCGACGAACGCGAGGAAAACGACGCTGCTGCGAACGCCAATCGAACGCAGCTACAAAACGCAGCAAAAACTTGTATGGCGTTCAGAGGGCGTTCATTTCGAACGTCCGTGTGGACGAGGCCTTAATGAGACATTTAGATTTCTCCCCTACTTCTACGTCACAGTAGGAGACATTTGGATAACTCCACCCTCCTATCTGAGAAGCTCCGCCCACCAGGTAGAACTGCTAGCGCTTCCTGATCCGCCATGTTTTCTTGCAAGCGCCAGCATAGGAATGGCAATGAAGAAGTCTCCCGGCGGAGTGTTGCGTGGAACATGTACGCCTGTGTGGATGGTCTGTTAGCAGCAGCCGTGTGGATTATTTTCACGCGAGGTAAACTCTCGCCGTGCTGTCTATACCCCAGTTCCGGAGTGGGACGCGTGTGGGCAGCAGCGGCTCATTTGCATTTAGGAATACTAACAGCAAACTCACTTCCTTGTTATGTTTGGAAGATGCAAAATGTGACAAAAACGCCTCTGATTTACCTTCAAAAATAAGAAAATGGTAAAAGGTTAACACAAATAACAGTGCTTTTGACAGTCGTCATCTGAACCGCTTAATCTCTATTGGGGTTGTGGGTGAGACCGGAGCCTATCCCGGGTCTCTGGGCGCGAGGCGGGGACCAACCCTGGGCGGTCGCCAACACACCGCAGGGGACTTAGTGGTTTTGTTAATTGTTGTGATTAATTGTTAACGAATAATTATAAAGGAGGAAAATCGCAACTTCTTTCCGCAGCTTTGACTTGCTCACGCAACGCTATTGCAACAAAACGCATAAAAACTCAGCAACTTTCAACGCAATTTTTTAAGAAAAGCTGCCGCAAAATCTGACGTTTTAAGCCGCGACAATCTCAAAAAATACCTGCAACATCCTGGAGGGACTGAGATATTATTCACGTTTGCCTCCCCGACGTCATCAGCCACGCCGTGCCTTACGGACGACGCTTCTTGGGCAAGATCTGGGGGGTCTATTAAAGGGTGAAGAGTAATGGGGAGGGCGGAGAGCGGCGAAGGAGGGCAGCTTCTGGACTTAACACCCCTGCCTCTGGCAGAAACAGCAGCCCCTGTCACGAGAGCGCAGCCAATTTGGAGACTCGGTAAGGACCTCGGCTTAAGGCTGAGCTCCGAGTAGCCAGTGTCTGCTGTGGCAGACGGTACCTGTCAACGCCACATGTCAAAAAAAAGGAGTTTAAAAAAAAAAAAAAAAAAAAGAACCGCGCGAGGGAGGCAGGGCCGGTTTTATTTCAAATGAGAACCAATGCCATTCTGACGGACACAATTAGTGTCAGCCTCGTGTCAGGGTGCTTCAAATTACTGGTGGCCTTTTAGCTCCAGGCCTGTCCTTCTACGCAACGGCGTAATTACTCATTAGCCGCACCAGCTCCCGTTTTACGGGCCCAACTGGTAGCGCCTCGTAGCGTAGCTTTCATCTATCGTCGACCCTCGTCCGTCCGCCGAAGCTCTATTACCTTAACGTCAATGATAAATTGATGAGGAGCCGCAGCCGAGTGCGCCGTCTCTCCATATCCTTGAGGTCAAAAAGGCCGCCGTTTCTTTGTCTCCTCATTTAATTTCCTGCCCGGTGTAGGCTGTGATTAATGCTTTTTTGCCGGTGCCTGATTTTCATTTTTATATATATTTATATGTATGTATGTATGTATGAATATATTTGGGAGCTGCCACCTGCTCCTCTTTTTAAGGGCAGTGCCTTGATTGTAATGACTGGGTTTTTATTGTTCCTAGTTATTAAAGGGGCCTGAATGGCCGTCTTAGTCACACTGCGATTTCACAAGGCGCAAAAGGCCGAGCTCTGTGGGCGAGGGAACGAGCGTTTGGGCATTGTTTCCTTATTGGCGCGAACGCATGTCGGCATGCCAACTAGAGACAAAGCCGGTTTGGGAGAATTCCGTTTCGGTGTCGTTGGTAATACTTTATCACTTTGCAGAAATGAAAATGCGCTGTGCAATAAATGGCTTTCTCGTCTGGGAGATTTGTGCATAGACGCCTAGTGGGAGCACCACCGATTTTGCTTTTTTGTTGGGAATCCTTTCCTAAATTTATACCTCTGCCTGTCTTAATCTGACGAAAAGGAGGAAGTGATTTTTTCTTTTTGCTGTTATATACCAGCACACACCTATGACATATGAAAGGTGGTGGCAGTAGCAAAGAGGTTGTGACTTGGATTCAGTTTTCCCTTCACCACCACCACCACTGAGCCTCTGATTATTTGTCATTGTGAACACACCACAGCACAGCACACAGTGCACCACAACCAAATGTGACCTCTGCATTTAACCCATCCGTGAAGGAGCAGTGGGCAGCTAACAAGCGCCCGGGGAGCAGTGCTTGGAGACGGTACCTTCCTTATGAGTACCTCAGTGGTAACGATTCGAACCTGCGACCTTCTGATCACCCTACCGTTACACCACCAACTGCCCGGAGCATCAGAGCGTCTGAAAAATACTGTAAATGTAAACTCTAGGATAGTCGTTGACACACCAAGTCGTTGTTCAAATCAGGCTCCTTCCTAGTGCCAGAACTACCCTCACTGGGACTTCTCTCAATTGCTTCAGACAGACTGTCCCTGTAAATGCAAAGTCCTTCTGGATAAGAGTGAAAGTGAGTGATTATTTGTCATTGTGAACACACCACAGCACAGCACACAGTGCGCAGAAACCAGATGTGACCGCTGCATTTGACCCATCCGAATCTGCTAAATGCTAGAAATGTGACCCATCTGGGTAGGAGCAGCGTTTGTGGTCGCAGTCATGCTCAGGCAGGACCGGTGCTAGCCTTGTGGGTTCCCTAAGCACCACAGCGGTTGCAGTTGCAGCGCACAGGCTATAATTCATCTTTTTCTACGGCAAATATGTAATTTTTTTATTGCTTATATTTATTATTATAGTTCTTTTTTTAAATATGTTATCATTATGATTATTACAGTTATGATGATTTTTTTAATGGACTTTTTTCGTGCCCCCTCCGGCACTTGGTGCCCTACGTGAAGTGCCCTGTGCTCAGAGTTACCTCGGTGACAGCTTTACCGCTCCCTTCGATTGCGTAAACAGATCCCTAACCAATGTTAGTGACTCAGTCTAATGTTTGTCAGGTGGTTTGGCATCTCAGTGCAACCCTTCTGGCAGAGAGTTCGGTGGATTACTGCAAGGTGCAGGAACCCAGCCTGTTTGTTTCTGGTGCTAAAAGTTTTCTGCAGATGGCATCGTGTCTGGATTCTTCGTTTGTCTTTCGTGAGCTTGTCATCTCAGGTCGTCTTAACTTGAGACTAATTTAAAGAAGTGAAATGGCTGTTTTGCCTAGCAACCTCACAACCACCTAAAGCCTGACTTTTGGTTCTGTCTGCCACATGCATTTCCTGTTTACTCACGTCGTCATTCTGAATAGTTTTGTGTGGTTGATTTCCTGGTTTTGACTCTTGCTTGTTTTTTTTTTAAATCCTTCTCTGAGTATTTATAATTCGCTGCTGGTCTGTTCATCACAGAAATACATAACGTAACTAGTGTAGGCAGAGCTATTAGTGTCATAATGTAGTATAATGCTGTTGCTCGTGTGTTGTCTTGCCATGTTCCTGGACACTTGCCATTTCCTCTCGCTCTGCACTTACATATGGTTGGAATGAAGACAAAGCTGACTTTGGCCTGACTTGAAATAAGTGACGTAAAATTTGCTATACATCGTAGTGTAAGACGAGAGCGAGTGAACGATCGTGCGAGCCTAAGAGTGTGTGAAAGCAAGCAGACTGATTTTGCATAAAGCATGAAATTCCAAACCATCTACCATCGCAGTGTAATACAAGACGCAAGCGTTGAATAAGGGTGGAAAATCTGAGTTTCGCTCTACTTTTTCCTGGCGCTACCAGCAGGATCTTGGTGCTGTATAGACGATTGCTCTGGTAAATGTGAGCTGCTGAAGCTGCTGTTGGCAGCACGTTTTAATGACTGTTTTTGAAAGATGACTAATCATATTTTAGGATTGAATTGAGCAATTATCTGTCACAGCAACACAGCACAAAACACCTTGCACCACAATGAAATGTGACCTCTGCTTTTGACCCATCTGTGAAGGAGCAGTGGACAGCTGCCCCAGGAGCTAGTGTTTTGCATGGCGGTGCATTACGTCATACTCTCTGCGACTTGACCTTCAACCATGAGGAATCATGACACATAAATGTTGCGCTGCGTTTGTTAGCGCTCACGACTCTCACAGGGAAGTCCAACATTCACTAAAACCTTCCAGTTCAGTTAAATCATCCCATTTATTACAGACAAAACTTATATTTTAGCTGATAAATAACAAAAACAACCAGCGTTCTACTCACAGTACAGACGTTTACTCAATATTTATTTATTCCCAACCCGCATTCACAGCGCTATTGTGCCGCAGCTCTCATATGGAATGCCCTCCTGACAAAAATGTACTTCTCTCCCAGGAATGAGCCAAAAATGTTATAGTTATGGGTCCAGAATGAGTCCAAATGCTCAAAAATTGCCAAAACTTCAGTATTTCTTCACTGTCCATTAATCTGGAAATATTTTCCCCATTCTATAATGTTAGAGAGTAAAAAATAAATATAGAAAAATGTTTTATTTGTTATTAAATAATTTTATTCTATATCCAGACGGATTTTTAAATGGATAAAGAAGTGTTTCCACCTGCATTAACCGTATTATTCTTAATAGTACTAAACCATAGAATGTCTCTGCAGAATAAAAACTCTGAATATGAATGTGAATGTGTTGATGTTCACAGTCTTGTGCAGACATCATTTTGGGAAAAATAAAATGGTTGCTTTTTATGAGGAAGACTGTGTAGAACTACTTTTTTCACACTTGAAAAACTGCTCAGGAATCGATAAGAGAATTGATAAAGAATTGGATTGATAGGGAGAATCCATAATGGCAATGATATTGATCAAATCTTATCAAATCCCATCCCTAGTTTTGCCTCTCACAGATATCTACTATTAAATAATTTTCCTTGTTAAATAGACGTGATATTTTTTGTTTCATTTTGTGTAAGAAATTGGACGGTGCTAAAGGAAAATTGTCTGTTTCGTGTTTATGTGGAAATATGGCAAATAAACTTGGTTCTGATTGTGAGATGCTGAAGTAGGCAGAATTGTCCCACACTTCCACTGACCTTCTTTATACGTCTGGCACCAAAAGTCTCTCTCTCTCTCCCCCTGCGTTAGAGAAGCCAATTAAGATCCGGATCATCCTCGGGTGATCCTCCCTTATAAGGAAGAAGGCTCACATTTCGTTTTCCCTGGTCTGTCTGTCAGCAGGATTATCGGAGGTGCCCTCGCCCCCCTCCAGCTGTGCCTGGGAGCACGTCACTTGGGCACATGTGCCACCGCTTGTCAGTGATGTAACTTGTTTTCTCCTCCAGGGCCCATGAAGGAGTGAACTAATGTGCCCCCATCACAGAAAAGGAACAGATTACGCTACCCACCCCCCTCCCTCCCTCCCTCCATCCCTCCCTCCCTCAGTCGACCTCCCGCTGTCAGCCCTATCCTCACGCAGCAGAAGCCCCTCAGAGCCCGAGCTCAGAGCGCTCTCGGGGTTGAGACTCGGCCCCGACGCCGAATTTAGCACAATCGGGACGATAGCCGACTGCACGTGTTGAGGTTGAGGAAGATGTGGGCCAAAATCTGTTCGTACTGTCTTTAAATATGGATATTGGAAGAAATTTTGGCAGTTTGAGTCACACAAATCTGAGTCACGAATCAGTTTTGAGATCTTCAGGAACAAGTTTACCTGTGACTGAAAACAATAACGGTGTTACAAGTAGAGGTCGACCGATGTTGGTTTTTCAGGGCCAGTATCGATACCATGTATTGCTAGTTAACGGGCCGATAACCGATATGTTTCTTTGACCAACACATAACTTTATTGTTTACAAATACTTAAACTTTTGTACATTGTTTTAATTTTAAACATTTCAGTAACATTATAAAACTGTGAAACTTAAATTTGAAACTTAGCAAGCAAAGCTGCTCAGTGTGCTCTCCACTTAACCTAGATCTCGTGTGACATATGTGACCCTCCACGGCAAAACCAGCCGCTTGTCGCAAATTTTCAAAATTGAGTTATTATGTTTTCATGAAAGGGCATAAATCAAGCTTCAAAACGATACCTATATCGAATGAATCGGACGACATATGACTGTGATATCAACATGATAGAGGAAGTGATGTGGTTCAAAGGAGTCGGGTTTCTCCTGTCACGCCAAGTGAGAAACGGAGAAATCTGCCTTTGAAGTTGACTATCGCCGTAGCACTCACAGACGCTTGGTGCGGTCGCGGCTACGTTTGTATTTACGGTAGCCTACGCTGCATTCACAGCCACACGGATAGCCTACCTGCGTTAGGTTAACTGAACTCGGGAGACGAAGATGGATTCCGGAGAAATATCTTCACGCTAGTCAACCAGTGGATTTACCGTAAATATTGAAGTAGAGCGGTCAAAACAGAAACTTTTAACATCCTGCTGGAATTGAATTCCTCACCTCAAGAAAGTCACGTTTTTAGGATGGAAAGGGTAAGTTTTTCAGCAAAATTTATTCACAACAGTACAGTCTAGACCTTCCACTGTTTCAAAACACTAAAAACAAAAAATCCAAAATTTTACCCCACGCAACATAAACGCTTGTTTTTCTCGGAAACCTCCGTTGCGACAAGCGACTGGTTTTGCCGTGGAGGGTCACATATAGCCTATCAGAGACCGTTGTGGGTGGGAAATGTAATGAAGCAGTGAGTCGAGAGCAAACGGCACAGAGAGAAGAGACGACAGTGGAGCCACAGTAGAGAACCTTATATTAAATTAAATTAAACACTGATACCGATAATCGGCAAAATGCCTAATATCGGCCTCCGATAATCGGCCGACCCCTAGTTACAAGTTTAAGGCAAAGTGTTTTCTCTGCTCTTTTGAACTGCTATTAAAATCAAACCTTCAGCTAACATCATAGGATATGAAGTAGATGTGTACATTTAGTACAGTGGTGATTGTAGGTTTGAACCCTTAAGAATGTTCCATATTTCCACATCAATATATTCCAACCTAAAACACTAAGCCATTGCTTTCCAAAAACAACACTGCTGCACGGCTTTTGGAGAAACGTTGTGTAGACCAAAATAGAACTTTAATTTAGAGTTCTAAAAACTCACTGTTTTCACTTGTTCTGGGTCAGGACAGCTTTATCCCTAACAGAAAAATCATGAAAGCAACATGTCAAACATGTTCCTATGTTCCTCTCCACAACATTAAGGCCACCCTCTTAATATAAAGTAGATCTGCAGCTACATACGCAACATAACTGAGTGATTATTTGTCATTGTGAACACACCACAGCAAAATCTGACCTCTGCGTTTGACCCATCTGTGAAGGAGCAGTGCTTGGGGACGGTACCTTGCACATGGTACTTTTACCCATCCAGGAGCCGAACTGGCGACCTTCTGATTAAGGGTCAGGCGATTGTCGGGGCTGATAGTATTTTGCCAACTATCAGAATCTGTGTTTAATTTTCACCATCACTGATATGAAGTAATTACAAGGTGCGCTAGTGTGGCTCCACTGCCGTTTCTTCTTTGTGCCGTTTGCTCTTGACTCGCTGCTTCATTTAACGTCTCGCCCATTAAACGAAGTCTCTGATTGGCTGTATGTCACACGAGATCCAGGTTAAGTGGAGAGCAGACTGAGGAGCTTTGCTTTCTTCACCACAATCTGATGCTGCTTATTTTGGGATACTAAAATGTTTCAATTTCAATTTAAGTTTCACAGATTATTAATGTTTATATTATTTAAATTAATATTATTTAAATAACATTTTGTGTTGACGTTTGTAAAATTCTTTTTGTTAAAGTGCCCCTATTATGCCATTTTAAAGGTTGCACTTTAGTTTTCTTCAAAAATAGATTTAATTTTACCCCATTTCTGAATGATTGGTAAACGACTCGTGTGAAGCAGTTGGAAGAATCAGTCTGTCTAAACCCCTCCTTTCCGTTAGCCCTCACTGCTGTGATTGGTCAGATGGCGCGGTCCTTTATGATTGGTCTCTCTACGCTGGCGTGTGTCGGAAGCAAGCGCCCATGCCATAACTGAACGATAGCTCCTGGAGACCGGTCAATACATAGAAAAGATGGCCTCGATTTTTACCTTATCAATTAGGGCAGTCTGACGATAAAGCGGTTGAAGTGCTTTTATACGACAGAAAACTGTTTATAAGCATGACTGGAGCAGGACGTTTCTCAGTGGTATTAAGTGTTTATTAGGCGGGCAAGTTGTTAGCGAAAGCGTAGAAGCGTGTGAGACATTATGCAAATGTGTTACTGTGGCGTGTGGCGTAACAGAAAAAAGATTGGTGCTGACTCGTTTGGCGAATGTCACTGTCGGCGTCCGCGACTTTGCAGATAGTTTATGTTCGCCAGCTACGACACACTGAAATTGAAAAAGGTTCATATTTGAAAAAAGCATAATAGGGGCACTTTAAATCTCCATCCGCAGGCAAGAAACCATCCCTAAAACTACTGGGTTTCAAGTTAGGATTTGAGTTTCAAGTTTTATAATGTTACTGAAATGTCTGTTTAATATTATTTAAAGTTAAATTAAAATCAAAAAGTTGAAATATTTATAAACAATAAAGTTATTAAAGTTTTGTGTTGGTGTTTGTAAAATTCAAAATGTTGAGATTTTTTTCTTTCATATCAGTAATACCGGTTATCGGCGCCGTTAACTAGCAACAATTGGTATCGATGTCAGCCCTGAAAATCCAGTATCGATCGACCGCTACTTCTGATCACAGGGCCAACTCGCTGACCGTTACTCGGCCAATTGGTAAATTGCGTTGCCTTTATCTTTGAAGTCTTGTGTAAATGGTGTTTTAACTCATGTTTATGCTGAAATCCAAAAAATGTTACAGGATCCACAAATTTGCGAGCATCATTGTACTTGTGGCAGATTCCATTTGAGACTCGTGCCACGGTCCTCCGTCTCTCCATCCCCGTCCGCCCCTCCTTGTAACTTAGCAACAATAGCAATGTGCACGTCTAGGAACGAGGCTCCTCCGTTAGGAAGCTTTGGGGATTCAGATAACGAAAACAATTTGAGCGGGAAGGAAAAGAGGGCAGGAAATCTTGATGAAGCCATCGGGATGCAGATTGCGTAGCGCGTGAGATTGCGCCAGTGCATGCGTGACGTGGATTTTCTCAAGCCGCCCCTTTGCATCAGAGCGGCCGAATTATCACTCTCGGCTCACCTCTAAACGGCTGGGCTCGGCTCAACTCAACTCGGCCTGTTCCTGGGACCTCGAGCGCTCGTTTATTACCAGTGTGGAAGTGTGACGGCGTTTCGTGCTCGCCCGAGATGCAGAATAAAGGAAATGGCACATAGCTTGATGCAGATGAGGATCACATATAAAAGGTCAATGTACGTGACCCTTGGTGTGTCTGAGTGGCATGGTGGAGAGCGATGAAGCGCTGATCCGGCTTTACCAGAGAAGAAATATCCGAATGTTTCTCTTTTTCTCCCCCCTCTGGCACCGTGAAGCTAATTTTAATGTAAATGCCAGTCAAATGGAGGCAGGCCGGCCGATAATGCCTGACAGCGTACGTTTTTACAGATGAGTTTTGTGTCTGGAGTCGGCCTCCCCTGGGCGGTTATTCCAGCCATCACGGCCACTACTTGATGTCGTCGTTCGCCTCGGATGTAGCGCATAAAAAAAGATAAGTTTGAAGGGCGTAGACTCTCCTTGTTTATGTAAAGCCGTATCCATTATGGATTGTCTGGGAAAAGGTATATTAGAGTAGCTAAATAAAAGTTTTAAAGGAGCTTTCTCACTCTCCCTGAGGGGCTTTGCATTAGAAACCCTCTTTTTCCTCAAGGTTTCGCAGTAGTGACACCACAAACAGATTTAAGAATCCTCTTTGTGCGAGTCTGTTCCGCGTGCAGATGAACTGCCACAAACTTCCAAGTTTGCAGCATCAGTTTAGCATAAAAACATTTGTGACTCTGCACGGCAAAACCAGTCGCTTGTCGCAACAGAGCTTTCTGAGAAAAACGAGCGTTTATGTTCCGTGGGGTAAAAATTTGGATGTTTTGTTTTTAGTGTTTTGAAACAGTGGAAGGTCTAGACTGTACTGTTGTGAATAAATTTGGCTGAAAAACTTACCCTTTCCATCCTAAAAACGTGACTTTCTTGAGGTGAGGAATTCAATTCCAGCAGAATGTTAAAAGTTTCTGTTTTGACCGCTCTACTTCAATATTTACGGTAAATCCACTGGTTGACTAGCGTGAAGATATTTCTCCGGAATCCATCTTCGTCTCCCGAGTTCAGTTAACCTAACGCAGGTAGGCTATCCGTGTGGCTGTGAATGCAGCGTAGGCTACCGTAAATGCAAACGTAGCCGCGACCGCACCAAGCGTCTGTGAGTGCTACGGCGATAGTCAACTTCAAAGGCAGATTTCTCCGTTTCTCACTTGGCGTGACAGGAGAAACCCGACTCCTTTGAATGTTGATATCTCAGTCATATGTCGTCCGATTCACTCCATATAGGTATCGTTTTGAAGCTTGATTTATGCCCTTTCATGGAAACATAACTAAATTTTGAAAGTTTGCAACAAGCGACTGGTTTTAGTCACATTTAAGCTTTATCAAAGAGGTCGACCAATATATAGTATAGAATATAAGTAAACATTTGTCTCTCAATTAATAGTCCCAGTTTAGCCTCATCATGTCTGGGAACAGTGAAAGTGAAAGTGAGTGACTGTCATTGTGAACACACCACAGCACAGCACACAGTGCAGCACAACCAAATGTGACCTGCATTTCACCCATCCGTGAAGGAGCAGTGGTCAGCTGCCCAAGGAGCAGTGCATGGGGACGGTACCTTGGAGTACGCTTCCTTAATGCGTCCACGAATTTCTCAGTTTATAGACCTCAAACTCCAGCTCCAAACATGCTACGCTATGCAGATTTAGCGATGCGGTTTTACGAGTCCTCCCTTTTTTCCCTCCCACCCTTTTAATCCCTGTGTTCGATTGATTTGTGCATTAGATATCTTTCCCACCCTTTTAACTTCAAGGCTGTGGATTCCCGACGTCTCTCGACACACTTTTTTGCGTAGTAAGCAGTAGTTTTTCGTTCCGTCACTGTTTTTATTTTCTCGCCTTTATCTCGTCGTCTTACAAACAGGCTTAGAATAGATTTTAGAAAGGTCAGGCCTCGATAAGTTTGCCTAACAACGCAGAGCACTGTAAGTGTTACCTTACTTGGCCAGTAAAACTGATCCTGGTTCTGAGTCTGAAGCATGTAGACCCCTAGTAGATGGAGCTCCGTCTCTTCTCAGAGCTTCCATTTTTATGCGTTTGATGGCTTTTGCTTTCTGGAGAAGATCGCTGCCGCCTCGTCTTCAAACGCCCGCCCCGTTCCATCGCTTCTCTTTAAGGTTGTCGCCTTGGAGAGAGAGAGGAATAGAGAGAAAGAGCGAGAGTGTCCTGGACTTAACTGTCAAGAGGGGGGAAGATGGAGGGGTTGAGGGTTGAACTCATTTTTTTCACCCACTAACCCGTCTCTTCAGCATGCAGTGGGGTAGGCTTGCCTCCTACGCGCCGGAATTTGGACCCGGTGATTTCGGTACTATAGCTAAGTGCTCCTAGCGTTTTCCCAGTTGCAAAGCATATGGTACTGACGCTAAGTACCCATAGTGTTTCTCCAAATTGCAAAGTATACAGTACTATAGTACTATAGGCAAGTACCCATAGTGTTTCTCCAAGTGTACAGTACTATAGGCAAGTACCCATGGTGTTTCTCCAAATTGCAAAGTATACAGTACTATAGTACTATAGGCAAGTACCCATAGTGTTTCTCCAAATTGCAAAGAGTACAGTACTATAGGCAAGTACCCATAGCATTTTTCCAAATTGCAAAGTGTACAGTACTATTGGCAAGTACCCATACTGTTTCTCCAAATTGCAAAGTGTACATCAGTATCCGCTCACTGCTGAGTCGAACCAAGCCATAATTTTCTTTGATGGAAAACGGTACTGGGACGGAACTTTTTTGCACCTGTTGGGCCGAGCGCTGACCCTGCTGTGCCCTGGTGTGGGAACACAGCTGCAGTAATATCTGTCTCAGCACCTTCTCCAGATGCTGGCAAAGTTAAAGCAATGACGTGCCCTCGTCCTCAGTGCCCTGTGTGGTGTCGGGAATCGCTTCTCACCTTCTTTGATTACAATCTGTTCCCCTTCTCGCTGCCCGTTTCTGATGCGGGATAAATATACAACTCAGTGGAGAACCCTCTTACCCTCTTTCCACTGCACTGGTACGGTACCTGTAGTGTTTTGCATTGTAAAGTGTACAGTACTGAAAGGTGCCACTTTCTGGTAACATTTTCCTATTGCAAAGCTTACAGTGATGTATCAAAGTACCCATAGTGTTGTTTAATTCGCAAAGCATATGGTACTGTACCTAAGTACCTGTAGTGTTCTTAGTGTTGCGAAGCATATGGTACTGTAGCTAAGTACACAATGTTTTTACATTTGCAAAGCATACTGTCCTCTAGCTAAGTACCTGTGGTGTTGCAAGCGAACAGTACTGTAACTAAGTACCCACATTGTATTTTCATTTGCAAAGCATACGGTACTATACAGAAGTACCTGTAGTATTTTAGCATTGCAAAGCATACAGTACTGTAGCTAATTTCCTGTAGTTTTTGCACTGCTGCAAATCATACGGTACTATAGCTAAGTACCTTTGTTTTTCCATTTGCAAAGCATACGGTACTATGTGTGTAAACGGTGCCTGTTTTTTTTTCCTCTAAATGTAAAGCATGCAATACTGTATCTAAGTACCCATGATGTTTTTCTAGTTGCAGAGAGTATGGTATCGTAGCTAAGTACACATAGCATTTTTTCTATTTACAGAGCGTCTGGTACCGTAGCTAAGTGCCGGTAGTATTTTTTCCAAATGCAAACCGTACAGTGCCGCAGCTAATACACTTTTTCCATCTGCACGGTGTAGGGTGCTGCAGCTCAGCACCTTCCTCCAGATGCTGGCAAAGTTAGAGCAATGACGCGCCATCATCCTCAGCGCCCTGTGTGGCATCAGGAGTCACTTCTCGCCTTCTTTGATTACAATCTGTTCCCCTTTTCGCTGCCCGTTTCTGACGCCGGATTTATATACGACTCGGAGCTGACCGGTTTGACCTCTACCCTCAGTCCTGTGCATCTCCCATTAATCCAGACATCCGGCCCTTGTCAGCATTCTGTTTCTTAAGGCCTGACGTTTCCAGCTGCTGGTACAAAACGGGCAGTTTAAGGGTTTTTTATCAACCGTATGGAACGGTACCTTTTTAAAAGCATGATCACAATACAAAGCATGCGGTACTATAGATAAGTACCTGTAGTGTTTTTGTGTACAATATGGTACTCTAGCTGAGTACCTGAACTGTTTTTCCAGTGGCAATGCATATGTACTTTATTTACTTACACATAGTACTTTTTCAATTGCACAGGGTATGGTAGTACCATTTTTTCGATTGCAAAGGGTACGGTACTGTGGATAAGAACTTGTAGCTTTTTCCCAATTGCAACGTGTATGGCTACTGTTTTTTCTTTAATTCAAAGAGTATGGTGCCTAAGTTAAGTACCCATAGGATTTTTCCAATTGCACACAGTTCCATGGTGAGTACCGAGATAAGTACCTTAATGTTTTTCCAGGTCAAATCCTTTGTGTTTTTCAGTTGCAAAGCATGCTGTACTGTAGGTAAGTACCTGTAGGGTTATTCCTATTGCAAAGCATACAGTACTATAGATAAGTGTCCGTAGACTTTTTTCAATCGCGAAGAGTATGGTACTTAAGCTAAGTACCCATTGCATTTTGCCACACTGTAGCTACTGTAAGTACCATAGTGTTTTTCTAGTTCAGATCCATAGTGTTTCATAGTTGCAAAGCATGTTGTACTATAGATACTGTAAGTGCCCATTGCATTTTTTCAATTGCAAAGAGTACTCTTCATTAGCCAAGTACCCATAATGTTTTTCCAGTTCAAAGGGTTCAGTACCCATAGCTTTTTCCAGTTGCAAAAAACATGGCACTGTAGCTAAATAGTAGTGTAGTGTTTTTCCAATTGCAAATGATATGGTACTGTAATAAAGTGCCCATTAAGCGTGTGGTACTGTAGCTAAGGACCATTCGCATTTTCCCAGTTGCAAAGCATAAGGTACTTTATTTAAGAACCTGTAGTGTTTTTCCAGTTGCAAAGCTTACAGTACGTTCACCAGTCTTTAAACCAGATTAGGTTCACCAGTACTTTTTAAATGGAAAAAAAATGGTACTGTGCTGGAAATTTTTAGTACCGAAAGGTATCGCACCACACTGAAAAGTACTGTACCTCGTGATGGGTGATGGAAAAACAGCTTTAGAGAAGGCAGAGGATATTTTTTGACACTAGGTGATAAGTTGAATTCTGAATAGGGAAATTAAATAATGCGGGCATGATTATTCATTTCCTCTCCCGGGCCTGAGGCAGATTAATTTTCATAAACAGCAGCTGTAAATCACTTTTTATTTATTTATTTTTAAAACGCGAGGCTTGGCCAAACAGGAATCTCTGTTTATTTGGGCTTAGTGTGTCAGCTGGGACTCCGCCTCGTGTTTGTCTGCAGTCTTTATAATTCTGAGCCAATTGATTTTTTCCGGTCCTCCTCCTTTGAAGGAAGCTACTTGGTTTCTGGCAGGATGGGTATAAAACAGGCTTCCAGGGCCTGTAGCTTAAAAACTTCAAACTGCGTGCGTTAAGGTTTATTCTGAGAGAAAGAGAAGAGGCAGGTTGTTGCTAAGACAGCAAGGTGTGTGTGTGGGTGGGTGTGGGTGTGGGTGTGTGTGTCTGTGTGTGTGCTCCTCCTCCAGGGTGGAATCGTTGAAGGGATAAGGCCAATCTTAAAATGCCATGGCTGCGCTGAGAGGAAATTAAATTTGACTCAGAAAGGACAACTCTGACATGACCAATTAATAATTAAAGTAGTTTTTGCTTTAATGAGCTGTTCAATTACCAAGCCGTCCCTCGGGGAGGATGGTTTATGGCGTTAGCGCGTGGTCATGCTCCTGCCATGCCTGCTCCGTGTCATCATTTTGGGGCCCTCGCCTCGAATGAGCCGTAGAAGTCTCCATTAACCTTGTCTCCACTGCAGCGCTTGGTGATGGAGTGCCTGAAACCGCCTCCCCAAATTCACCCCACCCCGCCCAACTACAACCACAACTACACAAACGCCTGAAGTTTCTGTGCTTTTGTATTTATAACCTCACTCCTGTACGAAGAGACGGCGCAGCAAGAAACAAAAGCAGCGCTCAGTTTCTTATACTTTTGCTTTGCAAGTCGGGGTGTAAACATTTTAGGTCAACTGATTATCGGGGATAATCACCGATATTAAGTAATTACAAGGTGCGCTGCTGTGGCTCCACTGCCATCTCTTCTCTCTGTACCGTTTGCTCTCGATTCGATGCTTCATTTAAGTCCTGCCCACAACAGTCTCTGATTGGCTATATGTCACATGAGTAGTTGCCAATCAACGCTGAAGCCTTGTCACTCACACCACATGAGTGTGACGTGAAGCTCTGAGAAGTAGAGAGTTTCAGCTGATTTGGTGTTTGTAAAATTCAAAATTTTGACTTATTTTCTGTTTTGTTTGCATATCGGTTCCAAATATCGATTATCAGCCCCATTAACTAGCAATAATCGGTATCGATATCGACCCTGAAAAACCAATATCGGTCGACCTCTAGTAACAATTCAATCAGTGCATGTTTTGGCTCAATGAGTGATGCAGGGCTCTTGTTCGATGCACCCCAAATTAATTAAATAAAATAACCACTGAAAGTGTAACTAAGATTTCAGCACATTTCCAAAATTGAACTTTTCAGACTGTTTCCGTAACTGGTTTTGTATTATTCTGGACAAAGATCCCAGTGCAAAATGCAAAAGAAAAAGACCAAAATCTCTAACTTAAAGTGTGTAAGAAACCTACAGTACATCATCATCAACGATGATAACAAGGCACAAGCACTGATTTCATGCCTTGGTGCACTTTTTCCACCCCCACAACACCTACAGTTTTAGCTTTGGAGTGTGCAGTATCGTGGCATGGCGTATGATTACACCCCTATTATTAGCTGTCTATATCATAGTGCGTATCATATACAGAAATCATAAAACTTGAGTGAAAAAGTGAAAAACTTAAAAAATAACCCAAAAATTGTTGGATTCTAGTAGGACAAGAACTCAGTGATGTGATTATGTTGATGCCTGTAACTAATAGTTGTCTTTGATGAATGTCACAATTTCTAACGCTAGCAGAAACGTGGGGGTCCAAGAATGAAACAAGGGTCATTTTCTTATTTACTGGACCATCATATTTCATACTAACATAAGACATAAGATAAATCCGTTAAAAAACTGAATTTTGAACTCTTTTTACTCCTAATGCGTATTTCTAATGTTTGCTCTGCAAAAAAAGAGACCACATCACTTTATTTCTGATTCATTGTTTTTACAGTTTGTGGCTGTGTGCTTGTGTAAAATATACAAGTTAATGTTATTTTACCAACTTTACCATGCTTATTTCAAACTTTCAGGCATTTTGGGAGCACATTATCCATTATCTTATTATTTTACTGAGTATCTTACTCTAACCTGGAAGTTGCAAACTACACATGTATTATTTTACAATGATGTCATTAAAAGAATGTGTTCCACAAGTCCACCGTGTCCTCATGTGCTGATGTTTCCTCTAATCAGCAAATTGAATCAGGTGTATAGGTGTTGGAATAAAACACATGGAAAAGCTGCTATAAAACCAGAACTGCAGTTATATATTAAAATATGGACTGCTTTCTTATTTTTCACAGACCTGCAACAGCAATAGCTCATAAAAGAACAGAAATCTGTACGTTTTACACTTACAGCCACATATTGCAAAGCCAGTGAACAAAAGAAAAAGGGATGTGGTCTCTTATTTTTTTCCGGAGCTGTATATTTGTTGCTGTAGAAGTAAATACTAAGAGTAAACGAATCCATTAGAAGCAGAAGTTGTATGTTTTAATAGAGATGCAGGTGGCCTTGGGCCCCATTTGTGACGCCCAGTTCTTAGTGGTGAGCGTCACATCCAGAAAGAAATGTGAGAGTTCTCCTTTTATTGTGGTATAACTCCAGATTCAAATCTGCGATTGGCATCCTCATTACCCATCCCTCAAATAAGGCGAGAGCCTTGACCTTTCAGAGTTTCTGACACACCAGCACCAGCACCAACACCAGCATCTAAGGAAGCCGGGCGCTGTCTTTCAGCAGATATTTTTTATTTTCTACAAAATGGAAAAGAGGAAGAAAAGGAACGCAATTTGCCCTTTGCTAGAAGCCGGCTTAACAAAGACGTCCTCGCGCAGATGTTTATTCAAAGACCGCATGCTGTACAGCTGCGTGACGCTCATCCCCTTGAAAGCCGGCGCTCGCGTCTTATCAATCCCCGAGCCTGAATGTGCTGTTTGACTAGCTCGACTCGCGAGGACGTGCGTTTGATGAAGTAATCATAATGATTGTGCTTAAAAGCTCCCCCTCTGTTATTGACGTCTGTCGTGTAGCGCCACGGCGACTTGGCTCGGCACAAACGCTGGCTCCAGCATAGGGCTGGTGATATAGTGCAAAAATGTACCATGATGCAGTGTTTTACTGAGTTAGTTGATGGTGAAAATTATTGATTTTATATATCTGTTTTTATCATCAGGTATCAGTAGAATGGAAAAGGTCGAAATTAAAATGATTTTGTTGGGTTTAAATACTTACTGATAAAATAACTATTTAAAATGATCAGTAATTTTATTCACCTATTATTAAAATCGATATTTAAAATCATTGGCCTGTTTAATAATAGGTTTAGTAGGATAAAAAGATTTAGCTTAACCACAAATATCAGTTAAAAAGTGAAGATGTCTTTTTGATGATAGTTACATATGTGTTAAAGTATATTTATTTTAGATATAGCTATATATCTATTCTAGTGGTCCCCAGGCTTTTCAAGCTCAAGATTCCTGAACTCCCATAGCTGGAATTCCCATCATTAATATCTGCAGCAAAAACACTTCTCATTGGTCATTTTTCTCTTATCTCATTGGTTGCTTTCACATGAATAAAGAGGACAAATAAAGTCCAATAAAGAGGACGACACTTTTTTATATTTGGAATCTAACATGAATTTTCTCAGAGATCTGCCGGTTAATCACGAATGACGCGTTGGCGACTCCTGATTTAGACTAATATATATGTATACAGTACTGTGTAAAGATTTTAGGCAGGTGTGAAAAAATGCTGTAAACAAAGAATGCTTTCAAAAATGGAAGTGTTAATCATTTATTTTCATCAATCAACAAAATGCAGTGAACAAACAAAAGAGAAATCCAAATCAAATCAATATTTGGTGTGACCACCCTTTGCCTTCAAAACAGCATCAATTCTTCTAGGTACACTTGCACACAGTTTATGAAGGAACTCGGCTGGTAGGTTGTTCCAAACATCTTGGAGAACTAACCACAGATCTATAATCCTATAATCCTACAAAATAATATAATGACTACAAAATAATATAATGACTATAATCCTACAAAATCCCTGACTTTGTGCAAGTGTACCTAGAAGAATTGATGCTGGTTTGAAGACGCAAATATTGATTTGATTTAATTTTCTTTTTTTGTTAAGCTCACTTTGCATTTTTAGCCAAATTGATAAAATAAACAATCATTATTTATATTTCTGAAACATTCTTTGTTTAGGCATTTTTTCACCTGCCTGAAACTTTTGCGATACTGTGTGTATATACATATATATATATATATATATATATATATATATATATATATATATATAATGAAAATGAATGAACACCTGACATCAACATAATCTGAAATCCCAGCTTCAATAAAGGAGCTTAATTACAACACAACCCTTGTCAGTGATCAATTAGGGCAAAATACTAATGTTAAATTGTTTTTTAAAACAATTAAAATGTAAAATTAATCGTGATATTGATATTGAGGTATCATATGTGACCCTTCTCTCTGATATCGACCCGGACGTCCAGCTGGCTCACTTACTTGCTCGCCATGGTTGGGGCTTTAAGTAGGCGTAATAAAACAGGGATGATTTTTAATTAGAGCGACAGCCCGCAGCTGGGGCTTGGGACTCTGTTCGAAGTCGTTTTATTAATTGGCCGATTTATCAAACGAGCAACTCGCGCATCTCTCCGAACAGCTGGTGTTAAAAAAAAGAAAAGAAAGGCCGCGGTTGACTTTCGGAGTGTCCTCGGCCTTGGAGGCGGCTCGGAGGCTGGCCGCCCGCAACTCCCTGCTGCCTTGTTAGTCGGAAGAGGCTCACTAAATGCAGTGTTGAATTTATGCTCGAGACAAATACAGCCCCGATGACAGCATATATGGATATTGGGGCGCTGCCTCTCCAGCTAATGAGCGCCTCTTATGCTATAAACTCAAGCTGGCCTGAATATGTTTAGACGATGCGTCGTCATCTTATTTTATGCTCCTTTCGTTTTTTTGCCTGTCTTTTTCTGCAGCGTCTGTACCAGGGGTGTAACGATACGTTGATCGACATCGATACATCGATTAAATTATTATCAAATCCGCCAACTTCAAGTCAAATGATAATTTAGTTGCTTTTGTGAGTTGATTAGTTACTGTAATTTACGTGACTGTGCTAGTTTTATAGCAACAACTTGTACAAAAGTAAAGCTTGCTATTGTGTAGTGTTGCTCATTTAGTGTGCTATATCATAAGTCATGTAATATTAATGTTTAAAAAAGTAATAATAAGTAAAAATAATATAATAATAAAATAATATATATAATATTACAGCAGCCAATAATAATAATAATAACAACAACAACAACAATAATATTATTATTATTATTATTATTATTAATATTATTATTATTATTAATGTGTGTGTGTGTTGCTGTTGTAGTTGCTGCACTACTAATATGTAAATTTAGTTAACAATAATTAATAAATAATAAAAATAGTATGAAAATTATAATTTAATAAACAAATTAATAAATAAGTTCATACGCTATATATAAAATAACATCACCACAATAACATTATCATTTATCATTATATATGATTAATAATTATTATATTAATAGTAATAATAATAATAAAAAAAAAATAATAATAACAATAACATTATTATTATTATTGTTGTTGTTGTTGTTGTTTTTCCCAGAGATTAAAAACCGCCTCCTTTATCATTGCTTCACGTAAAGCCCAAAAATTTGTCGCTAAGGGTTCAGCACAATCTCTTTATGCCGCTGCGTTGCCTTTATCCCTCCAGACCAGCTCTTTATCCCAAAGTTGGACACTATCAGATTTTTGGTCCAGTGTTGAGGGCCATCTGTGCTTTTTTAGCACAGGATCTGAGAGTGCTTTATTTGAGTGGGAACACCCTTGCCCTCCACCATATGCACGTGCACACACACACACACACACACTCACACTCACACACACACGTTCCTCCCCTCTCTTAAGCCAAACTGGTTTGTTGACGCTTTTTATGGGGGAAAAGAAGCAGCTTTGAAGGCTTTTTATGCTCCACTGTTTAATGGAGAAGGAGAGCCAGACGTTTCCCCGGCTATAGCATATGCAGGGTGTTTCAAAGTGGGTCAGGCTGGCCGAGCAGATATTAATTTATTTTTAATGCACCCCGTGGCGATCGGCGCACGTTTCCGCGTCCCTTTTGCCCTCCCATCGCGCAGTCTCCCATGTGTTAATCCGACAGTCAATCTGCTATGGGTGTAACAATACATCAGTCTATATTGATACACTGATTCATCGATCAGCGAGCCCATAGAATCAATCCAAAATAACGGTAACAGTAGGGTGTTTGCCCCGTGATCAGAAGGTTGCGGTTTCGCACCCAGGGCCGGTAAAGTTAACACTGAGGTACTCATGAGCAAGGTACCGTCCCCAAGCACTGCTCCCCAGATACTGCCCATGCCAGCTGCCCACTGCTCCTTCACGAATGGGTCCAATGCAGAGGTCACATTTGGTTGTGGTGCACTGTGTGCTGTGCTGTGCTGTGGTGTGTTCACAATGACAGATGATCACTCATTTTTGGACCCGTCATGCGTTTCGTCGATATAATATTGTACTGTGGTGAAACCGTAGTGGTGCTATGGGTGTATGAAAAAAGTGTTGCTAGGATGGGAAATGTCAACAAGAACAGAAAACGGTTTCTGAGGTAAAAACTGACCATTGATAAAGGTCTAGTCGAGGACACACACAAACTGGAAAGTGAGCAGTTTATTTTTTGGCATAATTTTTGGGGCTTCTTGAGATGATTTTCTGATGTATGAACTCGATTAACGAATCGTTGTCTGTAGAATCGATATAATATCGTATCGTGACAATTTAAACTCCTACAGTCTGTATTCCTCCCAGTGCCTGTGTGTTATTTTAATACTGTAACCGTTTTTTCTTGTTGACATTGTGAAAAGACACAGTGGCACGATTCGTCCTCTCCCGCAAGTCTCCCCCTCCCAGCCTCGTTGCCCCCCCCTCCATGTGTGAAAGTGGCACCACTTTAGCTGGCTCAGTGCATGAAAGTGGCATTGCCTCACCAGTCAATAGCATGAATTATTAATGGCAGAAGTGGGTGAACGCCGCCTTGCTCCGCATCGTCCTCAGCCTGTTCGGCAAATTAGCATTCGCACAGCTTTCTGTCTACTGTCTTCCTTTATTTATTTTGGGCGTCGGTTTCTCTATGAGCTAATTTCAGGTGAAATGGCATCATTCTTATATCAGCCGATAAATGACAAGTTTTAAAAAAGAAGCGTGGGGCCTTTCTGTGTGGAGTTTGCATGCTCTCCCCGCGTTCTCGTGGGTTTTCTCCGGTTTCCTCCCACAGTCCAAAAGCATGCACTAAAGGTTAATTGGCGACTCTACATTGGCCCGTAAGGTGTGACTGAGAGTGTGTGTGCCCTGCGGTGTGTTGGCACCTGCCCAGAGTTGGTCCCCGCGCCACGTGCCTGTAATTCCCAGGATAGGCTCCGGTCTCCGCGACCCCAATAGGGATTAAAGTGAAAGTGAGTGATTATTTGTCATTGTGAACACACCACAGCACAGCACACAGTGCACCACAACAAAATGTGACCTCTGCATTTGACCCGTCCATGAAGGAACAGTGGGCAGCACCCAGGGAGCAGTGCTTGGGGACGGTACCTTGCTCATGAGTACCTCGGTGGTAACTGGACCCGGATTCGAACCTGTGACCTTTTGATCACGGGGCGAACACCCTACCGTTACGCGACCTAGCGCTTCGGATAGTGAACAAATTGTCAGACACTGATTACCAAAAAGTGTTTGTCTTTATATTGTGATGTCAGCTGGCGTTAATGCTTACGTTTTCTAATGATAACATAACGTTTAGGAAATTGGCTCCATTATCAGAAGTGTCTAGGACCAGTAAAGGTACCTCTGTAGTACCTCTGAGGTACCGTCCCTAGGCACTGTTCTATAGCTGCCCACTGCTCCTACACGGATGGGTCAAATGCAGAGGTCACATTTCCTTCTTGTGCAGTGTGTGCTGTGGTGTGTTCACAAAGACAAATAATCTGTGACTGTGTTAAATCAACATATGTGACCCGATCTGCCGTAATGAGTCGGAAGTCAGCGTTCTATTTATTTAGATACGGGCCGATTATGTTGAAAAACATCACAAAAATAGCGATTTTTCTATTTTGGAGACCAGATTAATTTTGAAGACCTTTTCTTTCATATAAGATCAAAAAAGAAAAATCGATATTTTTGATGTTTGTCAACATAATCGGCCCGTATCTAAATAAATAGAACGCCGACTTCCGACTCATTACAGCACATCGGGTCACATATGAAATTGTCATATATCGATCATATATAGATCAATCGAAATCCGAACTTTTAAGGAGAACTTTGATTTTTGCCTTTTGTTCACACTTCTTCCTGCAACTCCCTCGGCTCTTTGGGGTGACGGAGAGCAGGAGGGACGGAGTTGCATCACAGCCATCGATTGGCTAGACGGCCTTGGGGACCACCGCTCTCTGACTGACTGCCTTTAAAACCTTTGCAGAATTGCAGCGCCAAACATGGGTGGATATTGAAACAATGAAGCACATAACATTTTTATGGGCGGAAAAATGGACAGAACTTGCGAACGAGGGCACGTTTTGACAGCGTGAATGACGCAGTATAGCCTGACGCAATCATATCATTTGCTTGCCTTTATATTGTAACGTGTCAGTCGGCCGTAATTCTTTTTAAAAAACATTAATTCTCATTTTTTCCATTCTAAACTTAAGCAATCTCTCCTTGTCCGACCTGGACCTTATTCTTCATCAGAAATCCCTCAGGCCGGTTCTTCTGAACTGCGAGAATGTTTGGACTCGAAAAGAATGAGAGAGAGAGAAAGAGGGGAGAGGGGGAGAGGGGGAGAGGGAGGGGGAGAGCAGCTTCTCTACAAAAGCCACTTTGGCCGAGATGTCTTTACACAAAGCTAAACGATCTCCCATGCAATACATGCCTGATCTTCCCAGGTTGCGAGAAGCGGTGTGTACGACACGAAAGCGGCTTTATTTCCTGACAAACGAGGTCATAGCATGAGATTGCTGTCCCCGTCCCTCCTTCCCTCCCTCCCTCCCTCCCTCCCTCTCTCTCTCTCTCCCACTCTCTCTCTCTTTTCTTCCTCCCCTCTTCCCTGACTCTCTCAGCTCCTGGGATATTTCCTCTTCCTTGAGAAAGAGTGCGCCAGCCGCAACTGCTCTTTTGGCCTGAATAAATGAAAGCTCGATCAGTCTTGATTCGGGGAGAGGCTGGAGCCGCCGGAATAAATGAACCCTGATAATTCAATCCCTCCAGCCTCTGTTGTGTGCTTCCTGCCCCCTGGCTGCCGCATTAGTACCTGTGCCTTTTTTCGCAGGCTGCTCCAGACGTCTAGCTTGATTGCGGAATCTGGAGGAAGCTTTGCATATTTACGCTGGGGTTTTTTTTAGAGCAGAACTCAGCCCCGTGGAGAAGGCAGGATGGAAAAAAAACCCTCCTATTTGGGCTGCTTACGTAATTCAGCATCTTGTTTCTCTTTTCTTCCTAAAACTAGTTTTGCTTGTTTCCCGGTTTGACTGGTGAGGAATTTGAAAGCTCACACTTGGTTTAGGCCTGCTAGCGCGGTCTGACCACGTTAAACCTGATGCTTTTGTTAAAGACACATACACAAACAGATGAAAGTTACATTCTATAATGCTGTTCCAGGCACATTAATGTGAAAGTGAGTGATTATTTGTCATTGTGAACACACCACAGCACAGCACACAGTCCACCACAGCCAAATCTGACCTCTTGACCCCTCGGTGAAGGAGCAGTGGGCAGCTGACATGGACAGCGCCCGGGGAGCAGTATTTAGGGATGGTACCTTGCTCACGAGTAACTCAGTGGTAACTTTACCGGTGCGGGATTTGAACCGGCGATTTTCTCATCACGGGGCGAACGTCCAAACCGTTACGTCACCACCCGTTAGAGAGTAAATGTGTAGGTAGCTTCCTGCTCGATGGTCGATGGAGCAGATGGTAGTGTAACAGGGGTGTAACCCTGCGATTAGAAGGTTGCCGGTTCAAGTACCCGGACCAGTAAGGGTACAACTGGGGTACTCATCAGCAAGGTACCGCTCGGGAAGCAGTGCTTAGGGACGGTATCTTACACGTAAGTGCCTCAGTGGTAGCTTTTACTGGTCCGGAATTTAAACTAACAACCCTCCGAGCATGGGATGAACTCGTTACAGTACCAGCTGTCCCAAGGTAAGCCCTCTAGATGAGCATCTATTTTCCAGGTTTCACAACAGGACCCTGACTTCAGGGAGGGTTGCCGGATCAAGTCCCGCATCGGTAAAGGTACCACTGAGGTACTCTCCCCGGGCACTGCCAAAAAACGCTGAATGAGTCAAATGTAGAGGTCACGTTTGGTTGTGATGCACGGTGTGCTGTGTTCACGGTAACAAGTAATCGCTGAAATTACACTGGAACATAATCACAAATGTGTGAACTTTGCTGTGCATTTGATAAGCAGCGATAGTTGACTGGATGAAGGATGATGACCAGGTCTGCTTCTGTAAACGTTTCTCCAGCGAGGCTGTGCCTGTAATTATGGGATGCAAGTAAACGATATATGAAAGCTGCAAGTTCCAGTCAGCAAATCCGTTACCATGTTAACACTCCCACTGTCCTCTCCAGTGCTGATTGAGTCGCAAATCAGAGTGTTACTGCTGCAAGTGATTGCTGGATATACGTTAGTACACACACACACACACACACACATACACACACACACACACACACACACTCTCACACACACACACACACACACACCCCATCTGTAATTTAACCATGCATATGGGTTCTTAACATCCGTCTCGTTGCTAAGTGATTATAACAATGCAATATTGAATTAGAATGTAATCTTATACAACCTGTATTTTAACATCTCTCTCTTTTTCTCCCCCTCTTCTCTCCTCTTCCTCTTTCTTTATTTATCTCTCTTCCGCCTCCCTCTCTCCCTCTTTTTCTCCTTTCTTCCTTCTACCCAACCCCCCTTTTTTCCATCTTACTCTGTCTATACTCTCTCTCTCTCTCCTCCTCTTCTTCTTTCTTTGTTTATCTCTCTTCCACCTCCCTCACTCCTTTGCTCTCTATCTCCTTTCTTCCCTCCATCATCTCTCCCTCTCTCTCTCTCTTTCTTTCTGTCTAACTCTCTCTATACTCTGTCTATACCTCCATCTCTCTCTCTCTCTCTCTCTCTCTCTCCCCCACCTTTCTCTTTTCCTGCTTCTTTCCACCCCTCCTTCTTTCCATCTCTATCTCCCTCCCTCCCTCCCTTTTTCTTCTTCTCTCTCTCTTTCTCACTTTCCTCCCCGCCTTTCTCCTCCTTTCCCCTTCTCCCTTCTTCCTTCTCCCGACCCCTCTTTTTGTTTCCCTCAAACTCTCTCCCTACACCCTACACCTCCCTCCCCTTTCCCTCTCTCTCTTCTCCATTCTCTCTCCTCCCCACCTTTTTCCCTCTTCCTCCCGCTCCTTTCTCCCTTTTCCCGACCTCCTCCTTCTCTCTCTCTCTCTCTCTCTCTCTCTCTCTCTCTCTCTCTCTCTCTAGGTGAGTGTCTCCTCTCTTCTCTGTGATGTGTTTCTGCTGGGTTTCACTTGCTCCATTCATCAGTAGAAAGTGTGGGCAGACTGATTAAGGTGATAAGGTAATGCACTGCTGAACACTTAATGCATGGCAGAGAGCAGTGTGTGTGTGTGTGTGTGTGTGTGTGTGAGTGCGTGTGCGCCCCAGGCCTTGCTGAGTCAGCGAGCTGTCTGCTGTTACACATCAACCGGCTCACAATAGGAGGAGAGCTCCACTCTGCTCAGGACTATACACACACACACACACACACACACACACACACTCACCCACACACACACACGCACACACACACGCACACACACACACACTCACACACACACACGCACACACACTACTCGGCCATATCATATCTATACTGACAACAGAACAGCCTGTTTTCTGCTTCAGGGTTTCATTAATGCATCACACTCACTTATTCCAGAAGAAATGGCTCCTGCGCTCTGCTTCAGGCCAGTGTGAGCTTTTAGCCTGATTGTAGCTCGACTTGTGACCTCGTCCTGACTGATTTCTTCAGGAATTGAGGAAACTCTGCTTGTATTGGAACCAAGCGAATGGCAAAGTCCGCCATGTGCCTGGAGCCAGTCGGCATTTTTAAACATATTGGTGTGAGATACATTGCCACTCAGCAAGAAAGTCCGTGCTTGTTGATGGATTTGTCAGGATGAAGTGACCTGAAATTCTGCCTCTTTGGAAGCATTTGGGGGGGTGGGTTCAAGGCTTTTGTGCAGGAGTTGGTGTGTATATATTTATATGTATTCGTTATGTAGGGCAGTGCATCTGCATAGGAAATAATAAAAAAAGAATAAAAATATCAGAAAAAATAACTTTATTCATGAATCCTTAACATGAGGAAGACCGACATACTCCTCTTGTAGATTAGGCCATGTCCACATGTACACAGGTATTTCTGAAAAAGGGTATTTTCTGTTTTCATTTTTTTGTAATCGCGTCCACACAAGCACATTTTCAAAAATATCTCCGTCCATCATGCAAACGCAAAAAATGTTGTCAAAAGCGTGCCTTGCATTGTAGATGAAAACCTAATGTAGACACAGCGCATACTGTGACGTCATATGAGTGGCGCACAGTGTGAGGCGAAACGGTCCGTTTTTCAAAGTCTTCGTTTTTCTCGTCCACACCTAAACGCAGAAACTGAGTTTTTAAAAATGTCGCTCACGTGTGGACAAAGGTCAAAACGCTTAGAAAAACCTTTTTTCAGAAATACCCGTGTACGTGTGGACATGGCCTTAGTTATGGAAAATGAAGACCAGGCACGTTTTCCTTTTGTGTCAAGCAGCAAAGAAAGTTGGATTTTATTTGTCGTACTTGTCTTGCGACTGTTCATGTGAGGATTAGATTAGATGTACTTTATGTAGATATATATTCTGTTTTTATCTGTGTTGTATTTATATATTTTTTTAATTTTTGTTTGATTATTTTATATATATCTAATATAATCTAATTACCACATGAACATTCGCAAGACAAGTATGACACATAAAATTAAACTTGCTTTGCTGCTTGACACAAAAGGTAAACATGCCTGATCCTGCCCTCCAAAAGTTTGGAAACGCCACTGGGAAAGTGGGGTTTTGGACGATATCAGCATAAATCCTTATCATTTTTTGGTGCAAATACATTAAAGTAACTTGACATTTTCTTTGGATACCAGCAATAATCATTTTTAGTTTGATTACATAATAATGGCAATATATACATGTCAAAGTCAGACATGCCCCATTGCCAGCTGTGATGTCTGGTTACTGGTTTAAACTTGGCCCAGGTTTTTAAAAGATTTTGGGGTCAGCACACCTTAATAGCTTCAACAATTGATTGGTTCATTGACAGCTCAGATGCCCAGATTATGCAGAGCTGTAACAGCTGCTAATGGTGAATTAGGAAGGATTCATGGCGATACTGTCCAATCCCCACTTTGCCAGGGGCGTTTCCAAACTTTTGGAGGGCAGTGTATATATATGCACTGAAATCAGTCCACAAAGAACACAGTGCTTTGTGCTTCTTCCCCTCATGTCAAATTGTGCAAGGCCTTAGAAATCTTGCTGCATGAACTGAGGTGAGATTGGGAAGTTGGACAGTTGTGTAGTGTTGAGTCTCTTGGATCAGCAGGAGTCAGTAGCTGACCTTCATAAAGTTGTCAGATTGCAGTTTTTGCCTGGCCTTATGCTACTCTTTTATATACCTAATCGCATAACATTTTGGCCAAACCCAACTCCTGCCGTATCTGATCCAAGTCCCAGTACCTCACCATATTTTCATTATGTACATTTTGCTACCTGGACTGTCGAGAAGCATTGCTCCAGCTCCTCCAGAATTGATAAATGACAGCTCATTAAGGAGCCGAAACCTCTTTTTTTAAAAGAGGAAAACAGATGGTGCGGATGTTGGATGTAGGATTTTGGATGCAGGAGAGTTGGGAATGTTCGGAGATTCGTTAAACAGGAGTTCCGGCTCCACCCGCTGCGTGCAACTTTAATGGGAGCACTTTGGCTGAGTGAGGGGTTTGAGTCCGACCAAACTCAATTAGCGATGCGTTTAACTCTCCGTGCAGCGTTTTACATTCAGGCCACGCAGAGAAGAACAGAGAAGGGAGCACTTTTTAAAAAGAAGGGACGTAAACAAAGAAGGTGTGCTGGCAGATCTCGGAAGAGCGGGTTTTTGGCAGGGAATCTGGTGACATGCTATCAGTCAAAAGTTTGCTGTTACCTCTTTTCCAGTTACTTCATTAACTGCTGATTTTATTCTTGTTGAGCAGTGGAAAGTTTGTTGAGTAAAGAATTACAAACATGTACAGCTTTTACCTAGTTGCCTGTTGATGGCAGTCGTTAAACCTGCAACGTTCCGTACCTTTAAGGTAAGGTAGCCGTGCTCCAGGAGCCCCATCTTGTCTGTTTACCCCTTAATTCAGTTTGTTGGTACATGCTTTGACTGGACTGTCCCCGGTCCCTGATCTACCCCAGTATCTGCCCCCCACATCTGGCCCGTGTTGCCGTAGCGATGAGCATAAGGGCTAGTTGAGGATGATTTTCCGCTCTGCCTGCTGGGACCCCGGCGAAGAGAAGCCAGATATGACCTCCTCCTCTTGGGTTTGTTTGAATTTATTGGTTTAAAGTGAAACTGCAGCCCCAACCAACACTGTATTTGCTCAAGGCTGAGGGAAAAGTTTCTCCGAAGCGGTGTCCCGTGTGTGTGTGTGTGTGTGTGTGAGAGAGAGAGAGAGAGAGTGTGTGTACATAAAGATTATAGCTTACACCTTATACAATCTCCATATGAAACATATGCAAATTATTTGTGACCTCCAGAAAACTGAAAGACATAAAAACTGTTGTGTTGGTGTGCGTGAGCATTTGTGTGTGTGTGTGTGTGTGTAAACAAATGGATTATAGATTACAGTTTTGAGCCTATGCATCATATTCTTGTTTTACGTTCATTTATATAGATTATAACTTACATCTTGAGCGTTTCATGTACAGTATGTAACACATACTATATATTTGTGACCTCTAAAATTCAGCAACATTGTGTGTGTGTCCACTACAATTTGTCTCATTTTTATTTCTTTGTCTGGACACAAAAACTGCTTATTTTGAGGTTGAACTGAGGTTCAATTCAATTCAATTTTATTTATACAGTATAGGGCTCTTAACAACAGTCATTGTCTCAAAGAGCTTCATATATAACCGGCCCAAAGCCCCAACAAGCAAGCCTGAGGCGACAGTGGCAAGCACAAACTCCCTCTAGTAGGAAGAAGTCTTGAGAGGAACCAAGACTCTGAAATGGACCCCATCCTCCTCTGGGCAAGCGGGTGCATGAACATTTAATACACAGTAAACATTCGCTCAAGATTAATCGTTAATTAATCAATTTAAAGAAGTGAAGATATAAAGGGCTGCTTGCTAAGATCCACTCATTAAGCTAAAAATAGTTCAATTTAGAATTTTGATTTGGTTCAAATCCAAAAGAGGTCCAGCTGGATCCAGATGATGGAGTCTCTGATTTAATACTCACTGAACACATCATTTTTTTAAAAAAGTGAAGATATAAAAATAGTCAGAGGGACGCTGTTGAATCCCGAGTCGTTGCTGGAGCCGCTTGCTTAGATCTACTCAGCAGCACTAAGCTAAAATTAGTTAAGGTTAGGCTGTGGTTGGTCTACACCTTGTGCCAGTAAGTTCCCGGAATAGACCCTGGTCCCCCCGCGGCCCGGTTGGGATTAAGTGGTTTGGATAATGAATGAAAGTGAAAGTAAAAGTGAGTATTTGTCATTGTGAACACACCACAGCACAGCACACAGTGCACCACAACGAAATGTGACCTCTGCATTTGACACATTCGCAGTGGGCAGCTGAAATGGGCAGTGCTTGGGGACGGTACCTTGCTCATGAGTACTTCAGTGGTACCTTTACTAGTCCTGGATTCAACTGCAGTGACTGAAAGGTTAAGGTTAAGCTTGGTTTTGGACGTAGCTGTGGTTACTATTTACTTCTAGACATTATGGGGGTCAATGGAAAAAGCCTAATAGATATCAACACAAGACTCTGTGTGTGTGTGTGTGTGCATTACTAATTTAACACAGAGAGTTATTAACGTTAGAGACACTGTTTTAAGAGATTCACGCTTCAGCGAGCGAGTGATTATGTGTCATTGTGAACACACCACAGAACACAGTGCACCACAAGGAAATGTGACCTCTGCATTTGACCCATCCATGAAGGAGCAGTGGGCAGCTGATGTGCAGCAGTGCTTGAGGACAGTACTTTGCTCTTGAGTACCTCAGTGGTACCTTTACCGGTCTGGGACTTGAACTGGCGACCCTCCGCTCACCGGGCCAACTCCCTAACCGCTACACTAGCTTTAGAGGCTCTTCTCGTTAACCTGAGATGATAACAACAATGATGAAGAGGTGCTGCTCGGCCCAGTTTTAGTTATTGCTATTAAAGCAGTGTTTTACGGCTGGTCGATATGACTCCAAATCAGTATCACGAATAATTGAACATCAGACTTGGAATACCATTTATGAATTTTTGGATTTGCCCTCATAGTGCACTCAGAAGTAGGTCTGAACTGTGATTATGCTCAACTATTAAAGCTGGGATATTTTTCCTTAATGAATAAGTGCGCATCTTTGTGCACATCTTTAAAATAATCACAGGAAATACACACAGATATAGTGACAGACCGGACGGAGGTGAGTCATGTGACAACACACACAGTAGTATGGTTTTAAGGGGACACTACATTAACACACACCGGGGAAAGTATTAACACAACTTTCCAAAATAAACGTAAATACTTTTTGGATTAGTTTTCGATTAATTGCTCAGCCGTAGCAGCATCTAAAAATGCATTGTTTTGCCACTGACCATTTTAAGGCATATTTTTTGGCATCAGCAAATACACACATGTAAAACCATTAACAGCTGACCGATGCCCATGAAATCACATTTTGCAGCAGATTTCTGCCTTTGGAGGTGCTTGTGAGGATAATAAGTGGGGGCCTTTAGACTCGGCACCAAAGGCTGGCCGTCCTCTCTTCTTAGTACCTCATGCTTTTCTACGTCTTTATAAAAAATTCTTAGTAAATTGTTTGCTTGGTCGAGGCCCAGATTGACAGGCTAATATACTTCGCGTGGCGTAGAGGCAAAGCTGTTTGGATACAGTCTTATTTGGAAGCCATTGAGGATGTTGCCTCGGAGCTAATTAGAGTTAAAACAATTGGCAGGGTTCTCTTTTTTCACCTCCCCTCTCTCTTTCTCTCTCTCTCTCTCTCTCTCGTTCTCTCACTCTCTCCGTTAAGAAGGGAGAGCAGGGGAAAAAAAGGCATTGGTGATGACACAGGACCTCTCCTCGTCTAGGCAATTAGCATCTTCATTCCAATCCAATCCCACAGCCTCGGGCCTCTCCTTAGTAGTGCAGACGCTCGGCCTTCTGCCTAACAAGCAATTATGCTTCTGAAAGGTGGGGGGGGGGTTGAAGCTAGTATTTTGTTCAGAAATTATATTGTCTTATATTATATTATCATATAAGTCTGGTAGCATAACGGTTAAGGAGTTTACTCCAGGATTTGAATGTCGTCGGTTGCAATCCAGGGCGGGTAAAGGTACCTCCGAGGAACTCATGAGCAAGGCACCGTCCCCAAACACTGCTCCCCGGACACTGTCGATGTCAGCTTCCCACTGCTCCTTCATGGATGGGTCAAATGCAGAGGTAACATTTGGTTGTGGTGAGATGTGTGCTGTGTTGTAGTATGTTCACAATGACAAGTATCACTCACTGCATAAGCTGCATCGAGTTCCCTTAACATGCCTTAACTTCAGTAATGAAGAGACATTATACCTGTCAAATAATAAGGCAATATATATATATATATATATATATATGTATATACTATAGCAACGGAAAAAACGTTTTGACCTCTAGGGTGCACTGAAACACTACATAAACTTATATGACGTCATACCAGTGCTTTTATAATTTACATTATATGATATGAACACTGTTAGAGGTTAGTTTCTTTATAAACACAACTTACTGAAGCTGTCATAACAAAAAAGAGGCTTCACTACCAAGTCACAAATTTCAGTTCCGCATTTTAAGTTTTTTCCTGTGTTCACTTTATTTTATACTTTGTGTTCTAACTCCATATGTCTTGATATGATTTATGTAGTTATATGGTTTTACCTTATGTCATTTTACTTTTGCATGTTCTTTTTACATGTTCTACACACATACAGACACTGCTGATGGTCAGTGCCGACAGCTTTAGTGCTGTTTTAGCGACTTGTGTGGACCCGTTTATTGCTGCTGGCAGCTGTGTATGTATAATGAAAGTAAATATAGTAAGTAATTAAATGATGATAGATATACAGATATAGTGTGTTCATATCTTATACATTATACACCAGACCAGTAGCTTTTGTGACATCTGACCTCAGCACCTTGAAAGATCTAAAACCATGATATTTATGTATGTGTGTCAGTAAGAATTTGTGCTGAGTTTCTGCATCTCCATGTGCCCGCCTGCCATGTGTCGATCCCGGAAGGCGTGGCGCTAGATTTTGAACGGCTACTCTGCCGGCCGCCGCTCCAGTTCCACGGAGAACTTCCATCTCCGTCTTTCTCTCTATCTCTCGCTGTAGATCAACTCCCTTGCTTCAGTTGAGTCCTGAAAGCACTAAATGGAGGATTAAGCTGGAGCGTCGCAGTTTTTTTCCCCCTCCGTCTCGTCGGATTTCGGACGCTCGATTCTCGCCGCACAGCTTTTAATCATCGCCACTGACCCCAGCTAGTCGATAGCGTATTAAAAGAGCTCAGCAACTCGCCCGCTACTCCAGCCAATCGCTTTCTCTCTCTTTCTCACACGTATCAATCGCAGGGCTCGCCTCGGTTACCGCCACTAAAACCGCTAGTCGTGCTTGCCTAAGCAACGCGGTTGCAAATGACGCCTCTCAATCTTTTCCTCTGTCTTGTGGAAGGTTACGTGCTAGCATCAGCTGGAGTGAAGCCTGAGCCTAGATAGAAGCACATAAACAGCGTTGAGAAGTAGCTAGCTAACATTAACAATGCTACTAACTTAGCTAATGTTTTACAGGCGCTTATCAGTAGCGAACATACTTTTAAAATGATGTAGTTTTTCCATTAACTAAATTTTATCATTATACAGATATTTTTCTTTGCCAAGAGACTAGCTAAAGTAGCAAAATAAAAACTGCAGCGCTACAAACTTAACAGCTTTTTCCAGTATTTTATCAGTAAACTTGCGCTTTAAAGCAACTCTGGCTCTCTTCATTGGTCTGGTAAATGATAAACACATTAATAGATCAATGGATGGAGTTAGTTACAGGACGATGGATGGATGAATGGATGGCTGGGTGATGAAGGGATGGGTGGATGGATGGATGGATGGATGGATGGATAAAAGAATGGGGGGATGGGTATTTGAGTGTATGAGGGATGGACGGCTAGATGATGGAGGCGTCTTGGTTGGGTGGATGAGGGATGAATTGAGGTATGGATTGTTGAATGGATAGATGGAGGGGTGAGTGGATGGATGGATGGATAGATTGACGAAACTAGATGAAACTTTCGGCAAATAATACTATGGCAGAATTAGGCGTCTGATGGGCTCACCTTATTGCATCACAGGCGCCGTTTGGTGACTGCGAGATGAAGTCGGCGGACAGTCAGAGCTTGGTCAAGATGATAGCAAGAAACTGTGGCCATGTTTATCAAAATGTATGATTCTGAAAGACAAACCGGAACGGACGGAACTTTCATATTTGAGCGCAACTTGCGCAAGCCGAAAATCAAACACTCTACCTCCTAAGCGTTATTTAAACCTTGCTGTGATTTAGCGTTCACGTTGTTGAAAATATAAATTCTGGCTTAGAGGTAGTTAGCTAGATTTTGTCATTTGTAGTGTATTACTTACTACAGTATCAATAGAAGTCAGTAACGATGCTGGCTTAACTTCTTTCAAAAGCAGTTTCCCCCAACACTGCACAGTATTGGATGGAAATTTCCTAGCCCTGACTTATTTCTATAACATATATTTTGAGGATCTGCGTGTGTGTGTGTGTTGGGGGAAGAGAGCGATATCGTCATGAGAGCAATTGAGAGACAAATGGAGAAGTGCTCGGGGCTTTGCTGCGGTCCCGCGCAACTCGACGTCGTGCTGTCGTTTAAATGAACCTGAGGGCCTCATTAATAGATCCCTGATGATCCCTCGCTCTAGCGATTGTGTTAAGAACAAAAAAAAATACCGCAGCGGTTTTGTAAGCAGCGCTATCAAGAAGCTAAGCGCGACTTCGCGTTCTCCATCAGCCGGCTCCCAGGCAAAAATCATTCGCTGCTCTTTGTTCTAGAAAACCTAAGAAATCCCCCAAGCTGGTTGTTCTTCAGCAGCCCACAACACATGCACACACACACTTGCCACTTTTTACACACACTTAGTCAAGTGTTGCTGTGTTTTAGAGATTTACTTCCGTGAACTCTGATTCAAAGAGGATACTACTCCAAAACCCACACACAAATGAATGGGCAGTAAAGGGACCGGTCGGAAGATGATGGACAGAGAAAGATGGAGGGTGGATGGTTGGGTGGAGAATGGATCAATAGATTGACAGCTGGGTTTGATAGTAGAAAAATGGATGGATGGTTAGTTGAATAGACTGATGAAAGGATGAGTGGTCTTTCGGATGATGGAAGAATGGATACCTGAGGAATGGGTGGACAGATGGGTGGATTGATGGAAAGATTGATTGATGGAGGGATGGTGGAGAGATATAAAGGATGATTTACAGACATGAACAGACAGACAGACAGACAAGACAAGACGGGTGGGTGGGTGGGTGGGTGGGTAGATAGATAGATAGATGAATATAGATAGATAGATAGATTGATTGATTGATTGATTGATTATTGATTGATTGATTGATTGATTGATTGATTGATTGACAGACAGACAGACAGACAGATAAAAAGACATACATGTACAGACAGACAGATAAAACAGATAGATAGATAGATAGATAGATAGATAGATAGATAGATAGATAGATAGATAGATAGATAGACAGGAAGTTAGACAGGCAGACAGACGGGCAGCAGACAGACAGACGAACATATAGATGAATAGATGAATAGATAGATAGATGAATGAATAGATAGATAGATGAATAGATAGATAGATAGATAGACAGACGAGGAAGTTGAACAGACAGACAGACAGACAGACAGACAGACAGACAGATAAACAGACAGAGATAAAGACAGACAGACAGACAGACAGACAGATGAATGAACGGGAAGTTAGACAGACAGACAGACAGATATAAGACAAATGGAGCCAGATGATCGATGGTAGAGATAGAGATAAAGACATAGACAGACAGACAGACAGACAGATAGATAGATAGATAGATGAATGGACAGGAAGTTAGACAGAGACAGACAGACAGACAGACAGATAGACAGATGGGCCGATGGGTAGATAGATGAACAGAGAGATAAAAGACATAGATACACAGACAGATAGATAGATAGATAGATAGATAGAAAAGACATAGATAGATTGATAGATAGACAGATAATAATAATCCTTAGTAATAATAATAATAATAATTGCTTTATCATTTGGGGACAATCAGATTCTTCACCAATAACTACAAACCTCGTTTACCTTCACACATCCCTCTTTAACCCACTGTCATTACGCAAGAATTAAGCTGTCTGCGCTTGACAGCCAGCTTCAACAGCGTCCTCAGACCCCAGAGTCTGTCGGCGTCCAGCGTGCGTCGTCAAATCCACTCGCCCTGTTGCTTGATTTAAAAGGCAGGAATATGAAAGAGGACGAGTGGGTGAAGCGCGTCGGGGTCGAGCCGGTTGGGCGGGATCCGGGCCGGAGTGTTGTCGCGTGCCTTAATTGGATGTGAGCTTAAAGATTAGAGAACTCAATCTGTAGCAGGGAATAATTGATTTATAATGCGTGGCGAGGTTAAGCGCAGAGCTCTGAAGCTCCTGGATGAACAGAGGGTGGGGAGGTTGGGTGGAATGGATGGACCTTCAAAGCTGAGAGTCTTTAGAGAGGGAGGAGGAGGAGGGAGGAGGAAGGTGCTCAGCTTTTAGCGGACTTTGTAGATCCGTCGAGTCTCGATGCAAGGGGAGGCAGTCGCCTGACCAAAATAGGCGTGATGTGGTGCTGACCTCTACAGAAAATACCAAGACAAAGATTAGAATGATTAGATCCCTGTTTCTCTGTCCTGGCTGTTTATTTTTAGAGCTGGACAATTAATCAAAAATGAATCGAAACTGACCAATTTGTAGCCGCTTCGTAACGAGATCTCGATTCTGATTTGCTGATTTTAAACGTTATTGCATGGCCTCGTTGTCTCCCTCATCCCGCCCTCCTGTGAAGCGGCACACAGCTCCATAAATAAATAAACGAATAGCGTTCACTAATTAACGCCGTGGGACCTCACACCATGTAGAAGTGGCGAGCGCAGGAGGGGCGGAGGAGACGCAGACAAAAGACATTAAAAGCTAAATGGAATCTAAAAATTACATGCCAACTCCAAATATGTCGAATTGAAGATTTTAATGCCATCGCCGATTTCTACATACCTCAGATAGTGGAACAAATACTATTCTCGACGTCCCTGCGTAAATTAATGATGTCAGGCGTTTATTTTTGCTCCGCTCTAGTAAAATAAAAGGGGGGTGAAAATATATTGTATCATTTATTGAATCTGTTTTTATTAAACCAAAACCATAAAAGAATATTTTATTTCTTTTAATATTAATTGCAAAGAGCAAAATGAATATAACAAAAAGAATAATGCATCGTTTTCTGATTTCCCATTTTGCCCTCAAATAAAAAGTGGAAAAAAAGTTCATAAAGCACTCATCATTTTTTATTTCTAATTTTATATGGCAGAAATATATTAAATATATTGTTTAATATTTTATTTAAGTTTATTCACTTCCAGATCATGACACTTAGTTGATATTAAATGTAAAAATCAAAACAATAAAATAACAGTTTTACTTTATTCTTATATCACTGTCATTGAAATAAAAATGTCTTTTTGTTTTTGCTTGCATTAATGATTAAGCTTATTCATTACATTTTATTAGCAATGTCATTTCCATTCTCAATGTTAAAATCGACTCAAATGTAATTTTTTTAAATTTAAAGCTAAAATTAAAGCTGATTCATTTAGGTTTTGTTTTTAACATGAGCATAAAAACGTTTTTTGGGGTAGTTATTGAGAATTTACAGTGTTAATCTTTTTTTTTAAATTGATTAAACAGTCATCAACTTTTATTTTAGCATTAAAACTAAATGAGAACCATTCCTTAAATAACTGTATAAAAATCTCTAAAAACCATTCATATTAATCAGCTAATTAATAAACAAGTCAATAGATTGACTGACAGAAGAACGCTGGTTAGTGAGAGCTCTACTTGACTCCGTGTGGAATCATTACGCTAACGTTAGATGCTCTGAATTACTGCTGTGGTTATAAATCTGTTGAAGCGTGTGAGTGTGGAGGGGTTTCATGGACTGTGTCACCTAAGACAGTTATCTTTTGAATCTACCAAACTCAGGCGTGGAGAAATGTCTCTTCATAAAAGGTTGGAGTGGAGAAAGCGCCTTCCACGTGGACCTGATTTTTTGCCTTGCTGGCTTGATCGTTGTCAGAATGTCACAGTTACTGTCCTGTTTATTTTTAGAGATTATAAAATGGATTTCACATTCTTGTCTGTTTCTCTTGTGTAAAGCAGCCAACAACTTTACTGCATTGCGATCTTGCTTGGTTTCTTTGCGCTTCCACACGCATACATTTGGAGAAACTCTAGAGGGATCGAGCTCAGTATTTTTGAGGAATTGCATTGAATGAATCGGATTTTTTGTAAATGTAATAATAATTAAATTGGATTTTTATTTTAATCTCATCATTCCATTCTTAGTAGTAAATTTAAAAAAATTTGAATTTATTTATATTTATATTTAAGTATAGTTATATTTTAATATAAAACATTTTTCTTTTACTTTAATGATAAAATGAAAATCAAGACAGAATGCAAAACAAAATAATTTAAATAGTTTGTATTGTAGAATTTAATTATTTTTACTTTAATATGAATGAATTAATAATAATATTTAATATTAATTTAACCAATTAAATTATTGACATGATTTCCAAGTTAAATGTTATAATACAAATAAAATTTAATTTGCTTTTAATTTTAATATTAAAATGTTTGATTTTTTTATTAACAATAAAGTGTTTTTATTTAATACTCTAGTTTTTTTGTTTAATTCATTTTAGAGAATGAAACACATTTGGCATAAGAATAAAAAATACATTTTAAAACTGATTATAATTCTTGTTTTTGTTTTAAAGTTGCACAATTTTATTCTCCAACATTAATAGAATTTATTCAATTTTAGATTTTAATGGTAGAAATTAAAACTAATATTTTTATAAAATTATAAATAAATAAATAAAAAATTAAGTCAAAAATGTAAAAATACAAACTGTATTTTAATTTCTTTTAAGCCAAACATTATTGGCGTTTTAGCCACTTGAGTTTTTTTTTTTTTTTTTTCCCTTCATCGGCTCGGAAAGAACACAGAAGTTATTGGTTTCTCTACTGGCAGGTCGGTGGGGAAACAAACGGTTGAATTTCAGCAGCCAGACTGCAGATAAAGAAGCCATTTAGAAAGAAAGAAAAGAAAAAATCCCCTCGCAGTCGGCGAGCGCACGTTGCATAATGTTCTTTTCATTATCTTAATGCACAGGCCTGTGATCTGCAGAGCTTCAGATTAGAGAAATTAAGATGTCAGGAGAACTGTGGCACACCAGGTCCCACCGCCCTTCTTTAAGCTTCTTAAAGCTTACTGTAAATGTTTAGATCCCAGCCTGGATTTGCCAGGTCGAGTCTTTCGTGTCTGGACTAGTCGGCATGGTGACAGTTTTATTCACCTGGGAGGTCACCGAGTCTTTTAAAACGTCCATTCTGATGCAGGTATGCAGAGTACAGAGGTCCGACTTGCAGGCCAATTCTTTTTCATGTCTGACCAGCTACTGCACTACATATGTACGTACGACGCCCACATCACATGTTTGCATGTGTTTGCCGTATACGGGGAGATTCAAGCTAAAGAAGCCCCAAATATATTGTAATGACCATGCAGTAGGCGCCGGACAGTTATCACGGCGTTTAACCTCCGTTTGCAACTTCTGGGTGCAGGCCGCTCATACCCCTTCACTCAAAACGGAAAATGCAAACCACTTCCCACATCGCATGCAATGCAGTGGCTTTATCGTCAAAAGACATAGTGTATATTTTGTTTCAGGTTTGCTTCATCCTAACAGGATTTACAACGGAATATTCTGGGCCTCTCTCGAGTGAATCTGCCTGTATGTGTCATTGTCAGGTCTGCAAGTGCCTACTATGTGAGAAAAACCCAGAAATTATTAACCAGGGAGTGAGAGAGTAATGGTGTATGCATAGTAGAGGTGTAACAATTAGGGCTGGGTTCAAAAATCGATTCATTGATCTATATCGATTCTCGTTCAAAAAATAGATATCGATTCAAAATTTGCTGGATCGATCTTTTCCTGCATTATGCTGCTTCTACAGCGACCCGCAAGAGAGCTATAAAAAGCGTGGACAATGAAACCCGAAACCAAATGAGAGCCATGGCTGAAGCTGCTCCGCTCAAATCTGCGTCTGCCGCCTAATTTTATAACCAAGCAAAACTAGTACTGACGCAAAGAAATCTCTAAATAAATGGATATCGAGAATTGAATCGGATCATGACCTTGTGAATCGGAATCGAAGCGATTCAGGAAATCAGCAACGATACCCAGCCCTAGTAACAATACATTATTCTGCAACATTATTTACGAAATAATTACAAAGTCGCCCAAAAGACTGCATTCATTTCACCATTTTCCTGCAATACCCATCGGATTCCACTAAAAACAGCCACCGATCATGCCAGGAATGGACTGACCCAGTGTGGCTCTTGAGCCTAAATGTTTGCCCATCCCTGGTCAATACCGATACATCGATCCGCTGATCACTGAGCTCATAGCGTAGATTGAGAAATGATACATCGTACAGATCAGACTTCATACATAGTGTGACTAAACATGTGCTGAGATCTTCAGCTGGTTTTGTTACAGCTTTTATTAAGTGCAATAAGGGAATGTGTTAAATCAGCATATTGTCACTGTTAGGTGGAAACCTCGTTAGTCCATTTTTATAATTTTTAGTCGTAATGCCATTCTATTGGTCAGTCTTCACATTGGCCTGACAGTTTTAGAAATATTTAAGCAATAAAAATGTTAAAAACGGCTTGTTCATATATTTATATACAACATTCATATATTTAGAATATATATTGTTTTTTCAGTTTCCTGAAAAATAACAGTTTTGAACTTAAAAGCTTTCTGCCCGACAGCAACGATATGATACTGTCTCATATTGATTGCTGGCTCCTGAATTGAATTGAAATTTTATCATTAGCAGGTTTTATGATATTGGCAGATCTCAAATTGTTGTCCATTGAATCAATATAATATCGTATCGCAATAAAGCTCGTGATTGTAAGTACGTCCATTTGGGACCTCATTGTCCAAGAGATTTGTTGTTATACTGGCAGCTTGTGAGCAGCTATATGTTGTTGGATGGTTGTTTAGACGCAAGTATCAGCTGTATCAGTGTAGATTCTTGAAGAATAGGACTTTAAAGACCCAGTAAAGTCAAAATAATATCGCCTCAAAGTTCTTCATATCATAGAAACAGTTGTCACTAATCACCTCGTCAACTTTGAGTGAATATGAGCGTTGCTACATAGGTCAAATTAAGTCTCAATGTGGTGCAAATAAGGGCGGTACTTGCTACGCTCAGATGCTGTAGGTGTCGGCTCAAAGTTCTGAAGCACCGTCCACTACTACAGAGCCCCTACCCGTCGACTGTAAAACACACGCATACACACGCACTGTTATAAATTATCACTCTAAGGTCGTGCAAGTAAAACTGTAAAATTTTCCCTTGTTCTGCTTTGCAATGTAAGTTTCACTGGAAGTGATGAAGACGGTGACAGGACAGCGAGCACAGTAGTCTGGGCTAAAACTCAATACAACATGGGATAACGGTGGGAAATATTTAAGTGGGTGGACAGCGAGGGAACGGCTAAAATGACGGAGGAACGCTGATAAAACCAGAGGTTGATAGATTAGAGCAGATCGTTTGCTAACTTACATTTTACCATGTATTATGCCACGCCACATTTCACATCTGAGCTAGCTCATACGCTGCGTCTTCTCATGCATTCACTGATCGCGCTCCTCAACGTAATAAAACTGAATTCCATATCTTTTCAGACACACTTTTCTGACACATTTCCCAAGTTACCAAACCAAGGACGTTTTATAATATCCTTCTAGAGCTTCTATATTGGATACAGTTGATATTTTTTGACCCCTACGGCTATAGCAGTAAAGTTTTTCTAACTGTCTTCCCTGAAAAGTTGACCCAAGAATATTTGAGAATTTGTGCACAAAAATGGGTCAACTACGAATCGAGGCTAAATCTTTGCTGGTCGTCTTAAAAGCGAGACGCCAGACAGAGGAAAAAAGAAGAATAAAGACGTCACGTTAAACAGCGTCTGTGTACGTACAGTCTTCCCCTTTTCTTTTCCCAGTTAGCCCTAAAGTCTCAGCTCTTTTGACGCAGCCAGACTCGGGCCTTTTGCGCTCAGGAGACCTTTACTCGGCGCTCTCCACTGATCTGTCAAAATCACTCCATGCAGACCAGCCTCTGGCGAGTTCCACTGTCGGAGCAAATCCGTACCTCCACCTAGCAGCCAGCGAGCGACCATACAAGAGCCGGGCGCTCAGCAGCCCTATTACCAGCAAAAAAAAGAAAGAAAGAAAAACTTCCTCAGACTTCAGTCTCGAGCTCATGCCGCCGGGGACTCGATTACGGCCGGAACAACCCCTTGCCTTTCCCTCCCCGAATTCTTCTCGACGGGGGGAAAAAAACGGATGACCCGGCATGGTGGAACGGGGCGAAAACAAAAAAAAATAACGCCCAAACACTTCACGTCGTGTTATGAACCGGTCACCGATCATGTAAAGTATATGCAATTACGAAACGAGGGCCGAACGCCAGCGCCGCACATTAAGAAGGATTGTTTCCTCGTGAGGCCGGCCGCGCTCAATAGCCATCTCTAAATGAAGAGCTGTTTTATTGACCTTGATTGAACGCAACGCCTGCTTGACCCGCGGCTGTTATTTCCTCACATGTCAAATCCTGACATCCTCCCTCCCTCCTTTCTCCCTCTCGCCCATCTCGGCCGTAGTGAGACTTTGGGTAATGGTCCGAGTGGTTTATGCCCTGCAGTGCGATGCTTTGACGCGTCAACAATTTAGAGGTGCGGGGAAGAAAACGGGCGAAGTTGCAGTTTCAAAAACGCTGTGATAATGTAGCTGGATGATATTGGTGTGTTACCACAATACCATTTTTGAGGCAATTATATTGATTTAATGGACAATGACACAGTGACTGCTGATGTTCAGGAGCCAGCGATTTTCCGGCCAAAAGATTCAAAATGAGTGATTGTCATTGTGAACACACCACAGCCTAACACATTGCACCACAACGACATGTGACCTCTACATTTGACCCATCCGTGAAGGAGCAGTGGGCAGCTATTTTGGCAGTGCTTGGTGACAGTACCTTTCTCATGGGTACCTCAATGGTACCTTTACCGGTCTGGGATTCGAACCGGTGACCTTTCCGATTATGGAGCGAACGCCCCAACCGTTACACTATCCCCCAAAATAAAATTGGTTGAATTTTGCGACTAGTCTATGAATTAGTTTGATCAGGTCTTTACAGTGTTCATTTTGTGCTTTAACAGCTTTATAGTGAAAGTGAGTGATTATTTATCATTGTGAACACGCCACACAGTGCACCACAGTGAAATGTGACCTCTGCATTTGACCCATCCGTGAAGCAGCAGTGGGGAGCTGACAAGGGCAGCGCCTGGGGAGCAGTGCTTGGGTACCTCACTCATGAGTACCTCCTGGATCCTGGATTCGAACCTGTGACCTTCTGATCACAGAGCGAATGCCCAACCGTTACACTATCAACTGCCCCTAAAAATCGAACTTTAATCTTGCACATGAGCTGAGAAATTCCTGTTTGTAACGATTCATGAAAAACACCTGGTACTGCAGAAGCCGTATGAAGGAAAATTGAAGTTATTTTTGTAACCAGGTATACCCTGAAACTGGAAACCTTCGCATGCAAAATCTCAACTACACCTTGCTTCCGTCAGCCGGGGTCGGGAGCGCTATTTTGGACGGACTTGGACGTGGGTGTGAAACCAGAGATGCAGGGAAGAAGAAGACGTGGTGCAAATTGATATTCTCCAGGGGACAATCTCGCAGGTGCGCCTCCACTCCGACGAGCCTTAACGAACCATTGTTGCGGAGGAGCGTTCCCACCGCTAATAGCTCAATTATCTCTCTCAAAAAAAGAAAAAAAACGCAGGTGTAGTTTACGTCGGGAATTAACGTTATTTATAGTGCGGCGTCCTCGGAGGAGACTCGGCTTGGCTAACCGTAGAACCGGCGGGAAAGAGTGGGTTCTACCGGCGCTCCCCCGTAAGACGTGAAATTAATCCAATTTCCGGCCAAGTCGGTAAATAATACTTGCAAATGGGGGCGATTAGATATTCACATCGAGATCAGACCTAAGAAAGACTACCTCGGTACGCCATTGTAAAAGAGCTCGATTATTCCCTCGGAGTTATGTAAATCGGCCAGTGATAAGTGCTCGAATTTGTATTCGGAGTCAATCTGGGGGCCGGTTGTTCAGTGAGCCATCAAGCGAGCATCTCTCTCTCTAACCCTCTCTCTCTCTCCCTTGTCAGAATGAACTGCTCATTTTCTCTCTCTCTCTTTTCTTTTTTTAAAGTCTTTACCTGAGCCAATAACGGGAGTGAAAAGGGCTGAAAGCGAGGCCGACCTAAAATGAAAGGATCTTGTTTGGAGTGGCTCCTCTCCAGGAGATTTTCTCTAGGAGCTGCTCATTAGAGGTGTCCTCACCTCTGTCCTGCCTCAGCTCCAGCCTCTCCCGCCTGGGTAATGACTGCACTTGTGAGCCGAGATGCCCGAGCCGGACCTCTGGCCCCTGAAAATAAGGGTGCTCCCAGACTCTCAGGCTTGCTCTGATTCAGGGAGGCAGGAGCCAGATTAAAGCGTTTTTAAGAAACGTCGTTGCACTTAGGGCTGAGCAGTTAATGGGAAATTAATCGGAAACCGACATTCAGAACTTATTGAAAATATTCTTGAATGGGCGTTTTCATTCAGAACTAGAGGTCGTCCGATACTGTTTTTCAGGGCCGTTATCGATACCGATTATTGCTAGTTATCGGTGCCGATAATCAATATTTGGAAATTTCGAATTTTACAAACACCAAGCTAAGCTGAAACTTTCCTCTCGCCTCTTCTGCTTCTTAGTGCGTCATGATGCGCTTGTTTGTGTGTGGTGTGAGTGACAACAAGGCTTCAGTGTTGATTGGCTACTACTCGTTTGACATATAGCCAATCAGAGACTGTTGTGGGCGGGACATTAAATGAAGCAGTGAGTCGAGAGCAAACGGCACAGAGAGAAGAGACGGCAGTGGAGCCACAGTAGCGCACATAGTAATTACTTAATGTCGGTGATGGTTAAAATTAAACACTGATAACGATAATCAGCAAAATGCCTAATATTGACCCCCGATAATCGGTCGACCCTTAATCAGAACCTCTAATTGACATCATGTGCAAGATTACATTGACATTCAGAACATGTAATCGTGGTTGTGAATGTAAGGGAGTAGACCGGAAGAAAGGACTTTACGGTTTTAAATGGTACAAAAATTCAGCAAGCTAGCATCTTCGCAAGGCATGGATTGGTGTGGAAGTCTAGGCCTACGATAACCGCAAGCAAAAAAATTATGGTTTCTCGTGGTATTACGAATACAAACTCTAAAATGTGTTATCAAACTAAATAAACGAGTCCAAAATAAGAACCCGCAAACTCTCCGGCTTCCTCCAGTTCATATGTCGTGAGTCTTAACGAACAACTCAATCTAGGACGATAACCTTTTGTGTCAATGCAAACAAATTGGCCAGTGGAGGGCTAACAGGGGCAAGTCTTCGCCCCCGCGTCGCCAATCTGGAGGCTACAAGGTCTGCCGAGATCGTGAATGCCAGGGAGAGGCAGTGATTAATGCTGGACACCTCTCTGTGGTCTGTGTGTGCCATACTCAGAGCCTCCCTGAGAGCTCTCGTCTGAGCCATCTGTGGAAGGACGAGTTGAACATTTCTTCACAAAACTTACAGTGGACAGTTCGGCTTCCAGGTTTGATTGTGGTTTAGTTAAGGTTATACCAACGTTGCACTCCGGTTCCTTCCTTTGTTCTTAAAGCTGCCCAGATCCTCTGTAGCGGTGTGTTTTAGGTCATCATTAGGGCGATCATTAAGGATGTGCAAAATAATGCAATGAAACGAGATTCTTTCTCTGTCGATTCAAAATTGATTCATGCATTCCAAAACATCGATTCAAATTTTTTAATTAACAAAAGTTAACTTTTTCCCCGACACAAGTTCAGCTCAACCAGTCCTATAGATGGCGCAATGTGGAGATCTGCGCAGATCACGTGAGCATGAAGGAAATGCAGTCAGTATGTGTACACATGCATTACATTTAGTAAACTACATTTGATTGTGTGATTTTTATTTTTTTTGCTGACCTGCCACAGTCAAATGGGTCGGTTAACTCAAAACAGCAATCTGGAAACAAATTCATCTATGTATTGAATCATGAATCGGAATTGAATCATGAGATCTTCTGAATCGTGCACCCCTAACGATCATGGTTTGGTGAAGATTATACCAAAATAGCACTCAAACTCCTTTTTCTGTAAAGCCGCACTGATCTGCTGCCATGATCTGTCTCCGGGGCGATCGCTGTTTGTTAAGGCAATGTCTATGTGGCAGTCTGTTTCCGTCTTGTTCAGTAAAGCTGTCCTAATCCGCTGCCAGGATCTGCCTCGATCAAGGTTTGGTTGAGGCTGTATCGATGTGGCACTACAGTTCCTTCTGCCCTGATCTGCTTCTGGGCAATGGTGGTTTGGTTAAGGCTGCACCGATGTGACGCTCCGCTTGCTTCATTTTTGAAAAGCTGCCCTGATTTTACGCTACGTTAATCCGTTATTTTCATATCACTGGCTACAGGCGGGGTTCCGTAACGAGTGTGTGACTGCGTCTTCAAACCCCGAAAGCTCACCTCTGATTATGCCACATTTGCCGCGCTACTCCAGATAAGCATCCGCTTTCCAGGTTTTGTACATAGAGCCCTGATTTCCGCCTGGAGTGTAGGGAAAACCAGTTCAAGTTCCTCTCCCCTGCTTCCTCTCTCAGTTGCTTTGAGTGAATAAATGTAGCATTTCAGTAGCGCTTGTTCAATGTTTCTCCACTTCAGCTAGCACCAGCCCAACATCAAATCATCAAATGCATTCTTTGCGTGTTTTCTTCGTTATTGATAATCATCTTTGCGCAGCTCGGAGGCCATCTCTAGAACCCTAACAGTTTGCTTTTGCCGTAGAAGTGTGCGAGTTCAGTTAGACTCATTCATTCATTAGCCGAACCGCTAAATCCCAACCGGGGTCGAGGGGGGACCGGAGTCTGTCCTGAGAACTACAGAAGCAAGGTGGGGACCAACCCTGGGCAGGCACCAACACACCATGTGGCACACACAATCACATTCTTGTTCACACTTAACGGGGCCAATTTAGAGTCGCCAGTTAACCTATAACACATGGTTTTGGACTGTGGGAGAAAACCAGAGCACCCAGCAGAACCCCACACAAACACGGGGAGAACGTGCAAACTCCAACCCAGGACCTTCTCGCTGTGAGGCGGCAGCGCTAACCACTGTGCCACCGTGCTGCCCAACGGTATACTCACTGTCGAAAAATTCAGAATGTGAACTTCACACCTCTATACCACATCAGTAGACTCCTAAAGTGCTTTCCAGAGACAATGTTTATCCACTTTAACCTACACAAATGTTTGGCTCCACCTGGATGATGCTCCAGCAGCAATTCTGCACCAATACATTCACTACACTGCTCAGGTGCTAAGGGGCAGGAGAGAATCCCTGACCAGTACTCATGAGCAAGGTACCGTCCCCACTGCACCTTCATGGATTGGTCAAAGCAGAGGTCATTTTTCGTAGTGGTGTTTACAATGACAAATAATCTTTTACATCTTTCACATTTGTGTTGATGTTGATCTCTTTGGAAAGCTGATATGAGAACTGAAATTTGCTGGATTTGACCGATCAGTGGGTCAAAAAGCAATTATTGTCGACTTTAATCTCTTTCAACTTTGGAAGAAGAGGCTGAATCCACTACCTACAGGTGTTTACCTAGGTCCTCGAAGTAAACAAATTGGCCTCCCATCCAAGTACTGGTCAGCGCCAAACCTGCCTGGTGTCAGATGGATATTCTAGAGTGAACTAGCCGGCTGGTACAGTTGCGTAACGAGTGTGCGATGCCATCAGCAAACCCCAAGAGCTCACCTCTGATTATTCCACATTTGCCACGGCACTCCAGATAAGCATCCGCTCTCCAGGTTTCGTAAATGGAGCGCCGAGAAAAGATCCGATCTCCATCTACAAGTCTCTGATCGTCACAGTTCTCCGGCTCTCGTCATCACCGTCCGGCTTTGCATGTATTAATAGCAATGAGTGGCAGGTTTAAATTCAGAACGTCCTGTCATTAAAAATGAATAGATATAATGAACACACAAAAAAGCGCCTGGTCAGGAATATGTGGGTCTGAAATGGATATTTTGGACCGGTTATTTACGGGGGCGTATTTTGAATTTTTGCTTTTCTCACGGGCACGGGCCCTTGCTGTGTTTTTTTTTTTAGACATCTGGCAGGAAAGCGGAGGCCACGTTTCGAAAGCTGCTTTTCATTGGGACTTGTGAATTTGCCGGCCATATGGCGTGAGGTTTCCTGCTCGTTGTTAGACGCGGGCCAGCTATTTGTCATGGTGTATTGGGTAAACAAGCTAAAACCTATTGATTCAATTCCGCTAAGCCTAATGTAATTTGAATAACACCGTTAGGGGAACGGCAGCTTTAATTTAATTCAGCCTTTCTATCTGTAGATCGGGTTTTTGCAGAAACCACGGACCTTTTCTTTATGACAATGAAGTGCTTTTTAGGGGAATTGTTCTGCGTTGTTCTGATTCATACGTCCAGACTGATTGAAGTAAACGTTCAAGTCAATCGGACGCTCCGAACGACGCAGGAACGGAAACGGCTTGTGAAAACGCAGGTGAAATTTGGCTTTAGAACCGCTTCATGTGTTAAGGTCGGGTTTGTAAGAGTGACAGGATAAGTTGTGAATTCACAGGCAGCACACAACACTCTCTGATTGGCTTTATGTCACACGAGATCCAGGTTACGTGGAGAGCACCGAGCGGCTTTGCCTTCTTTTTTTTCTTTGCTCTTTCTTCTTTTCTTTCATTTGTTCATTCATTCTTTTTCTTTCTTTATTTTTTCTTCCTTTTTTTCATTTGTTCTTTTTTTCATTTGTTCTCGTTCTTTCTTCCTGTCTTTCATTTGCTTTCTTTTCTTTCTTTCCTTCATTTCATTTTATTCATTTTTTTGCTCTTTCTTTCATTTGTTTTCCTTCTTTCTTTTTCTATCTTTTATTTGTTCTTCCTTTTTTCATTTGTTCTGTCTCTCTTTTCTTTCTTTTTTTGTCCTTTCTTTCATTTGCTCTTTCTTTTCTTTCTTTCCTTCATTCATTCCATTTCATTCATTTTTATTTTGTTTTTCTTTCTTTCATTTCTTCTTTCTTTCGTCCTTTCTTTCATTTGCTCTTTCTTTTCTTTCTTTCATTAATTTGTTCTTTTCTTTCTTTGTTTCATTTGTTCTTTCTTTCATTTCTTCTTTTTTTGTTCTTCCTTTTTCATTTTTGTTCTTTCTTTCTTTCATTTGTTATTTAGTTCTTTCTGTAATTTGTTTATTCTTTCTTTCATTAGGTACCTTTTTCACCCTTTCTTTTATTTGCTTAATCCTTCCTTCTTTCTTTCATTCGTTCGCTTCCTTTCTTCCCTTCTTCCCAACAGTCCATGTCCTCTAGATGTTATTTTGACTCCCCAATGAGACACTTGCGTACTATTTCTGAAAAACTTATCTGATATCATTAGTTAATTTTCTTCCATCTTAAAATATTGACATTGGTCTTAAAAATTCTGTTCTTCCTCTTCCTGAACAATAATATGTTCGGCTCCTGGCTCTGGGTCTTATAGTGGGTTACAGAACGGAGCTTTACCTTTCTTGCCGCAGTTGAAGTCTTCTAAAGGTTGATTTGGTTCCCCAATGAGGCACTTGTTTCCAGCTTCTGGAAAAATAATCTTGATATTTATTATTAACTTTTTAAATCTTGAAGTATCGTAATCGGTATCGGTCTTAAACATCCTACACATCAGTTGATCCCTAATAATTCCAGCTCCTGGCTCTGGGTCTTGTAGCTGGTTACAGAACGGAGCTTCACCTTTTTTAACCACAGTTCATGTCCTCTAAAGATTGATTTGGGTTCCCCAATGAGGCACTTGTTTCCAATTATGCTTTCAATTTACCCTTTAATTACAGTAACATTTGACCATTAAAAAAGGCAATGAGGACGAAGGTAAGCCATTGGGGATGTGTGTGTGTGTGGTGCAGGTCATCGGGTCACTGTTCTAAAAACCTAATCGTGTTTCAGCCGGAGAGGCTTTTTAAACCACGCTGGTGTCTATTCAAATCAGGGCATTAGATGCAGCAGAAAGACATCTGCCCCGACAGCTTTCTCTCTCGTTTTATAATAGAAGGTCCTGCACACAGCATGAATCTAATCAGAAACCCAAATTTCCCTCCAACAGTCTGTTATCTCTCTAATGTTGTGTATCAACACTCTGCTCCGCTGTCCAAATGAAAGTTTATTTTCTTGTGATTTTGGGAATGCTGTTGGTCAATAAGATTGACACTTTATGTTTATTTTCTGTAATATCAGGTCCATATCAAAGTGAAAGTGAGTGATTATGTGTCATTGTGAACATAGCATAGCACAGCACATGATCACGGGACGAACGTCCCATCTATTTTCGGACAAAACACTCAGAGGATACGTCATCTCCAAATATCAGGTTTATGAATCTTGTATCGGTCGTATCTTTTTTAGCTGGAGCTTTTCTGCTGTAGTTCTTGTGCTTCAAACATTAATTTATACCCCCCAGTGATGCGCATGTTTTTATTTGTGGTTTCATCTTACTGTTTAATTCCAGTAACAGTTGACCAAGTTGTTCAGGTGCAGGTTCAAGCGTATTTACAGTCGCCATCGGTCTATATGTGACTCTGCACGGCAAAACCAGTCGCTTGTTGCAAATTTTCAAAATTGAGTTATGTTTTCATTAAAGGGCATAAATCAACCTTCAAAACAATACCTATATGGAATGAATCAGACGACATATGACTGAGATATCAACATTCAAAGGAGTCGGGTTTCTCCTGTCACGCCAAGTGAGAAACGGAGAAATCTGCCTTTGAAGTTGACTATCGCCGTAGCACTCACAGACGCTTGGTGCGGTCGCGGCTACGTTTGTATTTACGGTAGCCTACGCGTGCATTCACAGCCACACGGATAGCCTACCTGCGTTAGGTTAACTGAACTCGGGAGACGGAGATGGATTCCGGAGAAATATCTACACGCTAGTCAACCAGTGGATTTACCATAAATATTGGAGTAGAGCGGTCAAAACAGAAACTTTTAACATTCTGCTGGAATTGAATTCCTCACCTCAAGAAAGTCACGTTTTTAGGATGGAAAGGGTAAGTTTTTCAGCAAAATTTATTGACAACAGTACAGTCTAGACCTTCCACTGTTTCAAAACACTAAAAACAAAATCCAAAATTTTACCCCACGCAACATAAACGGTTGTTTTTCTCAGAAATCTCTGTTGCGACAAGCGACTGGTTTTGCCGTGCAGAGTCACATATAAGAATCCCTATAATAACTGGGTCTCATCCAATAACCATTGTTGAGAAGAAATTTGCTCTTAAACCCATTTACGCAGGCCATTCTGGTGTTCAGCAATGTTTTCCTATTTAAAATTTGTTGCTAGGTAAGAGCAGATTTGTTTTCCGTCATTTAGGAATTGTTCATATTTAGTTAAATGCAGCAAAAATATTTTCTGGCGGTAGCCTTTATTAGCACTTTCAGCACCGCCTGAGCCCTGATTTGGTACTGAAGCAAGGCCACGGCGCTCTGATTAATCTGAAAGTGGGAGAATCTCAATGAGAGCGACAGGGCCCCTCTATTTCTCCCTTCACTGCCACTCAATGGAATCTCGGGAACAGATTTCATATCAATGCATGCAAATAGATTAATCTGGCTTCATTGGAGCAGACAGGGGAAAGGAAGAAAGGAGCGATTTTTCCTACCGCGCATCGTCGTATCTCGCTATCAGAGTAACCCGCGGAAACATTGATTGAACATCCAAGGATAAAAAGATTTAGTACATCGGGCCGGCTCTGATGAATAGGAACAGGCAATTTTTTTTATTATATATATATATATATTATTTTTTAAGCGTGTCCTTCACAGAGGCACCATTCCATGACATGATCGGCGCAAGCGCACTGGTTAAATGTGCTTTGATCACAGATATGTGAAATAACACTCCAGGCTAAAAGCCGAGGCTTCATTTTATGATAACGCTAAATACAACTAAAAATAATAACTAATAAATAAGGTGGTTGTGCGTTTTCCAGGACGGCTTACGCTGGTGTTGTGGGGAAGAGTTTTTTTGCAAGTTGAGCCAAATTACTTTCGGTGAGCGTTTGAAGTGGTCACTGTGCATGGCGTTGTTATGCGTTTGAATTCTGTGACCAATATTTAAGTGAAACTGTGCCTAATCCAGTCGCTCGGTAGCTTCCTGTTCCCGTTTTCCCAAAGTTATAATAATAAGCCGCTTAGGCATGTGCATTTTTAAACTAGGAAGTGCAGAGTCCTCCCATTAATGTATTTGTGAAGACACAAAACAGCACACAGTGCACCACAGTGAAATGTGACCTCTGCATTTGACCCATCTGTGAAGGAGCAGTGGGCAGCGTTTTGGCAGTGTAGGTACCTTGCTAACAAGTGCCTCAGTGGTACCTTGTTGCATAGTTTTTCCAGCTGAGGGTCATTATCTATCATTAAGCTAAATCGTGCACCCTCTAGTGGACAAACTGTGCAACAACAACCATCTCAATGATTATTGGCTGTTACATAGTCTGTATCCACAGGAGGTGCACTGTTAGCTTTTTGTGGAGCTTTTATACACTGATTTATCAGTACTGTATACATATATATATATATACACACACATAAGGTACTTTGTATAGGTTTTGTGCTTTTGTGCATAATAGCACTTCTGAAAAAAATGTGTTTTTGTGTTTTTGGGGAAAATATGAGCAGTGGGGAAAATAAAAAGTGTCCAATATCTCAGTACTGATTTTTAAAATCCTCGGATCAAACTTGGCATCGGTCTTCAGTAATTGAAATAATTACATTTTAAGGGAAAAAATTAAGTGTCTGAATATTCACTATTTTATTTATGAAACCCTAAAGGATCAAAATTTGTATTGGTGCTAATTGCAAAAATCTTGTTGTGTTTCGGGACAAAATTCTTCCTTCACAGCAAAGTTCTACAGGCCTTTATTTTTATTTTTCTGTCGGCTGATGCCTTAAAGGTGAACCGTCCCCTTCCCCCTGTCAGCAAAAAAGTAGCAGTTATTTGTATTTTAGAATTCCATCCTTGGCAGTGTCTACACAAATTGATCTGGGGTCGTTCCCAGGGCCACCTCGGTTTAAAAAATGTGAAACAGACCTTGGGGCTGTGTGTGTGTGTGTGTGATATGGCCTGGTCTCGGTAGTTGTTTTAAAATCTCCAAGTAGCGTGGGGGCGAAGGCCCGTATCTTGTCAGACGGGGCCCCGAGTGAAGACGGACGGCGGTCAGGGGACGACTCGCCCAGCGCCAGCTCCCCAATTATCAAATGGCAGCGGAGCCTCGGCTGTGGAGGCAGACTGCACAACCTGTTGGGAGCCAGCTGTCAATTATCTCCAGGAGCCTTGTGCTCCAAAAACCAAGCAGCGTGTGGATCTCACACACTGCACTTACTCCTCACACATACACACACACGCGCACACACACACACACACACACACACACACACACACATGCTGTATACAGAAAGAGAGAGAGAGAGAGAGAGGCCCTGGGATTCATTCCACCAGCCCTCATGTTCCTCTGTCTTTACTAGCCAGGTTTCAGCACAAGCCAAACTGAAAGATCACAGGCACCACCTGTAGCTCTCTCTCTCTCTCTCTCTCTCTCTTTTTTCTCTCTCTCCATCTCTTCTCTCCTTCCTTCATTCCTTCCTTTCTTCCTTCCCCCACTACTTCTTTATCTTGCTATCTTGCTCTTCTTCCTCTCTTGCTCTCTCTACCTCTCTATCTCTCTATCTCCATTTATCTCTGCTTTCCTTCCCACTCACGCATACTCTGTCCCTTTTTTCTTCTTTTCATCTATCCATCTCCCCATTCTCTCTCTCTCTCTCTCTCTCTCTCTCTCCATGCTTTCATTCCCCCTCCCTCTTCCTCCCTACCCCCTCTCTCTTTGTCATTTTTTCCCTCTGTCCGCTTCTCTGCCATCCATCTGGTACAGTCAGGCAGCATGTGATGCTTTCTGTCTCCTCAGTCAGGGACATCTTGCCTGGAGGGAAGACCTCTGCAGGGACACACACACACACACACACACACTCCAGGAGAACAAGAGCGGGAATCTGTGTGTGTGTGTGTGTTCACCTATCAACCTCTAAAACAACTCCTTTGTGCCTGTTGATAATTACTTTTTTTTTGGAAAGGCCCTCTCTGTCTCTCTCTCTCTCTTGCTTTCTCTCCATTTTTCTCCCTCTTTCTCGTCGTTCTGTAAAATCTGGCGTCTGGCGAAGGCTCTCTCTCTCTCTGATTACGGATGCTGTGCCTTGTCTGTGTTTTGTCACGCCTAATTAATTACTTGCAAATTCGCATTTTCAGGCCACCATGTCCAAAACACTATTAGTGTCTGTTTTTTCTTTTCACTCTTTTTTCTTTATGCTGCGCTGCTCAGCAGCATCCTCAGAAGCATCCTCCAGGACTCCCAAAATCCATTAGGCGTGGCGTGTGAGTACATGGCTCCTGCTCACTTAAAGAGAGCGTGTGGCACTGGCGGCGACAAAGTTCACTTTCTCCTGGCAAAATGTGAACTTTTGCTGACTCTCCAATACAGCAGGAGAGAAAGAAGGAGAGGAGAGAAGGAGAGGAAGGAGAGTGCTTGCGATTAATCAGTTAGGAGAACTACTTGATGGTGATAAATGATACCACAGAGCATACTGATGGCAGCATGATCCTAGCTCAAGGCATTAGCCACATCAGCGCTCTCCCCACTGTTAATTTAGTCTTCTCCTGACAATCTCTCGCCACTGAACCGGCTGTGGGGACTTCCCTAAGGTTAAATAACAAACAGGCCTTGAAGGAGGTGGAGGCGGCATCAAAGATGGGAGAGATGATGAAAACACAGTGGCACGCCTCGGGGACGCCGACCTCCTCGCTCCGCCTGGTACGGCTGCAGCCGGGTTCTAAAAATCGATCTTGGTTTAGTTAGACTTTAAGTTAATTTTCTGTTGGGGCAGTGGTGGTGAGTGGTTCTGGTGATGAAAAGAGGTCTGTTGGTGACATTAAGACTAAGTTGAATCCCAAAGAGATTTGGAATCAGACCCATAAACCGCATTGTTCCAGGGAGGTTGTTCTAGTAATTAGGAAATGGAAGTTGCTCTGGATAAGAGCGTCAGTCAAATGGTCCAGGAGGTTGTGGGTTTAAATCGTATAAGCGTATTCTTAATAATTAAAATTCTTATAACATATAACAATAACATAACAATAATGCTCTTAATCCAAACACACAGCAGTTAAACTCTTTTGGTTTTATTTCAGTTTTGCAGTGGCATTTTGAGGTGTGCTTGTACCCCGCTAATCACCACTGTTAATGTACAGTACACAGGATAATACTCGATACTTGATACCATTTTCAACACCACAGGGAGAAAACTGATTAAAAAGAGATTGATTTTAAAAAATAATAAATAAATAAATAAATAAATAAATAAATAATAACTATAATAATAATAATAATTTTCCTTACCAACAATAACATAAGACAATACAATTTGCCCAGTGAACATGTAGTTTTGAAGTGCTTTGAACAGTGCAAATTAGAAATACTGAAATTTTGGGCCTCATTTTGCCCCATGTTATGGCCTGCTTTTGGCATTTCTGAGAGAGAACTACATTTCTCACAATCCTTCCAGTGCTTCATATTGTAACGACATAGCAAACACAAAAGGCAACTTGTCCATAAATCAGCTAAAATTATGATAAATATGGTAATTAATGTTAACAATCTCCTATGTCCTTTTTAAATCACAGCATCTGCAGTGATGGGGATGAAGTGTTTAACTAATTAAATGGATTGTTATGTGAAATATTCATGATATGAAATGCTTTTAAGGGGTTGAGCACCGTACCTTTTGTGGATTGTCTCTATAAGTTACCGCAACTATTATTATAAATCTCACAAAAAAGCACCACAATCCCACATTTGGCCACCGGGGACTGATTTATCTTGTGTTCCTGGTCTGTTGTTCATTTAGCCTTATTTACCTTCGTGGCATTTAGCAGGTGCTCATATGCAGAGCGAACCTCCATTTCTTAATTACGGTGAGTTACATCTGTCTTTGGGTTTGGTTTGGTTTCATGTCTTGTCTATTTAGTCTCAGTTTAAACCCTGACGTTAAGCTATTCCTGAGCATTTGCTTGCTGACAGTAAAACACAAATCCTTCAAGGCATTGATGTAATATTGATACTGAATTAGTACTGTATGGAATTGAACCTGAGATAAACCAGCCTGACAAAGAGATATGGCGCGTTTTGTTGGCGTCACTGCTAACAACAGCCACAAAACAAGCAGGATCTCACCCTTTAAACAAGTGACAAGAAAGATGAATGCAAAATTTGGAATTGATGTGACGATACCGAGCCCTAACACGACGCAGGTTGCGAGATCTCTGTGGGATTTCGGAAAGACGCTCTTCTCAGCGCTCGGGAAGAGAGGAAGTCTGGAAGAAAGGGCTTTGTGTTGTGATGGTAGCCAGCTGTGTTGTGTGATGTGTTCTGTTGGGGGTGGGAGCGGAAATAAAACCTCTCCTGGTGAACTAGCAGCGCCACGACGTTGAGTGTTGTTGGAGTGCGCACGAATAATCTGGCGTCTCAGACGGGTTAATTAGCTGAGCGGCTACAAACCTGTTGGTTTAGACCTGTCCCTGTTCAGGCCGGGCAGAGGTAATAGAAGGAAACACACAGATGTTATCTTATCTGGGGTTTAAGTAGAGGTTAGTACCAGGGTGGCCGGAGCTGGAGCAGGAGTGCACTGATGCATGCAAATAAATGCATTGTGTACTCCCAAGTTAGAGACTGTCTTCAGCTTTCTGGCTTCCTTTACTCTGTAAGAGCTCCACTTGTCTTTTAAGTTTCCTTTACCTTAACCAAATTGTGGCTCTGCATGTCGAAAAACGATCATTTATGTTGTGTGGGGTAAAATTTTGGATGTTTTGTTTTTAGTGTTTTGAAACAGTGGAAGGTCTATACTGTACTGTTGTGAATAAATTTTGCTGAAAAACTTACCCTTTCCATCCTAAAAACGTGACTTTCTTGAGGTGAGGAATTCAATTCCAGCAGAATGTTAAAAGTTTCTGTTTTGACCGCTCTACTTCAATATTTACGGTAAATCCACTGGTTGACTAGCGTGAAGATATTTCTCCGGAATCCATCTTCGTCTCCCAAGTTCAGTTAACCTAACGCAGGTAGGCTATCTGTGTGGCTGTGAATGCAGCGTAGGCTACCGTAAATACAAACGTAGCCGCGACCGCACCAAGCGTCTGTGAGTGCTACGGCGATAGTCACTTGGCGTGACAGGAGAAACCCGACTCCTTTGACTGTTGATATCTCAGTCATATGTCGTCCGATTCATTCGATATAGGTGTCGTTTTGAAGCTTGATTTATGCCCTTTCATGAAAACATAATAACTCAATTTTGAACATTTGTGACAAGCGACTGGTTTTGCTGTGCAGTCACAATTAAGCAATGAACAATTTAATATAGTGATGCAGTCGTGAAATGGATCCATTGGCCGAAAATGTAGTTTCCGTCATTACATGGACTGTCGTGAAAACTACACGATGGATTTTCAACGATTCATTCCCAGTCCCTTCATCAGCCTCAGTGTTTTATGGCAAAACATAAATACATTGATTGATTATTTATCATTGTGAACACAGCGTCACAACATTAACAGAATTTAGCAAACTCTCTTATCCGGATCAATGTCCATTTTCCTCATTTTGGGGACCGTCTTCCTGACGGCAACTTGGGGTTAAGGATCTTGCTCAGGGAGCCAATGGCGGTAGTATCAGATGTAGGATCTGAATCCACGACCTCTCGGTGCAGAGGCAAGCATCCTAACCAGTAGACTACCATCACCCACAACAAAATGTGACCCAGCCGTGAAGGAGCAGTGGGCAGCTGACATGGGCAGCGCCCGGGGAGCAATGCTTGGGGACGGTACCTTGCTCATGAGTACCTCAGTGGTACCTTTACCGGAACCTGCAACCCTCCTCTGATCAGGGGCCCAACTACCAACTGCCCCAGATACAGCAGAACATATGGAGGTCAGATTTTACTCAGGAAGTTGAATTGTTGATTGAAGATGATTGAAGAGGATTCCAGGATGTCTCTATACATCTATTTAAGGGGGTAAATTTGGGTAACTGCTTTGGAGTTTGGATTATTGGGGTGTTACAACAGCCTCCATATGCCTGTAACTTGCTGCCGGGCATCTATCTGGCTCTGACAACCAAATTTAGTCAAGATGTGGATTTATGTTCCCTTTTTCGCGCATTTCGAACCTCACCCCGCTCACACGGCGAGGCCGGCATGCTGCATCATGGATCGTCCTGTAAAATGCTGCCGCTCATCCGCGAGAAAAAATCCCAAAAACGTAGGCAAGTTAGGTTGCTTTGTGCCGTACGGTCAATGGATACAATCAATGTTGTGCCTGAAGGCGAATCGATGGCAATCATTCGAAATAATAACACCAGCACAAAGCTGAACTTCAAGCGTTGCCATCGCCATTTTGCCGTCCGATTACACATGGCTGTTCCTCACTTGCTCCCAGGGCCATGTACCAGGGGCCCGGGGCCCTTTATCTCTCTCTCTCTCTCTCTCTCTCTCTCCCTTCCTCCCTCTCTTTTTTTTCGCTCTCCCTTCCCTCCGGTAAAGATGAACCGGAGTAGCACGCTGGCATCTGAGCTCACGGGGCGAGCTGCAGGGGTTCTTAGTCGGGCTGTTTGTGCCTTCATACCCCGGCAGAATTCAGATTGATTTTTTTCCCCTCCTCCCTCGCTCTCTCCCTCCTTCCTTCCCTCCCTCCCTCCCTCCCTCCCTCTCTCTTGCTACTGAAAGAATACAAAGCTAAAGTCGTGTTGCGGCTGACATTTCACTTGGAGCTATCAAAACAAGACCGGTGCCTCCAGGGGCTCAAATTATTCTTTCTTTTTGGACACTGTTGTGCTACCGGCGGCCAATATTTTGTGTGGCGTTCAAGCTTGTAAAGATACTCCCGGCACCGCGGGAAAAGGCGTATTATGGCGCCGTGGTTGGGAGCCTTAAATTTACTTTCTCGGGCTGACTCTCGAAGCCGTCGCGGTCGAAATTTCTCTAAGGAGCCGAGCCCTGTTTTAAGACGTTCTCATGTCTTTATGGTGGCAAATGCGCAGGGAAAGGCCACAAAATGCAGCTGAAGGCTTTAGTTCCACACTGTCCCTATTTCTCGGCGTGTTTAAAAATGACTGTAGTCTCAGAAATGGGATTTTTTGAAGCATAGATGTGGCAGAGCTGATGACAAATTATCAAATTTTAAATGATCATTTTGAGCTTCCTCGAGTTGGCTTAAGAAGGCAATCCTTTTTGCTTCAGGTCATTGGTTGGCTCCAGTCAGCGAGATCATTTTTTTAAAAAGTTGCGACAGCTACAGCGCAGTCCAACTTGGTCACTTAAAGAGGTTCGGTATAAAAGTTTCCAAAGACCCAGTAATGCGAGCACTCCAAATGATCAGAAGACTAAGAGGTGTTGTGGTCACTCTGCAAACTTTTGATGGCCACAGCAGTGACGAGTGTAAATGAAAGGGTCAGTTTGACTTCAGTCAGTTTATTAGTGGCAGCTCTGCTTCCTTTCCTGATAATGAGTCTGTATTAGGGACGTACGATAAGATAATTATTGGCCGATACCGATATCCAATATTTTCATGCTTATATCTATCGTCACCGATACTGATAAACGAGGGCGGAAGGCAGAGTTGCACGCAAAAGATATTTTGCTCGCCAAAGTTCCACTGCATGCTCAGAATTTTAGCACAAAAGTAATGCCATAACTGTCATTTCTTACACAGTGTCAAGCGAGTATGAAAGCAGAGTGAAGCGAGGGCAGAGCTTTTCGAGCGCAGTGCACAACATTTTAAGAAAATGTCACTTTCCCGCCTAAGTGGTGTACCAAGTCAAATAGTGTGCGTGAGGCAAACACGCAATTTTGTCAGTTTAAACATTTCCTGCACGTGTAGCCAGATTCGAGCCCATAAAGATGAGATTTCGCCTGCGAATATAACACCGAGTGCTCAGAATTTTGGTACAAAATAACGCCATACATTTTAAGACAGAAGGTGCGGGCTGTATAAAATCCCACCTTGCACATGCCTGACGCTAGCGCTACCTTTCCAATGTACGATAAATGTGTCATAAAATATTGGCTGAAAATTTCGGGCAACTCTAAACATCAGTCTGGTGGTGATGACTTGAAAAAAAAACAATTATCGGTCGATTACGTTATGATTCCGATATTATCATGCATCCCTAGTCTGTGTGTATCCGCATGCACAGAATACATGATACTATTGAGTTTTGATGTCAAATAGTTTGGTGAGTTTATTCAATTTGGTCCATTTAAATCAACGCCCCTCTCTTATAACACTGTTTTTATTGATTACATCCGACTTCATTAAAATCTGTTTCTTCCCTAATTTGGATAGTCACAAAAGCAGCGCGGCCACTCGGAGTCAAGCTGGGAGTTTGCCGACATGGCCTCTGTCGAGCGTGCATTGTCTATTATTTAGCGTTTTTTTAAAAGGTGTGTTGCTGTTGGAAGTCTCTTGTTGTCGCAGTAATAAAAGCCGTCCTGGCTGTGGTTCAGGATTGAGGCTTTAATGCGTTTCTCTCATAAAAGCTTTCCCACTTTATCTGCTAATAAACAAACTCGGGCGGATGAGACACTGCAAGATTTGGTGGCAGGCGGCCATCTTGCGTTGCACCATTTGGATGAACCAAAAGTGGGGGGAAAAAGAAAAAGCTTTTAGTGTTTGTAATAAGGCTGAGTTTCGCCAGATATTTCCAGATTTGGTTCAGTTCCAGTTTCGCCAGGTCCCAGTTTGATTTAATTGAGATTTTGATTTAATTCAATACCAGTTTAGTTTGTGTGTTGTGTGAAGGTTTTGGATTAGCACAATGTGTATGTGATTTATTGTATTAGCTGCTTTGACCTGTGCAGCGAAATCCTAAAAATGTAGTGTTTAACCTCTTAGAAAGTGGACAAAAATGACCGTTACCCACACAGTAACTGGCAAGCTGGATGCCGAAATGCTACTGACTTGGGTGATTGGGTGGTGCGATAGGCCAAATCATAAACACGATTTACGGGCTGTAAATCAAATTTTAAAATGTGAATATTCTGGCTGTACTAATTTTCAGTGAGAGCAATATTTCAGTATTTTGATTCCTCGATCTCGGCTACATTAGCTACATCTCTTACCTACAGCTCCTTTAATTCCCCAATTTTTTAATCAGATCTTGGATTTATTTATTTTTTTGGGAGAGATCCAGTCTTAATTAGTTAGTTAGATGTGTGTCATTAAAACACGTTTCTTAAATACAATATTACAAACACTGCTGTGTGTGTGCGTCTGCCGTACGAGGTGTGTGAGCGCTGCACCGTTCCATCGGGTCACCTCTCCTCCGGTGACCCTCAATCGCATTAGACCTGCAACTGGACCCATTAATCACGGCTTGCCGAAGTGAAGGCCGCCGCTGCAGGTTTTCTTCAGAGGAATGTCAGAGGAGCTGAATATTCCGTTAGCTGTGTAGTGAGATTTATGGAGTGTCTCGGATATGGTTTTAGGCCACGGAGGAAGGGGTAATACCCTCAAAGGCCATGTTGAGCACACACATGCCCGCTGGGCTGCACGCCACCTCCTAGGAGGTCTTTCGTGGCCTGAATAGAGACATGAAGTGTGTGTGTGAGAGTGTGGGTGTGCATATGTGAATGAATACGAGTGTGAGCGTATATGTGTACTTTGGTACTTGCTGTTATCAGAATTACTTTTGATCTCTCTCTCTCGATGTGTGTGTGTGTGTTAGGACAGGTTTTTAAATGACTGTGATTGCCTTCTCAAAGGTCAGAACACTAGTGATTTGGCAGGTTTTTGTGGCTTTGTCACAGTGTTTTGGTACGTGAGGACTGACCTTCATAAGGGATGAACAGTTCTTATTTCAGGTTTTATTTGAATTCATGGTTTTATCTGAAAAGATTTGCTTTTCATGGCTCAGCTTAAGGTCAGGGTTAGGGTTCAATGTGTGTGCAGTCTCAGTTTAGTTACGATGTGCAGTCCTTGATCAGAAATTGAATTTTTTGTAAAAAATGATAGATAAATTGTGGACAAAAATATAAAAATTGCAGTCCATAAACTAATGGTAAGTAAGTAAGTAAGTACGTAAGTAAGTAAGTAAGCAAATAAATAAATAAATAAATAAATAAATAAAATCAGTCCATAATTATCAATATCAATAATAATGTCCGATATCAGAATCCAAGGGCGTAGGTTTGGTCTCAGCTTCGGTAGAGACGATACCAATCCCAGATCCTCTGACAGAATCATCTCAGTACATCCCTGTTTAGATGTGCATCTACTATTATTAGGATCAGCTAATAAGTTCTGGGTGTGTGTGAATAAAAATTCCAGTACAGCAATAAAAAAAATCAAATAAATAAAAGAAATTGCAGTTCACAAAGTGTGCTGAGAGCGGTCAACACCTCACTTCCAGACTGCTTTCTTGGCGTGTTCATGGCGCTTCTCTTAGCGTTTGTCGTTGCTAAGTTACGAGAAGCATCATTGGGCACTTCCGTCTTCGTTCCTATTTCATGTAAACATCGTAACATGTTCCTGATCGGTAGTTTAGCCAACAAGATTATCTTTACAGTGGAGAGACAACGCATTGTGACATTAGCGGCAGCGTTTGAACTAGATACTCGCATGTCTTCGAGACGTAGAGATTGGGTGCATGAGATAAACCGCGCAACAGCTGGGAGAGTACCACCGATTTGTATGTCCCGCCGCTTCCTCGATTTTGATTGAATAGCAGGAGAGAATTGACATTGACGAGCCCAGCGCTGTTCTAATAGTTGAACGCATTTTAACTTGAGGCGTAAAAAATGGGTAAAAAATGGTCTCCACCAGCGTCTTTTTTCCGCTGTAGCTGCTTAGTGCTCTGAAGGCTGAAGCTCATAGGATTTGTTTTAAAAATAGGCGCTGCCAGCATTTGGTGCACACGGGTCCTACATTGGCTTTTTATTATCAGCCTTTTGGGATTTTTGTCAGTATTGGGGTGATATCCGATGTCAGAATCAGATCGGTACATCTCTAGTTAAATGTAGGTCTAGTATTATTAGGTTCTAGTAACGTGGGAGTCAACTGAAGTACCTGACAATCATAGCAAGGTGTGTGTGATTGATAGATGAAAGTGTGATAACTTTGCACTGTCCGTTTGCTGCCTGCAGTCCCCTTCCAACGCCAAACAAATGGCAGCTGCCCCCCTGCATGGCGGGGAAGAGTCACCTTTACCCAATTGAAACAAATGAGAGAAAGCAGAGCTGAGACATTAATTACCAGCCAGGTCTCCCTGCGAAGGCTGCGCTAATAAATGACTGTAATCAAACGTCCATCAACTTTACTTTTCTTCCCCCCACCCTGATAGCGAGGAGCGTAGGCACGGAATTCAGTTAAAACAACGCGGGGGTCTGACTCCATCCAGCCACGAGTTTAGCAATAAATAACACAGAGCAGTGCCGGGAAGAAGGATGCTCTGATCTAATGCTGAAATCGGAATATCAGTGGGTTGTTAGCAATGATGGCTCCACTAAATCACTTCTATATGCATTTACCTTTTCGAGGTGAGGAACATAGTAGAATCATCCCTGTCTCAGCCACACAGTGCCACAATGCAGCGTAATCAAACACTGCTATCAGATCAAAATCAATATCAGTATCGGCTCAAACTCAAAAACCGGGTATCGGTATCGGTATTGTAAAAAAGATGGATCGACGCATCCCTTGAACAAAGAGAGAGGGAGTGTAAAAGCAGCTCGAGGGTGTTGTGCTGCCACACAGCTCGGCCTGATTGAATATGCAGTGACCCTGGCGTTTTGGTAGGTGGCAGCTGTCCCCTGCGTCACCCCTCAGCCCCCCCGCGGCAGAAAGAGAGAGAGAGAGAGAGAGAGAGAGAGAGAGAGGAAATCACTTACTTTTGTGTTGCTTTTCGGGAATGAGCACGTCAAGACCTGCCGAAGTCTTGCTGCTGCCTCGTAGTGCGTTCATGCACACAAATAAGGGAGAATGGGAACCTTGTGTTTAACGCGCACACACACACACACACACACACACACACTGCAGTGAGAATTATGCAGCAGCTTAGTGGAGGCTGGGCTCTACCAGGTTTGTTTAGTGTGTGTGTGTGTGTGCTCTTGCAAAGGCAGCTTTTAACATCTTCAGAGAAGTTGTTTTTCTGTTAGTGGCTAAGATTTGTCAGATTTTTGTTGCTTTGTGGGGACATTTGTATCTCAATTTGATTCCGATTCTCATGATTCGATTGAAAAGCGATTCATGATTCAAAAACAGTTCACGATTCAACACATAGATTAATTTGTTTCCAGATTGCTGTTTTGAGTTACTTTTTTTTTTTTCATTTGACTGTGGCAGTTCAACAAAAAATCACACTGAACCAGATGTAGTTTAGGTTTAGGGTTAGGGTTATGAATCGATTTTTCGGAACACAAATCTATTATGAATCCACATAGAAAGAATCATGATTCGTTTCTATTCGATTTCGATGGCATTCTAATAATTATGGGAATTAGTAGAAGTACCTCATAAAGATAGCAAGATGTTGTGTGTGTGTGTGTGTGTGTGTACTCAGAGCCCATGCAGTCATCCATGTTTCCCATGTGCATCTCTCCATGCCTGGTTGCTCCTGCTAAGTGTAGTCAAGTGCATTAAAGCCTGTGACAGGTTGGAGCCAAGAGCTGAATTCCCTCTTCACTCTTCTCCTCCTCCTCCTCCACCGTTCTCCTCCTCCTCCTGCTGTCCTTCATCTCCCCTCTTATACCTGCCTGAGACAGACAGTCCCACTCCGTGAACCTGCAAAACGCAGGATTACACACTCACACACACATTCAATGAGGCTTACCCTCTGCATGCACGTGCATGCATGCAAGTGTGTATGTGCATACATGTGCAGAAGTGTGTGTGTGTGTGTGTGTCCTAGTAAAATGTTTTGTTTTGCTGGAATGATGTGAATGAGTAAGATGTAGGATGGTATGTACAGTATACGTATATATAGCGGTCGACCGATATTGATTGTTCAGTGCTGATATCGATAACCAATATTTGGATATATATAATATTACGTGTGTATGTGTATGTATATATGTACTGTATGCATAAAGACTGACTGAACAGTTTGGAGTCCATACAAGCCTACTGATTATGCAGCTTTCTCCGTACAATACTTCAGTTCCCATTGCTGCAGTGTGAGCTTTATTCCTGCTCCACGTCACACATCGACGGCCTCGACCACAGCGCAGGGCCATAAATACAGTCCTTCCTGTCTCACCAGACTTGCCTTTACCTGAGTTAAACTTTGCGGTGCGAAAAGCAGAGCTAACAGGCCTTTTGTAGCGAGGAAGTAGACCTTATTCCTCCTCCTCCTTCTTCTCCTCCTCCTCCTCCTCCTCCCGCTTTATTGCTACTGTTCTTCCTTGGCCATGTGGAGAGCAGAAGCGCAGGAGAACAGAGGTGTGTGTGTGTGTGTGTGTGTGGTAGCCCACGCTCCAACGCCTGCCATATTGTTGTATTTGGCCCGGACTCAGGCTAGCAGGCTGAGAATTTCCTCTACATCGAAAGTGCCGATTGCGACCAGCTGTTTCACATTAGTTTGTGTTTCACAGGGTTGAGTTTCTCCTTCCTCTCTACCTCTCCCTCCCTCCCTGCTTCTCTTTCTGTTCTTCTTCCCTCCCTTCCTCCTACCTCCCTCCCACCGTCTCGCCTTCACTTGGGGCCGCGTTTAGATCCGTTAATGAGCCTACACAAATCAGAGGAATGCATTTTTGAATGTTAATAGCGGCAAATGTCATTTTTCCCTTCATCCTCCCTCGCTTTGCTAACGGCACGGCCCACGTTAGCGACGGGCGCTGTGTCTCTATGTCTCTCACTCTCTACATAAATTACATTCGACAAAAATATCAGCATTGCTAACCACGTGAAACACTCTTAATTTCTCAGGTGCGAAATGAATTCGTGGCACTTTCCCCTTGAATTCTGCTTAACGTGTGAAAATTCCCGACAAATCCAAATTGATGTAATAGTACGCCTGCGAGTTCATTAGCCGTCCCTTTTTATTTTTACTCTACCTTTTAGCCAAGACGTTATGTGCACCAGACTCATGGCATTTCCTTTATTCCGTCTCGTCTTCATTTGTAATAGAATTGTAAATAAAACGAATGTATATAAGTGTGGCCAGCTACAACTTTACTGCTGCTAGATACGGAGAAAAAAAATTATTCTTCATGACTTATCTGCTAAAGAAGTCTGTCTGATAGAACATCATTTCTGTATATACTTAAGTAATAATAATGTTTTAAAGTTCAGAATATGATCCAAACCCAGTGTGTGGCTCAACAAAAGGTTTTTATTTCGCAATTTCCATCTGGAAAAACTTTGATTCCACGAACAGATAAATCCAACAGGGACAAGAGAGGAAACTCAGTCAACGAACAGGTGAGAGTCAAACTCCACAATTTAAACAAGGTAAACGCTCGGTAATGACGGAACGTAGCACAATCAAAATATCGGTCAAAGTTCAGATTCCTGACTCGGACTGTGGATTCGGAGTTCCTTCTAGAGGTATTGTCAAAAACCAGCTGAGTCCTGACAGATACAGTATATAACTATAGGTATGGGGCAGTTAGTAGTGTACCGTTTTGGGAGTTTGTCCCATGATTGGAAGGTCGCCGGTTCGAATTCCAGACCAGTAAAGGTACCACTGAGGTACTCATGGGCAAGGTACCGTCCCCAAACACTGCTCCTCAGGTGCTGCCAAAACGCTGTCCACTGCTCCTTCACAGATAGGTCAAATGCAGAGGTCACATTTGGTTGTGGTGCACTGTGTGCTGTGCTGTGGTGTGTTCACAATGAATAATCACTCACTTTCACATATAGACAGACAGACAGACAGATAGACAGATAGACAGATAGCTAGATAGATAGATAGACAGACAGATAGGTGGACAGACAGACAGACAGACAGATAGACAGATAGACAGATAGATAGATAGATAGATAGATAGACGGACAGACAGACAGACAGACAGACAGACAGACAGACCAGACAAACAGATAGAGAGACAGACAGACAGAGGGACAGACAGACAGACAGACAGATAGATAGACAGATAGATAGATAGATAGACAGATAGACAGATAGACAGACAGACAGACAGACGAGCACAGACAGACAGACAGATAGATAGATAGATAGATAGACCGATGGACAGACAGACGAACGGACGAATGAACCAGATAGATAGATAGATAGATAGATAGATAGATAGACAGACAGACCAGACAGACCAGACAGAGAGAGACAGACAGACGAACCAAGGAGGTTAGGCGGAACAGACAGCAGACAGACAGAAGTTAGACAGACGAACGAACCAGACAGACAGACAGACAGATAGATAGATGAATCGACAGACAGACAGACATTCTGTGCATTGTAATGATTTTGCAAGTTTTTAAAGGTGAAAGTATAGAAGCAGCCTCGTGTCTTATCCTCTCTATCCTTGGCAGACGGAATTAAACACGTGCTGCTGCCACGGGAGGTAAAGGCATTGATCAAATCTAGCGTTTCAAGAACATGCATAGCTCAGTTCTAATAGTAGCCTTTACGCCCACATGCTACTTCCACAAAGTAATTGCTCCCCGGAGTCATATTCTTGTTATATAAATGAGAGTGGCAATTTGAGGCAGGGTTCGGGCGCGAAACCAGTCCAACTCTTTATTTATTTATTTTTTTGGTGCTTTTCGTTTACAGGCGCATTCTGTGCCTCAAAGAATTTGGCTGGAATGTGTTGAAGGCGATTTGAAACAGCGTGACTCAGCTGGGCGACCAACGCCACGTTCAATGTCATAAAGAGGCATCTCGTATTCTGCAAATGGATGTATGGGCGTGAGTGTGTGTGTACGTGTGTGCCATCTAATCCCTTTAAGACCGAGTGCGGGAGTGATATGATGGTAAGGTTTATACCCTGCAGAAATTCCTGAAATAGGTGAAGTGTGTGGGCCGCCTTGGCAAAGTCGTCTAATCCCTCTAGGTTTCATTAGACAAGTAGTTTGTGTTTTTGAGGAAAATGAATTTGCTGTAAAGGGATTTTCATTTTTCAAATGGCTGTTTGTCTAGCAAATGTTTGAGGAAGACTTTCCCCGCGTGCTCGAGCGACGGCGCGCCATCTGATAGAGGTGCGGGCTATTCGGCTCTTCTCCTTTTTCTGCATTCTAGCTAAATTAATCTTTGTTTAAACTCGATGCTGTTGCTGAACTGCTATGCGTTTTATTACGCGCAAAATCCATTAACCTGTAAGTGGCTCTAATCTTGCAGAGAGGCGTCTTTCATCTCCTCGCTAATCCCAAGAAATGAGGGGAAAAGCCCAAAAAGCAAACAAAACACACCGGCAGAGATGTTGTTTAAAAGAGATAAAACATCTTTATAGCTGAAATCCAGCCAGTACAAAATTTTTTAAGAACGATACTGATTTCAAAAACTGTTGAGTTATAAAAAGGGAACAACGGTAGGTTGTTCACCCCATGATCAGAAGTTCACAGGTTCGAATCCAGGGACCGGTAAAGTTACCACTGAGATATTCATGAGCACTTTGTGCAAGTGTACCTATAAAAATTGATGCTGGTTTGAAGGCAAGGTATGTACAAATATTGATTTGATTTAGATTTTCTTTTGTTTGCACTCACTTGCATTTGTAAATTGATAAAATAAACAATCATTCTTTATATTTTCTAAGCATTCTTTGTTTACAACATTTTTGGGCCACGATTTCGGTACATTAATGTTATATTAAGCTCTAATATCCAGTGGGTTCTTGGCCTTTCTGGCTACAAGGCTGAACCAATTATTTGAATAACTCAAATAATTTGTTTACAAAAAGATGGTCAAATTGATTTTCCAAGAATCAAGATTGTTTAATTCATTTCGCACTTTCGCTGAAACACGCTCCGCTTGTGTTTCACCGCGGACACTTATGGTGGCCTTGCGTTTTCAGTGGCGTGATCAAGGCAAGACCTGATCCCTCTGTATGTAAAAGTAGTTGTGAGATATTCTGTGCACAAAAACAGAAGTAAATACATAAAAACACGCACAAATGACATTATCAGCACCATGTCAAAATATATATAATCACAGTTTTTGTTGTTAAATTGATTACTGTTGATGTTATTTAAATTGTCGTTTCTGGCGCATACAGGGCCAATTTCCCAGGCAAGGATTAAACCTAGTTCCGGACTAGTTTTGAGTTTGAATGGTAAATCTCTATGGGCTGATTTCATGAACATGGATTGAGCCTAGTCTTGGACTAAATTGCAGTACCAATGAAGATTCTCCATTCAAATTCAAAACTACTCTAGTCCAGGGGTCGCAGGGTCCAGAGTCCATCCCGGGACTATGGACGAGAGACGAGGACCAACCCTGGGCAGGCGCTGATACACTGCAGGGCGCATAGTGGTTTTGTTCCCTTCATTTTAATTAAATGGTATAAAGAATAATTATAAAGGGAAAATCGCAACTTCTTTCATAACTTTGACTTGCTCCCGTAACTGCAACAAAACACCTAAAAACACCACAACTTTCAATGCAATTTTTTGCAAAATCAGCCATTTTAGGCCACAACAATCTCAAAAAGGCAGACTATTTTCAATCGGTAAGAAAAATAGCTGTATAGCTGTACAGCCCTAATATAATAGTCATTTTCTGTCAGGGGCAGTTGCTAGTGTAATGGTTAGGCAGTTGGCCCTGTGATCAGAAGTTTGCTGGTTCAAGTCCCAGACCAGTAAAGATACCACTGTGCAGTACACCGTCCCAGTAGCTGCCAAGATTGCCTTTCTTTGCAACTTATGGATGGATCAATACAGAGGTCACATTTCTGTGTGCTGTACTATGGGGCATGACATGAGCGTGTGCGTTCATGACAAATAATCACTAAATGATAATAGATTTATAAACATAAAAGTCTGACTGAAAGTTGTGAGCTCTGCTTAAAGTAGCTGCACGTCATGTTAAGAATGGCTGCTGATGTGTCTTTTCGTCATAATCTTAACTTGAAAATCCCATTGGGAAAGCGAGGAAAAGCCTGGTTAGGCTCACCAGAAATTCTTGTCATGGTTATCTGAATCATGAAAAAGGCAGCAAAAGCGTTTTTTCTTTTCATGATAAAATTTCCTCCTCAAATGGAAGCAAAAACTAATGCTTGATCGCTTAAAAGCCGTATTGCGTCTTGCATTAGTGATGCGGAGTGATGGCACTTTGTCATATTTGGTGTGTTCCACCAGCTACACTTCCCTTCAAGTTCCAAGATGAAAGCTTCTCTTTCTTGCTTTTAATATCTGGGAGGTTACGGCTGTGTTTTTTGTCGCACTTCTGTCATTGGATCAATAGATGTAAGAACTGTCAAGTCCTGGGAAAAAAACTTCTTACAGGTTTATAAGTGGCGCTTTTCCAGAATCCATACCTTTAAAGAAAAAATCAGAAATGTTGAGCGTAACGAGCGGGAGCCGAAGCCTTTTCTCAGCCATTTATTTGTTGTGTCTGCTTCCTGTTGGGATGGAGCTTATTACGTCTACTTCAGTCGTTTAGAAAGGGAAGAAAAACGGCCCAGCTCTTTTAAGTTTCATCAGACGCCGGACCAAAGATGCCTTTCAGACCATTCAGGGAATGTAAAGGAGACGTCTGATAGACTTTAAGTACTTCTCTGTTCTCTTTATGTTGTGACAAGCAGTGGAGATGTTGGCTGGAGCTTCCAAAGAAATGCAGAAATATAGTCTTTTGGATGTGAACGTTGTCATTCTGAGATTACATTGTCAGACGTCTTAATGCAGACGGAAATGGACATTCATTATTTGGGATGAAAAATAGTGACGCCACAAACTTAACTACTTTTTTGCATTTGTTTAAGTTTCTACAGTATGATTCTTCTTGGGCGGCACGGTGGCGCAGTGGTTAGCGAGAAGGTCCTGGGTTCGAGCCCCGGGTCGACCGTGGGGCCTTTTCTGTGTGGAAGTTCTTGGCGCTCCCTCCGTGTTAGTGGGTTTCCTCCAGGTGCTCCGGTTTCCTCCACAGCCCTAGCACATGCACTGTAGGTTAATTGGCGACTCTAAATTGGCCCTGCAAGGTGTGAATGTGTGTGTGACTGTCTGAGTGCGTGCCATGCGGTGTGTTGGCACCTGCCCAGGGTTGCCCCCTGCCTTGTGGCCGTAAGTTCCTGGGATAGGCTCCAATCCCCCTCGACCCCAGTTGGGATTAAGCGGTTCGGATAATGAATGAATAGATGATTTTCTTCTTTTCAAACGCTGGCAAATAAAGTTATTGTGATAACAAAACAATATTTTATAAAGTAGTTTAAAGGATTTGAAGCCAACTTTACAGGCCATGACATCACCAAGCGCCAGTGACTATTTCATACAATTTAATCTAAATGAATAATTTCCTCCAAAACTTAGCAAGAACATTGTTCCTGTAAGCGATTCTGAGATTGCACACAAGCATGAGAGCAAGGTCAAATACAACCCCCCATTTCAGAAAGGTTCTTGCAAAGATCCTTACTGTGCAAACGAGTCAAACAATCAAACTGGAGTGCAAAGACAGAGAATAATCCAAACACATGAAACAACGGTCTGTACTAGACATGGGCCGGTTACCGCTGTGCTGGTATACCGCAGTTTAATAAAGCCAAAATGAAAAATTCTGTGTTTAAAAAGCTGTGTTTTAACTCAAACTCAAAGGCATATTAGAATCTTCATTATTCAGGCTCGCCAGTCAGCTGTCTGTGGGGGAAATGTAGTTCTCTCCCCGAAAGGCCAAAAGCAGCTCATTTTATACACCACAGTTACTCAAAACGTCAGTATTTCAATTGATCAGAAAGTGTTTTTAGTTATATAATGGTAGAAAGTAATCAATAGGAAAAATAAATATAAATGCATTATATGTTATCAAATAATTATATTCTCCGTCCAGATGAATGCCAATTGGATAAGGAAGTGTTTCCACCTGGCACTAACCTTATTCCCTCCCACCCCACGGCCCAAAAAAACTATTTTCAGTCACAAGCCATTTTTGAGCTGTAATCCCTGATAACGCAGCATTTATGTGAGATATCGAAGGGGAAGGTGGTTTTGTTTATCTGAAGCATTGAAAAATGAAAATGAAAATGTTAAACTCGTCAGAAAACCATTCTATTGCAAAATTTAAAATATGCGGAATGCTCACATTTTTGCTTGCTCTGCGTCATCGGTTTCGGCTGCTCACGACAGTTTGGATTTGTATGGCCATGAAAATCTTGCGTTGGATAAAATGCCAAAATGAAATGTGCGTTCCATCTACACATTCATTTTGCATTTTGGTTACGAATTTAGAAGTCATGGAACCTAGAATTTAGAAAAAAATAATGTTTTGCAGGTGTGAAAGGACATAAAAGTCCAGGCATGTTGAGTTTTCTGGCACGAAATCTTCACACTCTGCTCCCCGTATCCTCTCGCAATTTCCGCTCAGCCTTTTTCCAGTTTGGAGCCTCATAAGCGAATGCCATTGTGTTAATTAAAGGCCAGGAATGTGTTGGTAGCGTTGTGGGAATGATGAGGCGTTAATAACACGGACAATGGGTTATCAACATACTGGTGATGTGCGCCGTTGTTTCTTGTTGTTATTTGTGAGAGTAAGAATAAATTAACCAGTAGCTATCTGTATTTATGGTGGCAAGAACGATAATCAGTAGGTTAAGGATACCTAGCTATTAAACCAGATGGAACATACATAATACTACATGCAATGTAAATATCCGTGAAATGATATGCAGAGGAAGGAGCCAAAGGATGACTGCCAGAGCTTAACCGAGTTGTGATGGAACATAAATATGTTGGCCATGTATGTTCAGGTTTAGGATTACTCGTCAACAACAAACCATGTCATCTCTTCATCAGAATATTGCACATGGAACAGTGTGGCTAGAGTTCTTTGGGGTAGAGCTTGGCGATATGGCCGTAAAATAATATCACAATATTTATAAACTATGTCGTGATACACAATGTATCTCTTTCTAAAAATGGCAACAGAAAAACACAGTTAGTCTAACCTCTGTTTGACAAACTACACATGACATTTTCATGATCCACCTTTCCGTCTTATTTATCATCATCATTTAAAATATATCTCCTAATCGACCAATAATATCGACACCGATATACTGAGCGAGCTCTAAAGTTCCTGAACCTGAGTTGGACTGATACAACACGGTGAGTGTCCTTGAGAAATATTTATATATATTTTTGCCTGGTGAAAAAAGAATTGGGTGAGTGTAGCGTAATGAAGCGCCAGCAACCCGGTTAACTGATGGCATCTAGCGAACTCGTTGCGCCAACATAGAGGCGAATGTGGGGAAGATGGATCGATAACGTGGAAACAGCGGCCACCACCGAGCAAGAATTACTGATAAGATAGAGACAGACGGAGAATTGTGATGTAGGGTTCGGGTCGGGTCAGGTTGGGTGAACAACTCGGTCCTGGCGAGAGGAGGAGGAAGAGGAGAGAGAATCGATTTTTGCATTCCTGAAGAAAGCCAGAAGCTGCAGCACAGGTCCTCCTTCTCCCTTTCTTGTGTTTATCCAAAAGCTTCTTACGTTAAGCTGAGGATGGGTAGAAGAGATCTTGGAGCTAATTTAACTCATTTACATCTTTGTCTCATGATGATGATGATGATGGCCAATGATTGTTATATTATTATTATTATTATTATTATTATTATTTATTATTATTATTATTATTATTATTATTATTATTATTACATCATCATCATCATCATCAAGACTATGGTGATGCTTCACTTTTTATTTTTATGTTTTTGTAAATAATATGTATGTATCAATAATAATACTTGACAACAACAACAACAACAGCCGCAAGTGGCCGTAAGAGGGTGTCCAAGCGCCAAGTGGCAAAAGCAGGACAAAGGTCAGCACTGGCCATCAAATGAAATCTTTATTTTTATTAGTTTATTAGTTTAGTTTTTGTGGTTTTTGTTTAAATACAAAAATAATAATATGTAATAATAATAATAATAATAATAATAATAATAATAATAATTTATTATTATTATTATTATTAATAACTGACCAGTGAAAAGGCAAGGCCATGCATCAGTCAAAGGCGGCTTTTCAGCAACAAAGTTCTAAGGGGCCCAGTGATGGGTTGCTGTTGTGGAAATGCACTTTAAGAAGAGCGTACACCTTTTTACCTCTCCTCTATATTACGTCTCAGATCAAATTAATTGTCTGTCAGTTGCGTTGGCGGCCCGAAGGCGCGGCAGCGGCGTCACCAAACCAGAAAAGGAGCCTATCGTTGTGCGGAATAGAATTGCAGCCACAACACATTCTATTCAGGGTGTAATTTAATTCCAGGTCCTGATTGAATGAACTAGAGCGGAGGGAAGCATAAAAATGAGGAGGAGGAGGAGGTGGAGGAGGAGGAGGATGTGTAGTCGTTTCATACCTTATTGAAGCTACTTTGGGCAAGAAGAAAAACAACACTCACATCCGGTGATATTTGTCACGTTCTTTGCGGCTAATACTGACGAGTGTTATACACGACTGGGGCTGGGTGAATAATCGTCAGTGAGAATCTCCTAATCGGCGTAATCTTTTGCAATAGATTAATCTTTTTGTCTAACAATTAATAGATATTTATATCATGTGACTTAACCCTGTCCAGTCTGCCTCCACATCATCTCATTAATCGTAACCAAGATAAAATTGTTCAAATAATCGTGACATTAATTTGAGGTAATATTGTTCAGCCCTACACATGATGCATGGGAATTTTAGTTAATTAGTTTTTTAAAAAATTTAATCAATAAAATTACATGTACTGCAACTGCAATGGATGTGGAGGTATCTGATTATCGTCGGGTCACCGGGTTGCCAGTGATGGAACATAGCTGGAAGTCAAGGCTCAGCATTTAATTTATAATATTACAGAGACTGGAATGGCTGTGATCAAAAATTAGTTTAAACAATTCTTGTAAACTTTGTTTGAAATTTCCATAATAAATGATTTATATAAAGTTTTCGTAACAATATAAAAATCAACCTGTAGCATAACAGAGATGGAACACTGGAAAAGGATCAGAAGCGTCGTCGATTTGCCGGAAGTAACGGCGTGGAGGCAGCGGGAATCGAGGGACCCGCATGGGAGAGCTGGGAGCAGAACCGCTCCTTCCGGCTTCTAATCAGCACCACGCTGCTCACTGCTTGGCTTAATCAACACCTCTCTGGTCGGCCGGGGTCGGCGTTGCCGATGTTGCAGATTGGAGCTTCAAATTCGGCGTGCTTTAATCGCTTTGTGGGGCCTCGCATCCACCCAGCGTTGGGTAACCGGGCCTAGACGGAAACGGGACCAGAGGAAGAGCCGCGGTGGATAGATGAGCCTTGATGAGAGCGGCAATGTGAAAGCGCCATCGTGTAGCGTTTTCCGCTGTTAATGGGTGATATTACCTCAAATTAATATAAGTAATCAGCTGGGAAATGGTAACAGAAATTAAAAAAAATTAAATAATCATCGTGCTGCAGAATGTTGGTTTGATCCAGTTGTAGCGGTACCCCCCTCCGTCATTCCCAAAATACGCCATAGCGTCAGCGAGGCGTTTTGGGAGGTTGAATTGGCCGAGAAGCATTAAACTGCTTCCTTCCTTTCCACCAATTCGGCGGCGATCAGCCTAGGGCGTCTCTTGCCATTTTCTTTGTTTTTCCTGAGGCTCTTGCCTGGAGATGTCATCCCCCTCTCTTTTTCTTCGATCACAGCCTGGGCGTCCGGCCCCCGAGCCTGACCGCTCTCTGATGCTAACAAGCCTATGTCAAACTCTTGCCAAAGGCCGGATACGGAGCCGCTCCGCCTCAGGGCTCTCTGGACGAGATCCAGAGCTCGAAGTCAAAGTGGCAACCTAATTGTACTCACCGAAGATCAATTCACGAACACGGCCCTTCAGTAGCGTTTTCCGTCCTCCCATCTTGAACCTCGAACCAGGGTTCCGCTCATTCAGAGAGAATGGGAAACCCTGAATTCCAACCATGAGTGTAAATTACAAGTCTTGTCTGATATTGTATCGCCGATGATTCGATGTCTGTCGATATCACCAGATTTGCTATGATACAAATTTCATACGATTCTGATACAAAAGTTGAACTGTGTGCTGTGTTCTTGTAAATGGGAAAATTCTTACACTTCCTAGTTTAAAAAGCACACGACTATGCGGCGTATTGTTTTAACTTTTGTAAAACGGGAACAGGAAGCTACAGAGCGAGCAGTTTGGGCAGTTGTTTCGCGTTGAAAGATTCATGAGTATTTTTTTTCCCTTTCCAGGTTACAAATGCGTTTGGTGGGAAAGAGTTCACCAAGATCCTTTAACGACGTTTCCACTTAAATTTGAGCTTTATACACTCCGTATCCTTGTTACTTATTTTTTGCTACACATTCCATAATTGATGATATGTACTGTATAATCAAACGACTCTCAAATGGTATGCGGGCCTTGGCGAAAAAAATTTAAAACCCTTGGCTTGTACGTGTCACTTTGGCTTTGATTCGGCCCTCCGAGGAGCAATTTGCTCGCGCTGTGCTTCTGTCTTAATGCTTTCCTCAAGCTGGAACAAAGGAAGCTCTCCTAAAGAGAGAGAGAGACAGAGAGAGAGTGTGAAAGGGGTATGGATGGAGTAGGAGGAGGAAGGGAGGGAGGAACGGTGCGAAGCTTGCACTAGAGGTTCGAACATGCAAATTAATAGAGTGCAAATAAAATTAACTCTCATTAAACCTTGAGGAAGAAGGCGTCACAACTTTTCATTTTCTTTCCCCTTTACCCCGTTTACAGCTGGACACAGATGCATGGCAGATGGGCATAAACCCTTCCTTCCAGAAAAAACCCAGCATCTTCCATTAGGGACACTTGCCAAAAACATCGCCAATAATAACACACAGGCCCCAGCAGGAAGCAGCCAAAACTTCTTTACGTGATTTAATTTTTTGCATTAGACCAAGCTCATTAATATTTAGACGTCGTATGTGGCTCATTAATCTTACGTCATTAATATCGCCCGTTCTGGCATGTGCGTGTGTGTGTGTGTGTGTATGCTCTGCAGAATCTCTGTATTCATTTGCTTAACAGGCATGTGGATACTGGAAGCTCAAACTTGATGAATATTAGTTGGGGCGATACTGGCGCTGCAATAGCATTACTCTAATGGAGGAGTTTTGTTTGTGAGAGGAAACAGATCGTTTCGTTTGCCTGTTAGTCACTAGTTGGTCCTCTGTCTATCTGTCAATCTATTCATCTGTCCCTCCATCCATCTGTCCGTCCGTCCATCCATCTATCCATTTATCCGTCCATCTGTCCATCTGTCCGTCCATCTATCCATCCATCCATTCATCCATCTTTCCATCTGTCCATTTATCCATCTATCCGTTAAACTATATTATCCTCCATCAATCAATCATAATCATCCATCCATCCATCCAATATCCATCTATCCATTTATCATCTATCTGTTCATCTCATTTACCATCCTATCATCATCCATCACCCATCCATCCATCTATCCATCCATCCCATTCATCTATCTATCTATCCATTTATCTATTTATCTGATTTATCCGTTTATCCAAATCTATCCGTCTATCAAGTCCATCTGTCCATCTATCCATCTATCCATCTATCCATCCATCCATATATCATCCATCCATCCATCCATACAGTATATCTATCCATCCATCCATTCATCTATCCATCCATCCATCTATCCATCCATCCATCCATTTATACAGTATATCCATCTATCCATCCATCCATTCATCTGTCTATTCATCTGTCCATCCATCCATCCATCCATCTCCTGTATACCATAATTGTGAAATTGAAAACATCTTCTAGACCTAATGTCGGACATACATTAAAAAGTGTGATAAAAGAGTGTATACACGCGTGTAAGGTGTGTGTGTGTGTGTGTTGAACAGCAGTTGATTGAAGGATGAATACACTCCTTTAGAGGATGTTGGATCTCAGCTTAAATAGAGATGCGGTGTGACAGCGAGTGTGTACAGTGCTGGGCTGGTGTGAGTAACAAAAGCTACAATCTATAAACACTGCAGGTGTAATCCTAAAGCTATGTAGCTGTGCCTCTCCTCTCCCTCTCTCTCTCTCTCTCTCTCTATTTCTCTCTCCCTCCTTCCTTCCTTTCTGCTCTAAAAACTCCTGGGCCGGGGTTCAGGTCACTCTCCATCTGTCCTCCGCCTCCTGCAGTGCTGGAAGGAGGGCTTTCATGCCTCAACCTTCAAGCAGCTTGGTGGCAGCAAGAAATGGAGGGTTGAAAATGTTTGGGAATGTTGCAGCTGCCTTCAGAAAATCTCAACTAGTGCATGTGTACAGTATATATGGATGTGTACATGTCTATGTGTGTAAGTGATGGTACCACTTCCTTTTTGATTTTTATGAAGGGATTCATCTTTTTCAATCCTGATACTGATACGCCTGGGTTAGAGTTTGGGCCGATACGTTATAGCAGCGCTTCGTTCATAAGCCTTACTTTACGTGTCTCGCGTGGAAGAGACTGGAATTCGTGTGTGGAATTTAAGGGTGTATTCACACAGGAAAGTCTGTTGTGTTGGTTCCTTCACACTGTGGGCTTTGCTTACCAAGCCGTTAAATTGTAAACAAAACCACGTGTGCTAAGGTCGTTCAAACGTGTGGGGCGGGGTAAAGCGGGAAGCCCAAAGTGAACGTACATAATCAGGACCGGTGCTAGCCATTTGGGTGCCCTAAGCACCACAGCTGTATTTTAAATATGTCGTCATTGTGATTAGTATGATCTGCCATTAGCCTGTTGTTTTAGGTATCCTCTTTGGCACTTGGAGGTCGGGCTGCTTTCACACTTTCAACAAACCGCACCAGAGTTTGTTTGGAACCTGACCGGAGACCCTCTCTTCAGCTGGGTCTCGGTACGCTTGTTTGGTCCGCACCTGAGTTTGGATGCTTGTATTCACACCTGCCCAGAATATATATATATATATGTGTGTGTGTGTATATATATATATATATATATATATGTATACATATATATATACACATTTTTTCATATTCAGTTTCAGTTCATTAATAAAATTATTAATAATTGAGCTGTAATCTCATTTTTTTTCTGGAAAGGTCAAACATTCATAATGATTTAGAACTAGATTTTTATCCATTTAAATATGATTACTATCATTAATATTTATGTCTCTCACCATTAAGTAGCCGCTCACCATCAATTAAAAATCATAGTAAATTGCAGTGTAAACTCAGGTGCAAATGCCTTATTATTTTACTACAGCATCAAATTGTCGAAAAAATTCAATTAATGAAACAAACCCGGTAACTGATCCAGTGATTAGAGTTAATTTGTTCTGATATCCGATATCAATTATCACATCGCCATGTCCCTAGTTGCACAAAGCGAAACCATGGAACACACGCAGTTTTGTCATATTTACCCTGCTGTTTGTGTACCCTAATTTGACTGTAACCTGAACATATTATTGGTAAGGAGTTCCAGGCCAGCAGACCCCAGTGTTAATTGTAGTGCTCAGTGTGGCGTGCTGATACCAACAAGTAGCATTGCAGCACTCCTACAAACAAGCTGTCAGCATCCGTGTCTTTGTCACCAGGCTGTTCTGTCTCTCGCAGGAGTCTTTTTGGTGTTCGCTCTCTTTCTCTCTCTCTCTCTCTCTCTCTCTCTCTCTCCCTCTTCTGCTCTTGCACTTTCTACGATCTTTCTCTCAGCATGAATCGCTGAAGTACAGATTCTGGCCTACACAATACAGACTGTACTTTTCCATCGAGGCGCCCGGCTCAAGCAGTGGCAGGGGCTTTCCTTTACACTAGCACCGAGCTCGGACTGGCAGGCCAGAGGCGGCGGAAAAAAACGGAATGCTGATGGGCTACTTTCGTTAACAACGTTATTCCTGTTAAATCACGGATGGTTTGGGCCTGGAGAATAATCGAGGTATCGATAAGATCCGAATTCACTCTGAGAACCGTCCTATTTACCGGTGTCTTTTCTTTCATGGAAGGTATATATAGCTCCCTTTCATTTTATTTATTTATTACTCTTCTGGTCCAGACGCACCGTGCAAGACGACATATTAGAGGGCCGTCGAAGCGAATCGCCGTCTTCATTGCACGGGTATTGTTCTCGGCGCTCCTCCGCCGGTAAGACCCGTTGTTACTTCTGGCGAGGTTCCAACCACACCTTTTCGGCTGGCGTGTCTTCTTTATCACCGACCTAGATACTCAGATTTACTGTATGCGTCTGAAGGCGACAACAAAAGCCGGAGTAGGTTGTTAAAATGGCTGAAACGTCAGTCGGTTGGTGGTGAAAAAAAGGCGAACAACGCGGCAGGTTTCCACTCCGCTGAATCTGAGGGCAATCGCGTGGCCCGTCCCGCCAGCGTATAGCGCCTTTTCCCCCGCGAGCTTTCGCAAAGTTCTCACTCTTTCATTCACCTCCCGCAGTATTCGGTGCAAACCCAAAATTTCGGTTCCGCATATCATTAGTAAACCAGCGGAGATGATGCAAACCGCGACCTGGCGAGGTAGCTTTGACGAAGGGGTTGTGATTGTCACCTTGATTTAAAAGCCACATCCTCCTCCTCCTCCTCCTCTCCTCCACTTTCTCCTCTTCCTCCCATCCGGTGCGATTCTACGACAGCGTTACCTGCCGACAGTCGCCCGGGTTAACGGCGTAAAAATTATCTGTGCGAAACACCAGTCATTACTATCACATCCACCTAATAAAGCGAGATTGCAGATTATTACGTGAACCCTTAATTGCAATCCCTAGGTGTCAGTGTTAATAGAAATCTGGGCACTTTACCTCCATCTTTCAAATCGTCCCTCTCTCCTCTCCTCCCTCCCAGCAGCAGCAGCAGTTCAGTGCGAGTGGAGAAGGACTTTAATTTCGAGAAGCATTTTTATGATAAATTCTTAATCTTAAGGCCGTAATGTTATGCGGAAAAATAAAGTGTTTGCTGCCTTATTGCAATTTTTCACGCGGTTCAGAAGTTCCCTCTTAATTGTGCCTTCCGGTCAGATTGTTAGCTCTCCGCTCCGACGTTTACCCAATCTCGTAAACGCCGAGGCACCGACGAGGACGCGGCCGGGCGCCGAGTTTAACAGTGTCACCTTCTCTTAGGCCGCTTTTCTAATGCAGTACTTTCTAACAGCTGTTAGTATCGCATAGTAAGACGGTGATATAAAAGAGGAAATTACACAGTCGTGATCGCATCTTTAATACCTTGCCGTCCAGTGGAGAAGTGCCTTTAGACGTGGGGTCAAACGTTTATCAACCCGGGCGATATTGGAATGTTTTTTGATTAGATTTATGCTGATGTGCTAATAAAATAAATCCATGTAACAATGTGTCCATTTGTGTCTGAAATCCTCACCCTCTGTGCTCTAGAGGAATCTGATTTGTTGAAGTCATAAGTTTGGTCCAGAAGTTTAGTTCTGTTCTAAGCTAGGACCAACCAAACATATGCTAAAAGACGGTTTATTGAAGTTTAATTTGGGAGTAGTTGTTATAAATTTCCATTTTTACAGCTAACATTGGTTCACAAGATTAGTTATCACTCTCCTTGATTAGATTTAACATAACTGGTATTGGTATCAGTATCAGACTTTTAGAAAATATATATATATATCCGTTAGCCTTCCTTAAACATAGCATAATCTTAAAATTGCTTGTTCAGGAGTTGTGTATTAATTCCCATTTTTCTACTTCTCCCTTCTGTTTCTAGGTAAGTCTCTCCTTGAGGTTTCCAGCACACCATTTGTTGTGACGTTATTAGACGAGACCCTGATCTTTGGGCACGTGGTCTTCTTGAGGTTCCTATTCCGCAGGAGTATGCTCTGGTTCCAGATCTACGGCAGGCTCCACGACGGTCTTCCCAACGTTTGGACTTGAGGGGTAACTTTGGGGAGTAAAAAAATACAGTTATAGTAGATTTCGATTTGCAGTGCAGTAGTGCTTCAGTCTGGTAATATTTGAGATGTTACTGTGATTCTACTGACTGATAACATAATCACTTCTGCATATAGCATGGATTTTGTGATTTTCCCTCATTTTTTGAAGCGAATACGTCCAGACTGTGGACTTAAATGATCGTTAATATAATTGTACATTTTGCCCTCATTTTCATCTGAGGAAGTGTTATGTAATTGTTATTTTGGATTCTCCTGCTTCAAATACTTTTTCTTGCTTCTAGTACTCTGACATTATTACGCTGACCGCATTAATTACTTTCTAGTCATCGATAAGATAGAGGTATTATTTGTTAATTGACTTAACTGACTAGCCTTAATTATCAACACAGTGACTAAAATCGTCAAACCAATACACCCTGAGCTAACATAACGAAAATATCTTGCAATGTCTCAGTCACAAAGACTGATACTTCGGTTTCGTTTTACTTACACGCTCTACCTATAGCACATATAAACTTATAGACATTACGGCTAAATCCCATTTCACCCCTTAGCCCTACTCCTTAGCCCTACCCTTTGACGGGGTTTGAAACCTACCCCTACGAAATGGGACACCCCTTCAAGAACGTGATACGTCATCATTAGTCTCTGGTGAATTTTACGTTGGCAGACGCAACTTGTTTTTGCTGGATGTTCAACATGCCGTCGTCCACGGTTATTATTTGCATCATGTGGGCTGTTGCCATTTTGTTTGCGTTTGTCTGCTAAAGTTCACCTTTTAACACCGCAGTCACACTCCCAGACACACTTTACGGGGCTAATTAATATTTTTCTACGTTTCATTTTAAAATTGTGTTTACACCACATTCGGTTGTCGTGGTTACCGTTGTCATTTAAGCACGCACACAATAGAACTTAACACGTCATCGTTTTAAGAAAACAGTGTTTTACTTGTATACACAGATGCGCAGAATCCAGCGTTCAGGGCATTTAAAAAAATATCAGATTGAGGTGGCTAAAACTAGAGTCGCCAATCAACCTATATTGCATGCTTTTGGACTGTGGGAGGAAACACTTGAAAACCCCTCATTTATAACGTGAGAATGTGGAATGTTTCACCGGAACATACTGTAGATGAGCCGCAGCATCCCAAGCTTACACCGAAAATATCTTGCCATTCTCAGTCCAAATTTTATACAAGCTTTGTCCCAAAAACTGATACTTCTTGTCTCTTTGAGTCTTTTATTTCCAAACTTGTTATTTTTGTGGGTTTGCGCTCTACATATTAATATGGCATCTGTTTGTGTCGTCGGCGCGTTTGCTGCATCCTGCCGAGGTGCCTTATGAAATGTCAGGCAGATTGGTGCTGATGCTGGGATGAAGAATGCCTAATGATTGGGTAATGCCTGAGTCACTGGGCTCTCACATCTGTCCCCGCTTTGCGCTTATGTGTTTTCCCAGCTGCGCTCCGTTCCTTTCCCGGAGCTCTGCTTTTGGAAACGGGCTTTTTTTCCAACGCCGCTTCACAGACGCATCTGTGAGTCCCGCTCGAGGCCGGCGCCGCCGCGGCAATTAGGCCGGATCGGCGGCAACCTTTCTGGCCCGGCTTCCATTATCAAGATCGCTAATTACTTCCATTGCTCAGTCTCTCACATGGTTTTTTCCACTTCTCTCTACCTGCACGTCCATCCATCTGCCCGGCCAGTGACCGATAAGAGACCGACCCGGCGTGGAGGTGGATGTGAACGCAAGACGATGTGTATTTTTACTTTTCATAAGTAAATAAAATAAAAATAATAGAATAGAATCGTTTTAATATATAATCGCATATATATATATATATATATTGTTATTATTTATTTATTATTTATTATTATTTATATTGCTGAAAGCATTCTTTGTTTACAGCATTTTCTCACACCTGCCTAAAACTTTTGCACAGTGCTATACAGTACAGTACTATTTTATACATATATATATATATATATATATAAATGTAGCTTTACTATATATATGTATATATATATACACACACACACACACACCCATCATACAGTATATATTATACTATTTTCCATATTGTTGCTGTCAGGCGGAAACCTTGTCCAAAACAGTTATTTTTCAGGAAATTAAAAAAACAATGTATATTCTAAATATATGCACATTGTATATAAATATATGAAAAAGCCATTTTCAACACTTTTCATTGGTTAAATATTTCTAAAACTTCCAGGCCAACGTGAAGACTGACCAATAGAATTGTTTTATGACTAAAAATAAGAATGACTAAAATTGGACGATATACAGTATAATGCAAATAAACTATATTATACTTTTATACTGTATACAGTTAGTTTACTCATTACCTAAAATATACATGCAAGACAGTAATAGAATTAGCTTAGCGGAAATCTGCATTAAAATTAATGTTAAATAACATGTAAATTCAAGTTAGTGAATATCAGCAATTTCTATAGAGATGATGTGCAACAGCAGGAAGTTCTATTACTATTCTATTAAGTTTCTATTATTAAGTTCTATTAGGGAATATATAATAGTTGCATTATTAAGAGGAATTTAACTTTATTTAGCTGAAATTGGAATATTTTCCTCAGACGTTCAGCAAGCTGAAGTTACACCTGTTGATGGAAGTTTGTGCTTTACCAGATGTTCTCTTAAACGTATAGATCTCACTTTGTTTGGTTTAAGATGCTAAGCTGAACCCCTCAGCTCTCCTACCCACAGCCTTTTCCTCCGTCGCTTTTCCAGAACGAGGCACTTTTGAACAACATTTTCCATTACCATTTCCCTAGTTTTCAGCCACACAACCATCTTTGTAATGGTCACTTAACATGGCACACACACCTTTAGAGCTTTTTATTAAGAATATAAACCATTATCGATCCCGCTTCAGAGAAGCTCCAGCCTCTTATATGTTTCTGGCGCTTTCTATCTGATGCCCGTTAAAGTCTTTTTAGCTGAAGATTCTCCCAGACAGAGACTTGAGACACCTGCTCCCAGCTTTCGCTCCGTGGGGAACGCTCTCCCTCTGTAAACGGAGGCCTTTCTGAAGCGCCGTGCGTCTGATGGAAAGCCTTGTGGGTGGCGTTCCGTCTGCAAACGCCTCGACTGTGGAGTAGGTGTTTATCGATTATCGGTCTAGACGATTATTAGCGTCGATTTGCTGATAATTCATTAAGTTATAAACAGTAACTCTGCATATTATGGGATAACAGTGTATGGCAAAGTGCAGTGTGCCTTAATCACACATAGGGCAGTTGGCGGAGTAACGGTTGGGCGATCGCCCCGTGTTCAGAAGGTCGCAGGTTTGAATCCCGGACTGGTAAAGTTACCAGTGAGGTACTCATTAAAGCGAGGTACCATCCCTGAGCACTGCTCCCCAGGTGCTACCCATGTTAGCTGCCCACTGCACAAATGGGTCAGATGCAGAGGTCACGTTTCATTGTGGTGCACTGTGTGCTGTGCTGTGGTGTGTTCACAATGACAAATAATCACTCACTTTTACTTTCATTGCGTAAAAAGTTGTGGAGGCATGGCCTGGTTCAGAACCCTTATGGCCTGGGGATTAAAACTCCTCAGTCGCTCTGTTTTTTGTTATTCTAACTAGTTTAAACTAGTTTCCATTTTTACTACAGAGATAAAGTATTGCTTGTAAATATCAGTTATCGGTCCCGTTGATTAATTATAATCGGTATCGGAATCTGCTCTAAAACATATCGCTCAATCCCTGCTGTTGAGGATGGGCGTACTGAAGCACTGATCTTCATCGATACCTCGATTAAATTATCGGAGATCCCAGAGCATCGATCTGAAATGAAAACATCGATCAGAGATCATACGTATTGTAACATCGCTTTTGATGATTTATCTCAAATTGAAATTGTATCTTAACAAACTTTGTGATTTTGTGGTGAGGAGTGGTCTAGCGGTAATTGGGTCACAGAGCAAGACCCCCCTTAACCCCTAGTTGCTCTCAGGGAGACTCTAAGTGTCACCGTGGATAAGAGCGTCGGCTCAAGCCGTAAATGTAAACGTAAATATGAGCAGACGTTGGATCATTGAATCCACTGAATCCGTGTAATATTGAAACCGCAGGGAAACTTGCTCAGTAAGCGAGGCAGCACATATACGAGGGTCTCGTAAACCTTCTTGTACTGTCTCAGAAGGAAGTGAGAGACGAGAATGAGGAAGACCTCGCCCGGGCCGCCGCCACCGCCGCAGTCACCTTATCGATCGGGCGAACGGGGCCCGTCTTTAGCGGGACGAGGCGAATTGTGGGGCGAGATAAAAAGTGAACGCTATCGACGAGGTTCATTAAGGATATTAAGCGTGATTAATAGAGCTGTCGCCGACTTTGATCCGACTCCTTTTTCGCCGTTTGTCAGCCTCCTTCTCGTCCCAGAAGTCCGTCCGTCCGTCCGTCCTCTAACGCGAGAGGAGGAGGGGGTGGGGGTCTCGAACGTGCTAATGGGGCTTCTGTCCTTTTGAAAACTGAAGGTTGGAAAAGGTCTTCATGGCCTACAGCAAAGATCATTCATGAGGAAGATAGGGAGGGGGAAAAAACGAGGACTTTATAATGGCAGCCAGGCCTCTCGCTAGCTAAAGGTCAAATATCACAGATAACGGGGCAGCTAAAAAGTTATGAGTGATATGCTTTAAAAACACATAAAAGCACGGTGTCCCTTCCCCCCCCTTTACGGCGAGGTTTTTGTGGGTGCTTCGGGGTTACGGGAGTGGCAGTTCTCAGTGGATTAGAGAGTTTATTGTGAGCCAGACCCCGACTCCGGTCATCTGTAGTCTGAGCTCATTGACGGCCCTGTGTGTGCTGAATGGAAATGAAGCCTGATTAATTCTCCCCCCGGGCCCGGAGTGGCGTTCCTCACAGCCGGAGGTGTTTAGGAATGGAAAAAGGAGGGAGTGAGGGGTGGGGGACGAGTGGCACTCGGGTATGTGACACTCCTGAACTCGCCGCTCCAGATCTGACACCTCTGGGGCAGGAAAAAAGCAGCCTCAAATGTAAGACTCGTGACTAATTGGGTCGGATGGGCGTCGGGATGCAATGCTGGGTTCCAAACTCTAATGCATGTCGTACTTAAACAGTCACTGATGAGTATTTCACTCAGATCTGGTTAGGGGTGGGAATCGAAAACTGCTTACGGCTCAGAACCGGTTCCAACTGATCGCTTCCATCGGAATTGTACACCTCCAACGTTATCGATTCTCTCATTTCCCAGCACGACGTTTTCTGGTTTTTCCTATGTTTTGCGTCGCTGTATATTATGTCACACTCTCCGCGATTTGACCTTCAACCACGAGGAATCATGACGCATAAATGATGTTTTTCATGATGTAAACGCACGCAGTGCGTTCGTTAGCGCACACAGCTCTCACAGGGAAGTCCAACATTCACTAAAATGTTCCAGTTCAGTTAAATTTTCCCATTTATTACAGAAAAGCATATATTTTAGCTGTTAAATAATAAAACAACCAGCGTTCTACTCAGCCATTTACTTGTTATTTATTTATTTATTTATTACTTATTTATTTATTCCTGATTCACGTCCACAGTGCTATTGAGCCGCGGCTCTCATATGGAACGCCCTCATGGCAAATGCAGAGGTCACATTTTGATGTGGTGCACGGTGCTGTGCTGTGTTCACATGATAAATCACTCACTTAAATTCAAAGCCTTGGATCTTTGGAAACTTTGACACTAAAACTCTGCAGCAGCCGCCATGATTTGGAGCTGAGCAAACAGTCTCCAGCGTCAACTCGTCTCAGTTCCAGCACGAAAAACTTCCAAGATTCAGAGAGTCATCAAATGAAGATGTAGCATCCCAAAGACTAGCTGTTATCCTGTTTTCATGAAGCAAAGCAAACGTACAGTACATGAGTGTTTTTTTGCTGAATGTTTATTTTCGCCGGCGAGACGTTTACCCGCGTTAAATGTTTCATGTGTTCTTTCCGTCTAATTAATTTTCGGCGTCGGAAAACTTCAAAGCGTAACCCCTCGCAGCCGTCGGCTCCCGGCGTGACCGTAGCGGTCAGGGATGACTTAATGCGATCAGATTAAGCGCCGCAAAAAAAAAAATTCCCGTCCTTTCGTTGGCAGGACGCCGTTTTAATAATCGAATTGAAAGAGCCTTAATCCGATTGATCTTGATGAATCGTCTATTACTATGACTAAGTAAATCCAAATAAATCGTAATGAGCTTTAATGGGGAATTTTTTCAACAACACAAAAAGCTTTGCTAAGTGAAAAATGACCTCTTGAAGGGGCCGAAACAGCCGAATAAATCTCGGGGAAAGCCGGGTGTGCGCGTGTTTACGGCGATTCCCGGCCTGATTTTCATAATTGACCGGAGAAAGTGCCTGCGCAGAAGTTTGCTGATAAGCAAGAAGAATGGCCTTGTAGTGTTTAAATCACAAAAAAGTCTATCGATCGTCTCGCTGAATAATGCACTGTGGCAGACTCTTTGTCTATGGCGTAATTTATGGATTGTTTCTGACCTCAATGGCTTGCTCTATGTATTCTTTCTTTTATTTATTTATTTTTTAAAAACTCCTCCCAAAACTTCAGCCTCTAGTTCCCGACTTCCACGTTCCTCACCATAAATCCAGACGAGACTAAAGACTCGGGACTCCCTCGAAACGCACCAAAGGTCAAGCGCTTCATCATTCTTTCTCGCCTCCGCGCAGCAGGGACGCGTCACGTCGGATATCGCCGCTCGTTATTCGCCGCTTTCCAAGCGTGTTATTTTACGCTCCTTGCTCAGCAACTTCGCAGCCGCCCCGCGCTTAGACGTTTAATCATTTTCCTTCTTGTCGTCTTTTGTTTTCCGTCTCGGGTCAGAAACTGCTGAACGTAGAGTTTAGCTTGGAGTTGGCGTCGGTCGGACAGACGGGACACGCCGTCGGCCTTTACACCGCCATGTAAATTAACGAGGCCGAACGCGGTCTTCCGTATAAAGACCCATTTACGCTCAATGTTAAAGACGGATACGGATAAGGACCGAGCCTGCTAGCTCTGTGCTCATTTGCTCCATATTAGTGCATGTTTTCAGAAAGCTAGCTTATTAACTTGCACAACTATTCTCACTTTTGTAGTAGTCTTATTTTTAACCTAAATTTTTCACATTTGTGACCCTCCACGGCAAAACCAGTCGCTTGTCGCAAATTTTCAAAATTGAGTTATTATTATAAATCAAGCTTCAAAACGATACCTATATGGAATGAATGGGACGACATATGACTGAGATATCAACATTCAAAGGAGTCGGGTTTCTCCTGTCACGCCAAGTGAGAAACGGAGAAATCTGCCTTTGAAGTTGGCTATCGACGTAGCACTCACAGACGCTTGGTGCGGTCGCGGCTACGTTTGTATTTACGGTAGCCTACGCTGCATTGACAGCCACACGGATAGCCTACCTGCGTTAGGTTAACTGAACTCGGGAGATGAAGATGGATTCTGGAGAAATATCTTCACGCTAGTCAACCAGTGGATTTACCGTAAATGTTGAAGTAGAGCGGTCAAAACAGAAACTTTTAACATTCTGCTGGAATTGAATTCCTCACCTCAAGATGGAAAGGGTAAGTTTTTCAGCAAAATTTATTCACAACAGTACAGTATAGACCTTCCACTGTTTCAAAACACTAAAAACAGAAAATCCAAAATTTTACCCCATGCAACATAAACGATCGTTTTTCTCGGAAACCTCCATTGCGACAAGCGCCTGGTTTTGCCGTGGAGGGTCACATTTATAGTACTCTTAATTTGTGCATTTTGACTCGCATTTTTGTTAGTCTCCTTTTAACCTGCGCAGCTCTTCTCGCATTTATGGTAGTATTTTCTTCTATGCAACTTTTCTTGCACTTGCGAGAGTTTTCTTTTGACCTTTGCAACTTTTCTCACTTTTAAGTTTGTCTTAACTTGTTTTAACATCTATTCTCACATTCACTGTAGTCATATTTTAATCTGTGCAACTTTTTCACATTAACGATATTAGTATTAATTAAACCTGTACAACTATACTTGTACTCACAATAGTCTTATTTTTAAGATGCACAAGAATTCTCACATTTTCTCATTTTATTTAGTGCAACTTTTCTAGTATTTGCGGTAGATTTATTTTCATCTATACAGCTACACTTACATTATTTTAATCCTCACAACTTTTCTTGCAATTACGGTAGTCTTATTTTAATTTGCGCAACATTTCTTATATTTGCGGTAATGTACTCACGTGCATTATTACCAGAATGTGCTCGAGGAAATGGTCTTTAACTGAATCTTTTTAAATTTGTACGGCTGGAATTCCATCTGCACAAGTGTCTCAACCAATCCTACCAGTGACAGGGCTGCATTGCTTAAATATTTTAACAGACAAAATAGAAGCACATTGAACGTCCAACAAAAATGTTTAGTACTGTCTTGTTTTGATAATAAAAACAAATCAACGTTTATCACAGCTTTATTATCAAATATCTAGTGTTAGCTTGTCAGCATTTTGTCCTAGTCTTGGAAAAAATGTTGATTTTTCACGGTACTTACGTTACATTACTGAAATTACAACACTACCGACCTTTACAGCACTTTGTAAATTAACGAGCCCCAACGTTTCCGGGTTTTACCCTGACCTGCAGCCGTTCTGTATCACAGACAGCGCCATTATCGAGTCCCATGCTTCATATCCCGCTACGACTGCGCTACGTTAAATATGTATTAAAAGTGACGTGTGATTGGGTTTCAGAACGAACAGGCATCGCTAATGCTGCCGTTTTGAATAATGCATCGCATTCATAATGCATGTTGGCCGCGTGTTAACGTTGGGCTTTTGTAGCGTATCGGAACGTAGATGAGCAACGGGGGAGCGGTTCTCTGTGTGGTGGGGGGGAGGCCAGGAGAAAAAAAAAAACATTGGTTTGCCCTAAAAACGTTCAAGGTCAATAGCTCACAGTGCTGTTTAACATGCAAATCTGGACTTAACTTTTGCGCTGCTAAAACTATGTAGATCCCGATTCTCGAGGTGCATCGTTCAGCCCGCCTGAACTCCAGTAAACCGTGCCGAGCCTTGGAAAGGCAAAACGGGGGAAAAAAATTTCTCCAGCTCAAGTCGAGTGTAAAAACACCCTCACCCGCAAATTAGAATCTGAAATCCATGAAAGCTTGTAAACCCAATATTTTCAATGGCGACGCCATCCTTCCCTTACCTGCCTAATTCCTCCAGGGAATTTTTTCCGTCTTGTGTTTCCACCTCAAAGCCATTGCATATAATTGTGTTTTCGTTTTTACCCCCCCTCCCTCTCCCATCCTTTTTGCAGATGGATTACAAAATGAGGTTCCTCACTCATTTCGCCGCTTTTGTTTTTGTCGCAGGTGCCGGCGCGGTATCGCCGCGTTGCCTTTGTGGGGAGCATTAGGGATTCCGAGCGGAGCCCTGTTTACTGACAAGCGAGCGCGTACTCTGAGCCACGCGGCTGAAAGGTGCTCAGCGGTGACAATTACCGCGCTCAAAGTGACAGAAAACAACAATGACTAAGATGAAGTGAGGAAAGTAACCTTCAGTGAGTCTGCTAAAACAACACAGGAAACTCTGCTGCTCTTAGCACCTGTCAGATAGCTAACTGCTCACTTTTCCTTTTTTGCTTAGCCTCTTTTATCCGAAAGTCGCTGCGTCCGGCTTGGGGGTCATAAGGTGGCGAAGGCTGATGCCATTTGTCTGTAACATTAGCAATTAGCAGACGCTAGACGATGCTTAACGAGAGACTCCCTGGAGGCACTTGGGGTTAAGGGTCGTGCTCGGGTGCCTGATGGTGGTAATGCTGGAGATAGAATAGAGCTCGATTTGAACCAGCAACCTCTTGGTCCTTCGGCAAACGTCCTACTTCTAGCACTACCACCATTGGGCACCTAAGCAAGGCCCTTAACTTCAGGTGGATCCAGTCTCCAGGGTCACTTCTAGATATAAGAAGGAGCTGGATTTGAGCCTACAACCTCTTGGTTCGTGTTGAATATCCTACCACCAGCCCTAACAAAATTGTGCCGCTGAGCTACTTGAGATGAAGGGGACCTTGCTTAGACCTTGGTGGTAGTGATAGAGGTAGGATATTTGTTTATGAACCAAGAGGTTGTTAGTTCAAATACAGTGCCGGTTGAAAGCATAGAGCTGGATTTGAACCTACAACTTCTTGGTTCATAGTGAATACCTTACCACCAGAACTTGGGGTTGAGGACCTTCCTGAGGGTTTGAATTGTGGTTGTGCCTATGAACCAAGAGGTTGTAGGTTCAAATGACAGTAGCACTGGAGGTAGGATAGAGCTGTATTTATCCAATGCCTTTGAAAGTGAGTGTTGTTAATGACCAATTATGTAAGTTCTTTGTAAAGAATTGACCCAAAAATCCTTGACTTTGACACGACTAGCATTACTTTCAGCAGCATCCAGCTGCGATTTCAGGTCTCCACGCTAGTTCACTACTCCCACATCCTCCTAAAACCGACAGAATTTACTAATTTCAACTTTTCTGAGCACAGGAATGATTTTGGCTCAGCGTCGGTCTTTTAGCAAATACGGGAGAGTTACGAGTGGCCTTTTGTGAAGGTGGAAGAGGAGGAGGAGGAGAAGCTAGGATGGCACGGCGCGTCGGGGAAGCGGATTAACTGATCCCGGTCGATGGGGAAAAGGGGGGAAAATGCGTCCCATATGTCTTAAACAGCTAAAGGAAGGGAATTTGAATGTCCCCCTGGTGAAATATTGACAGGCTGAGATAATGGCACATTGATCCCCCATCTCCAGCCTTTGTGATGTGGCTGAATTCTTTCTGTTGTGCCGCATTAAAAATGATTGCTGGCGGTTTACTCGCCATATAAAAGCTGCTCGCCGTGTTCTTTTTAAAACAATCCGGCCCCCCATGTGACTGAGGCGAAAGCGGTAGAGGAAACATTTCGAGCGCTCCGACTGAGTAAATGGTGCTCTCTATTAGAGATACACGATGCTGGCGGAACGTTGACGTTGAATTGTCTAGTTTTCTGGATGTATTGCAGAATTTAGGGGAATCTAGGGCCCTGTGATCGGAAGGTCGCTGGGTCAAATCCACTCAGGTAATCATGAGCAAGGTACCGTCCCCAAGCACTGCTCCATGGGTGCTGCCAACACTCCCCATACTCCCCATTAATAGCATCGGATGGTGGTGGTCTAGCGGTTAGGATGCCCGCCTCTGTACCAAGAGGTTATGGGTTCGAATCCTAAATCCAGCACTAAAATCACTGGGTCCGTGAGCATTTGTCCAGAGAAACTGTCCCTAAAATTAGGAAACCGAAGTTGCTCTGCGGTGTGCTTAATAAAAACATAGTTGCTAACGTGTTGCTAACTATGTTAGCAACACTATGTTAGTTGCTAACGTACACTATGGTAGTTGCTAATGTACATTATGTTAGTTACTAACGTACACTATGTTAGTTGCTAATATACACTATGTTAGTTGCTAATGTAAACTATGGTAGTTACTAACGTACACTGTTAGTTGCTAACGTACACTATGTTAGTTGCTAATGTAAACTATGGTAGTTACTAACGTACACTATGTTAGTTGCTAATGTAAACTATGGTAGTTGCTAACGTACACTATGGTAGTTGCTAATGTAAACTATGGTAGTTGCTAACGTACACTATATTAGTTGCTAATGTAAACTATGTTAGTTGCTAACGTACACTATGTTAGTTGCTAATGTAAACTATGTTAGTTGCTAACGTACACTATGTTAGTTGCTAATGTAAACTGTGGTAGTTACTAACGTACACTATGGTAGTTGCTAATGTAGTTAGCACCTGTGCTTTTGGGAAATGCACCCTTGGATAAATACCATAAATGTAAAACCATTGCAAGCTGCACATCCTGTGACTTCTCCGCAAACATCGCAATGCTGATACCAAAACATATGTATCATGCGTCCCATAAAAGCCTGTTTTGTGTCTTCCCTTTCTCTTCCCCTTCTCCCTGTGAAGACGTTGTGGCCGAGTATCGATCATTTGTCTGCGAGACGACCCTCATAAGCGCCGCTCGGCTGGCCGCGAGTCATTACGCTTGTTGTATTTGCATTGGGCGATGCCGCAATTACCCGGATTAATAAATCCGCGCCGCGTTTCCATCCATCCTTCGCCGTCATGGCGACGGGATGCGAGGCCTGTGATTTATAACATCGTTTTCCGAGGGAGACTCCGGGCCCGGCACCGTCATCCGTCATGCCGTAGGAACCCAGGCTTATCAGCGGGATTAAGAGGGATTAGATGCGATCTGTCGTAAAATAAATATATAAATAAAAAAACGGACAAACGCTTTTTTATTTGTTTGTTTGTTTGTTTGTGTTTTTGTTTTGGGTTTTTATCCTGCTTTTGTTTCGAACCGCCGCACTCGTTTGCGTGGCAAGGTTTTTATCTGCGTTCCACACCAAAAGGCCGCCGCACTTCCCGTCGAGTGACGAAAACGTCTCCGGCGCTCCCGGAAAAGAAGGAATGCTAATGTGACGAGATAAACGAGAATTTGTTTGTTGCCATAGAAACTCCTCGGGTCATAAGCCAGGGAGGAGACGAAGGCCGAGGCTGAAGCTGTGAAGGTGATTAGTCTTTTGTGTCTGTCATACTTAATTTAGCATCACACACACTCATACTCACACACACACACACATGCTCACGCTCACACACACTTCACCTCCAGCACACACACGTACACACACACATTCAGGAAATGAAAGATGAGAGACTATTTCAGGGGAGATTAAATATACACCGGCGTATTTAATCAGAGCCAGAAACCATTGTCAACCTTATTTTTATGGATCCTTAGTATTGATTCCATGTACAAACCAGATCTTTCTTTTTTCCTCCTCCTCCTCCCTTCATCATCCTCCTTTCCCGTTGCCGGGAGATCCTACAGATACGGAATCATCCTTCGTCCGGTCCGTTATCTCACAAGAGTTGTAGAGAACCCAGTCAAAGAGGTTGTTTAGGGTCGGATGAAGCAACACACACACAAACACACACACTCACAAACACACACACATACACACACACAAACAAACACACACACACACACACATACACATACACACACACAAACACGCACACACATACACACACAAACAAACAAACACACACACACACACACACACCTTGCATGCGCGATGTCCATTGGCCTGTGGCTAACATGACATTCTCAGCAGCCAGTTTCTTCCCTGCCGAGCCTCAGGCCCGAGAGCGGAAGTGTGAGTGAAGACCTGTCCTCCCTGTCCACGCTCCCTCACACACACACCTCTCCACACACACACACACACACACGCTTCAGCTCCCTCGCTGGCACCTGCTTGACGTGTGCTTACTGGCCTCAGGGGGAGGAGGAGGAGAAGAGGCATTTTCTTACATACTCCAAGGCCTAATGCCACCCACATTCTCTTTCCTTCTCTCTCTCTCTCTCTCTCTCTCTCTCTCTCTCTCTCCTTCTTCTTCTTCATCCATTATTCTTTCCTTCCATCTCTACCTCTATTCATCCATCCATCCATCTATCCAGACATCCCTCCCTTCCTGCATCCATCAATTCCTACCTTCTTCCCTCCTTATCTCCTTTCTCCTTCCAATCCTTTCTTTCTCTCTCTCTCCCTCTCTTTCACTCTATCTTTCATTCATTATCACTCTCTCACTCTTACACATTTTATCCAAGGAGTAAAAACCTTCTCTCTCTCTCTCTCTCTCTCTCTCTCATCGTCCCTCGTTCTCTGGGGGCAGCAGAGCGGTGTGATTTGGGAGGAGGTGGTGGTTGCCCCCCGGTTTTGGACGGCGCCCCGCCGGCTTGGTAATTGCGGATGGAGGGATGGAGGGAGGACAGGCTAATTTTTTAAAGCGATACACTGCTCTTTGCGCCTCGCCCCTGACGGCTAGCTCTGACATTAGCTCTGCGCTGCCATTGGCTGGAAAATCACTCCACTCTGCTCCTCTCGTCTCATTATTGCACACTCCGTCCCTGCAGCATGGAGAGAGAGAGACAGTGGAAGAGGAAATGAAAGTGGAAGTGTATTCGAGGTGAAGTTCAGTGTTTATTTAAACGGTTCTTTTGGTCTGATTTTCCACTTCTTCTGAACTTGTTCCCAGCTAACAGGGACTGCTAATGTTTCCTAAGCTTCCTGTCAGGTTATTACTACTTACATTACAACTTGCATTACAATATGTTATACCACTTTCTTTTCCTAACTTACATTCATAAAATATATCTATGTACATCAATAAAAAAATTTGTGAGAATGTTTATGAAACCAAACTTGAGAAACATCCCTTGAACTCAAAATGACAAATGTTTTCAAAATCTTATCAAACATTCTCAAAACAAATACAAATTACAATTACAAATATTTATAAAACCAAGCTTGAGAAACATTGAAAGAATATAAAATTACAAATATTTCAAACCTTAAATTTATCAAATATTCTCAGAACAAAAAATTACAAATGTTAACTTTAAAACTTCAGAAACAAACTCTACACATTTTTATAAAACCAAACTTGGAAAAACATTGTAAAAATACAAATTTACAGATATTTATAAAACAAAGCTGGAGAAATGTTCTTAGAACGCAAAGAAATGTTTACAAAACTTAACTTAAGATTTTTTTAAAAGCAAAATTACAAATATCAGTCAGTCAGTCATTATCTGAACCGCTTAATCCCAACTGGGGTCACGGGGGAACCAGAGCCTATCCCGGGAACTTGCAGGCGCAGGTGGGGAGCAACCCTGGCGCCAACACACTGCAGGGCACACACACACTCACACAATCACACACACATTCACACCTTACGGAGGCCAATTTAGAGTCACCAATTAATCTATAGTGCATGCCTTTGGTCCGTGGGAGGAAACTGGAGCCCCCGGAGGAAACCCATGCGAACAAGGGGAGAGCATGCAAACTCCACACAGAAGGGCCTTACGGCCGCCCCCGGGGTTAGAATCCCCGGACCTTCATGCTGTGAGGCGGCAGCGCTAACCACAGTGCCACCGTGCCACCCTATATTACAAAGATTTATAAACTTAAACTAGAGAAATGTCTAATGCATGTAAAAAGACACAAACTTGATCAACATCTAGAAACACAAAATTACAACTTATTATGAAACCAAACTTGAGCATAATTCAAACTACATCAAACTGGTGGAGACATTGTAGAAAAGTTGTACGAACTATGTAGGAACATTACACAAACATTGTAGATACCTTGTAGAAGCATTGTAGGAACATTGTAGAATGTTGCCAGAATCTTATCAAAAACCTTCCTAGAAATCCTAGTCCATGTTGAACGTTATTGGCACCACACCTTCTAATAACGTTGTATGTAGTTAGCTGAGATGAAATTTCCAGTCCATCGTTTTTCTAACCCACTTATCAAGTGCAGCTCTCCACGTGGCGCTCCGTCAAAGTGGTTGAAATCCCGCTGACATCCACTCGAACGCCTTCCCGAAAACCTGCTCCAAGTCCTTGAACTTTTAAAGCGGCTTCACGTGAAGCTGAAAGCGCTTGGCCCACATTGCGCCCCCGTTCTTCAACAATACTCCACGTCCGTCCGTTTTGCACTTGTTTATTTGGACGTCGTCCATCTTTACTTCTGAGTCCTTTCGAACCACTATTTTTACCTCCACTGCGCCCCTGCTGTTTTCACAGTGGCACCAAGCAAACTCGGTGCGAAGCTTCACGCCGTTGGCGCCGATCGTGCCACCGCTCCTCATAACGCCAACTCGCTTCCTATCTCTCCTCTTTCATCTCGCTTTTCATCAGTTTTTCTGCCCGTTGATTTATCGTGGGCGCCTTTCCAAACTCACGACTCCCACTCGCTTCGTCCGTAAGCCAGAACTTGCAAACTTGATACGAAGCTCTGGGCTTTTGGCAAAGCGTGACGGCGGCGAGTTTGGTTTCGCTGACCCACTTCTCCTCCCTCGCCGCGTTCCCTTATTAATCCTCAACGTCGGACCTTAAACTCAGTATTTTGCATGAAACCTCTTTAAGTATACATGATGGGAAATGTTACTGAATCACGTTTCTCAGATCCATATGTGGACGTCTTTGTGAACCCAATATCTTTACCGATTCCCGATTTTTGCGTCGTGATTAGATGTCGGCTGATATTGTTTTTTCAAGGCCGATATCGATATTGATTATTGCTAGTTAATGGGCCGATAACTGATATTTGGAACCAATATTCAAATAAAATAAAATTTAATTTTACAAACACCAAGCTCAGCTGAAACGCTCTCCTCTTCTCCTTCTCAGAGCTGTGGTAGTGTGGTGTGAGTGACAACAAGGTTTCAGTGTTGATTGGCTACTATGTGTGTGACATATAGCCAATCAGAGACTGTTGTGGGCGGGACATTGAATGAAGCAGCGAGTCGAGAGCAAACGGCACAGAGAGAAGAGACGGCAGTGGAGCCACAGTAGCGCACCTTGTAATTACTTCACATCGGTGATGGTTAAAATTAAACACCAATACAGATAATCGGCAAAATGCCTAATATCAGGCCTTGATAATCAGCCCAGTCGATAATCAGTCAACCCTTAATCGTAATGGAGCCGAAAAATTAGGGTTTGTATAATTTGTATGGCTTTGTGGGGGTGTTTTTGGTACGTGAGGACGGGTTCGGAGGACTGGAGTGGAAAGATTTGCTTTTGGTTACTGAGGTTCGGGGTTAGGTGTGGTGTAGGTGTGGTGTTATGTAAGTACCTCACAAAGATAGGCAGACGGGACTGACTGCGTGTGTGTGTCGCTCAGCCCTTACAGAACTCATTCCAAAATTTCCCACTCATCCAGGTCCATCGCGTCAAAATCCTGGCCAGATTTTTGCTTCCATCCATTTCAGTTCGGGACTAATCATTAGCTGTCCTTGTAAATTGAGAAGACCACATTTTTCCAGCTCTTCCCCACCATCTCCACCCTAACTAACCACAGCTTTGGTGCGTCATCACACCGACAGACTGCATTTAAGTCCCGTCTCCTTCCCTCTTCTCCGGTGTGGGCACGTCTGGTGTCAGTCACTTTTCTCAAAACGGTATTTTTAGCAGCCTTTAGATGTGCTAAAGACCTGTGTCGCGTGGCGGCTGCTGACCCGGCGTGCAGGAAGGCAGCGGGATTTTTAAAGAGAGGAATATCCAGCTATGTTGATTGCGCATCCACCCGTGACTAATTACGGAGCGAGGATGGATAGTGCCAACCCAGCCAATTTCGCCTGGCGTGAGCCAGCACTCCCGACACAGGCGGCAGAGGGGAGATTTTACAGTGACTGCTTATGTGGCGCTCGCAGGGAAGTGTGAAGAGTTTTTTATCTGTCCTTACACACCACGGCGAGACTCTGGGGGGAGAGATTTAGTTTTCACCTCTAAATGTCTTTCGCACTTGCGTTTTCCTCGCAAAAGGAGCCTGCTTTGTTCTGCGCCAGTCTGTGTTAAATACCAGTGCTGCGTTGGGCGTAAATTTGGATTATATTCCAAATTTTTTGGGTTCCAATTCTACAGTTGGTTTATTTGTCTTGGCGCCTTGACAGTCTGCTTTTTAACTTCTTTTCTTGTTTGATGACTGTTAATCTGATTAAACAACAGACCTTACATTTTTCAGATGCTCTCTCACAGTGATTTTGAGTAATTAGATATTAAAAGACAAATGATCTTGTGATGATTGAGCATGTCGCCATATTGTAGGGGAGTCTGGCTAATCCAGTCCCATGTGTTTACTGCCATACCACCTGCAGTTAAAACTTGGGGATCCGTCTGAAGCTAAGCAGCTTTCATTCTGCGGTGCGTTTCCCAAAAGCATAGTTGTTGTCTTATTGCTAACTATGTTAGCACCACTATGTTAGTTTCTAATGTAACGTTGTCAGCAACTATGCTTTTGGGAAATGCTCCCCTGGTCAGTATTTGGAGGTGTAGGTGTTGGTGGCTCCAACATGGGAACGCCATCCTGTGGTTTGTGGCCGATCCCAATATTCCAGTAAAGTAAAGTGAAAGTGAGTGAGTGTTTGTCATTGTGAACACACCACAGGACAGCACACAGTGCACCACAACGAAATGCGACGTTGCATTTGACCCATACGTGAAGGAGCAGACCCCACCTCCGCATCTGCATCACGATGTAGCGATTATGCGATTCATTTCAACACCGCTAGTTTTGAGGGGATAGGACAGAATTCACCAATTCGACAGGGGGTCAGTTAGAAGGCCAGATTTGAACAGGCCATGACAGGTGATTTTAGCAGGACATTAGGGTTCCCGGGCTTAAAAGTTTGATGGATGATGTCTGTTTTACTGCACTGGGTCATTGGGATCCACACAGACCACAGGATGGCGCCCCCTGTTGGACACACCAACGCTTCTAACAGCAATAAGCCGCTTAATTAGTCTCCCATCCAAGTAGCGGCCGGATTAAAACCTGCTTAGCTGCAGATGGATTCCCGAGCCTGAACTGCAGGTGGTTTCTGGCTGCTGGCTGAGTCTCTTGATGTTACACCAATTTATTGGTTATTATTTACTGGCATATAGAGGTTTTGCCTGTTTTTTGATTAAAAACTGCAGTGTTCACGCTGTGACTCAGACAGCAACAGATGAGGGTTTACTCGGGAACATTTGGGTTGTGCATCTGGAATCGTATCAATTATAACACACGGGCGTGGGTTTTGCTCAAGTCTCGTTTTGAAAAAAACAAAAAGATAAATCGGAGAAACAAGTCGACTCACTGGCACTTCTGAAAAGGTTTGTTTTTCTGGTCCACCGTTTTGGGCAGATTGAGGTGTGTTATATAAATCTCCCCGAGCGAAAAATGAGCTCGGCTTCTCCTGCCCCTTCCTCCTCCTCCTCCTCTTCTCCTCCAGGGAGGCCTTTTTGGTTAAAGCCTTTTATGGAGATGACTCCATCTCCTGATTTGATAATTGGCTCCAGATCATGTGAAGCCCCTTGGGATCGGTAGCTGTCTGGAGAGCGCCACCTGTCACAACCCGATTCTATAAGAAGCGGTAATGGTTGGGTCCCCCGAGGGCCGGCGCCGGGGGGACAGAGCGGAGCCCCTGATCAGAGGCCGGCGTCTGATGCGCTGCCCGAGCGAGACATGCATCTGTCTACCTGTCTGCCTCCGCCACCCCCACCTCCTCCCGTTTTTAATTGCCCGATCGCTCTGGCCCGGATCACAGCCGGGGCTCTGTCAGCGCAGCTCCAACTCCAGTCCTGTCTGATCACCGGCTGTGGCTGAGAGAGAGGCTCCCACCGGGGTTTTACCCTCACCCACTGCCAACGTGGGTTCCAGCACCGCCGTGTCCGTGTCCCACAAAACACACACACACACACACACACACTTGCATACCCACACAGTCACATCTCTCCGTGTGAAGATCTAGCAAGACTCTTCTACTACCTTTTAGGGAGAACCTGCTCTCCTGTCTAGCTGTCTATCCATTCATTCAACCAGTCAACATCTCTCTCTCTCTCTCCCTTCATCCATCCCTCTCTTCATCCCTCCTTCTCTCCTTCCATCCATCACTTCATCTGTCCATCCCTCCTCCTCTGCTTCTGTCCCTACTTCTATTGTTTCATCTATCAATACAACCCTTCCTCTCTTCGTCCCTCCTTCCATCCCTCCCTTCATTAATCCATCCAGTCATCCCTTCTTCCCTCCTTCTATCCATCCATTCATTTATCCACCCATACATCTCCCACTCCCTTCATCCATCCGTCCATCCGTCCTCTCTACATCCCTCCTCTCCTTCCATCCATCACTTCATCTATCCATACATTTCCCCCTCCCTTTATACATTAATTCCTCCCTTCTTCCATCTGTCTCACCTTCCATCCCTCCCTTCATCCATCCATCCATCCATCCCTCCCTCTTTCCATTCATTTGTCATTACATCCATCCCTGCCCTACCGCCTTTCATCCATCCATTCCTCCCCTCTTCCCCTCCTTCCATCCCTACCTCTATTGATTCATCCATCCATCCTCCATCCCTCCCTCCCTCGCTCCCTTCATCCATCCATCCATCCATCCCTCCCTCTCTTCCTCCATCCATCATTCCATCAATCCCTCCCTTCCTATCTCCCTCCATTCATCATTCCATCAATCCCTCCCTTCCTTCCTTCATCCACCCATTCCTCCCTTCTTTCCTCCTTTTCTCCTTCCATCCCCACCTCCATTCATCCTTCTATCCATACATCCCTCCCTCCCTTCATGCTGTATTCTCTATCCATCCCGACCTCCATTCATCCATCCATTCCCTCTGTCCCTCCCTCCCTCTCTCTCCCTCCATCCTTCTTTCCATCCATTTCTCCCTCCCTTTGTCCATCCCTTTCCCCATCATTTCACTGATCTGTCATCCTTCCGTTCACAATCTTGCAAGTAGAAGCATTTCGTTGGTCCCCACAATTTTTCATCTTATCGCTCTTTCTTGCGCCCCCCTCGACACACACACACCTTTTTGTGAAGGTCATGCGTTTATTAGAATTATCTATGCACTAGCGCTTTATTTTTTCTCAGTCTGGAGCACAGTGTCCTAAATACACGTTTTACTCTTTTGATCTTATATCGAGTTGACAGTGGAAATGGCTCTTTAACAAATGTGTTGTATCTCATTGGGTCCATTGTGCTGGTCACCACAATGTTTCTTTTTCAGAGAATCTCACACACACACACACTCACACACACACTCACACACACACTCACACACACACTCACACACACACTCTCACACACACACACTCACACACACACACCCCTCGGTTGCTGCCCTGTCACAGAGAGAGAGGCCAGCTGGGAGAGCACACACTCTAATGAGTTTTGTACCTTGCTCTCCATGTATCCCTCGCTCCCCTAAACTGAACACACCCGGCCTGTCCTCCATCTCCACTCCTCCCCTGAGTCTCTCTCTCTCTCTCTCTCTCTCTCTCTCACTCACACTCTTTTTCTCTCCACTCGGCCAGGCAGTGCAGTGCCAGTGATCAACTGAAGCCTCCCATCCTCCTCTCTCTCTCTCTCTCTCTCTCTCTCTCTTCTTTCTCCTCCTCCCTATTTTTTCTTTCTATCTTTTTCACTTCTTCTCTTGATCTCTTTCTTTCTCCCTCCACCCCTCCCTTTCTTTCTCAACCTTTCTTTCTCTCTAACCCCCTCTCTCTTTCCCTTCCCCTTCTTCCCTAATTCTCCACTATTTCACTCATTACATTCAGTTATCCATCCATCCATCCTTCTCTCCTTCCATCCCTAACTCCATTCATTCATCCATACATCCTATCCCTCCTTTCATCCATCCATTCCTAGCTTCTTCTTTCTTTTTCCCCTTCCATCCCTACCTCTATTCATCCCTTCCAACCTTCTTCTCTCCCTTTCTCCTTCCTTCCTTCCTTCCTTCCTTCCCTCCCTCCCTTCTCATTCCATCCATCCCTCTCTCTATGCATCCCTTGTTCTCTCCTTTTCTCATTCCTTCCTTCCCTCCCTTCATTAATTTATCCATCCATCCATCCCTCCCTCTCTCCCTCTACCCATTATTCCATTCATTCCTTCCTCTCTCCCTTCATTCATCATTCCATCCATTGCTACCTTCCTTCATCCATCCATTCCTTTCTCCTCTCTTCTCCTTTCTCTCCCTCTCTCTTCTGAAGCTCTCTCGGTGTTACAGGTCTGCCAGCCTTTGATGCGTTGGAATATGGCCAGCCCCCTGATCACTCCCAACCGCTCCTTTGAAGAAGTTTGGTCACACACACCCACACACCCACTCGCACGAGACCCCCAGAGCCTCGGCGGCCGTAACTCGGCCAGCTAATTACGGCCTGGCCGAGCTGTTTAGCGTGGTCTCTGGGCGAGATGAAGCGTTGGAGTGGGTGGCCTCAAACAGAACCTGAAAATGAAAAACTAACTCAGGGGACGCGTTTAGTCGCTTGTCGATCGCCCCGCTATAAATTTCCTAGTTAATCAAATCTTTCCAGGATGGGGTGAGGGGAGCAGAGTTGGGGTCGGCGGGGAGCTTTTTCGCCAACGTCTGAACCGGAGGCGAAGCTAACACTGACGTATCTCATAAAGCCGGCCACACTTGATTTAAAGTTTTTCTTCTCCACGCACGGTTGGAGCTGGTGAAAAGCATCAAGAGGCTTATGGTAAATACCTTCAACTCCATTAATCTCTACCGTAGCCTTCTCGGCCGACGCTCTCTTTGTGTAGGTAGCTAAAGCTTGTGTAGCTTAACAGATGCGAGGAGCCGCTTCGGGACGTTCCTTTTTTCCTGATCGCCGCTGACACAGGGTAATTATTTCTGAAGAGCGGGCGAGTGATTGAAATGCTGGAGACGAATCACTGACAGAAATCCTTACGGCTCGTTTGGGGCTCGTTTGGGGCCCGTGGAGGTGCGGTGCGTGACCCGGGTTGACCCTTGCGATCTTGATGAAAAACTTTGTGCTGAGTGTGGTGTGCATGCGGTAATAATAATGCTGCTGTCGTACGCCTGGGCAAGTGTGGAGTTTACGCATAATGATTTAGACATACTGGAGAATGTTCGAAAATGCTGGTGTCCTAAATCTCGGTTTAGTCTAGAGTTCACACACACTCAGACCCCAAACCCAAGTTTAAGACAGCATCAATATAGAACATTCTGAATTGCTGTAATGTTAAACCTGGGTTTTGTGTGGAGATAACACACTCACATACTAAACCCAGGTTTAAGAGAGCAGCAGCACAGAATGTTCTAAAATGTTGTCTTAAACCTCGGTTTAGTCTAAAGTTCATGCACAGAGACACTAAACCCAGGTTTAAGACTGGAGCAACATAGAATATTCTAAAATGCTGTTGTTTTAAACCTGGGTTTAGTCTAGAGTTCACACACACTCAGACACTAATCCCAAGTTTCAGAAAGCAACCTTATAGGACATTCTGAATTGCTGTTATGTTAAGCCTGAGTTTAGTGTGGAGGTAGCATACACTCAGACACTAAACCCAGGTTTAAGAGAGCAGCATTATAGAACGTTCTAAATTGCTGTTATGTTAAACCTGGGTTAAGTGTGGAGCTCACACACATGCAGGCACTACACCCAGGTTTAAGACAGGCAACATTATAGAATGTTCTAAAAGGCTGTTGTCTTAAACCTGGGTTTAGTGTGGTAGTGAGGTAACACACCCTCAGACACTAAACCCAGATTAAAGACTGCAACATCATAGAACATTGTAAATTGCTGTTTTATTAATCCTGGGTTTAACACAGAGGTAACACACACTTAGGCACCACACCCAGGTTTAAGACTGCAGCATCATAGAACCTTGTAAAATCTGTTGTCTTAAACCTGGGTTTAAACATACAAGACACATATTGACATTACTCACAACACACACGTCACCCACAAACAGCCAACGCAAGACACAATACACACACACACACACACGTCACATTCACAGCACGCTTCACAAATGTACACCACACACCCCAAATTCACACACTTCACAAACACACCCTTCACACACCGCATTCACTTGACACCCACTGCACAAACCTGACACGTGCACTACACACTTCACTCACTTCACACACACACTACACACTTCACTGGCGGAGACACACACTACACATACTTCACACTTCAAACACACACACACACACACATCCTCACATACACATATATACACACACACACACAGGGACCATCTGAAATCACTAGACCTTAGTTATTCTCTCCATCTCTCGCTCTCCTCCCTCCCTCCCTCCCTCTTCCTTCTCTCCGGCTCTGTGTTCTTCATCCTCTTTCTTTCTCTTTGACTGCTACACTCTGCCTCTCCTCCTCTCTCTAAATAATACACACCTGCACCAGAACACACTCCACCTCCGTTCTAATGAGTGTCCAACCCAATATCCCATATGCTGGATTCAAATAAAAAAGGAGGTCAGCAGATTTTGGGAGGAGACTAAGAACAAAGTCTTGGTTCTGACTGGGGATGTACCGATCCGATACTGATACAGAACAATCGCCCAGTACTGACATTAGCTAACTGTCTGATAAAGATTTGGGGTATGGGACGTCGGTCTGATACCGATCTGGGATATCGGTCTGATACGAATCTGAGATATTGGTCCTGTACTGATTGTGAATCTTGGCCTGATGCTGATTTGGGATATTAACCTGATACTGATGTGGGATATCAGTCCAATACTTATTTAAGATATATTAATACTGAGACTAATAGGTGATATTGGTACGATATAAATATGGGATCAATCCAATACTAATACAGGATATCGGTCTGATACTGATGTGGTGTATCGGTCCCATACTTATTTGGGAGATATGTGATATCATTATGATGCTGACATGGGATATCAGTCTGATACTGATTTGGGATATCGGACCACTACTTATTTGAGATATCGGACCAATATTGGGACTGGGGTGATATTGGTACCATACTATTACACGATATTGGTCTGATATCCCACATCAGTATCAGACCAATATCCTGTAATAGTATGGTACCAATATCACCTATCAGTATTGGTCCGATATCTCAGATAAGTAGTGGTCCGATATCCCAAATCAGTATCAGACTGATATCCCATGTCAGCATCATAATGATATCCCATGCTGATACTGATGTGGGATATCAGACCAATATTTATTTGAGATATCGGACCGATACTGATAGGTCATGTTGCTACTATACTGATAGAGGCTTTCAGTCAAATACTGTTACGGGATATTGGTCTGATACTGTGTGATATATCAGTCCCATACTGATGTGGGATGTTGGTCTGATACTGATATGGGATATTGTTACAAGACTGACATGGGGTATCAGTCCGATACCGATATGGGACATCAGTCCGATATTGACACAGGATATCGGCTTGATACTCATAGAGAATATCGGTCCAGTACTGATTTAGGATATTGGTCCAGTACTGAAAGGGGATATTGGTTGGTTATTTGTCTCAAAGTGATATGGGATTTTGGTCCGATACTTACTTGGCGTAGCCAACAGATACTGACATGGAATACCAGCTCCATACTGATTTAGTATATTGGTCCAGTGTCATTTCGGCCAGATGCTGATGTGAGATTTTGGTCCAGCACCTACTTGGCATATCAGTCTAATACTGATATGGGTTACTGATCCGATATTGACATGAGCTATTGTTCCAAAACTAATATTCACACACTACACAAATACACCTTTTACACACCACATTAACTTGACACTCACTGCACCACCTTCCGTATCATAATGATATGGGATATCGGTCCAGTGCTGACATGGAATATCGGTTCCTCTTTGTGAGTGTGTGTGTGAGAGAGAATCTGTATATGCAGGTGTGTTTGTATGTATGCTTGTGTGTGAGTTGATATACATGCCTCTCCGCAGTAGCTGCTGCTGTGTCGTTAGCATAGCGCCACACGCTCACCTCGCGTGACAACACTTCTCTCTGATTGGCTGTGACAGGCGTGGGTGCGACTCTGGCCGCCACTGCCTCCTCCTGCTGCTCAGCCGTTTGCTCGTCATATTAACCTGCCGATTGGTGATGACAGAGAGATGCACGTGCGGGAACTGAGTAAAGGTAGCGTTCGCGATGCTGCCTCAAGTCTCTGTGCTTTTGTGTTTTTTCCGCCCCTCTTTTCTTAAGAACAACTTTAAGGAAAAACAAAAATATTTTGTTTAATAAGTTTCTTCCATCAACCAGCAACACACATTAGCTAAGTCTCAAGCTGAGAAGCTGAGAAGAGAATCCACCAATTCGGAGATCAAGAGACGATTAGGAAGCCAGAGTTGTAACGCGTTATTTACCGTAGCAGCACCATGTCACGACGCTGCCATTTGTTTTTCGCGCACTCCGAGCGTGTTTGCGCTAGAACTGACGAATGTCAACCCGTCTGACTTTTTCTCCTCGACTCTGTAGTGGATCGATGTCGGCACGTGACGTTATTAATCGGCCTCGTCTTCTCAGAGTATCGGCGTCCCCATCTGGAGTGACGGCGAGGCGACATTTTGGCGCGGGGTTACTCTCGTCCGCTCAGCTAGCCGAGCAGCGTTACCGCGGTGACGGATGGCACCGGGGCAAAGGTTAAGCTGCTGCGCTCGTCAGGCCGTCGGTTCTCGCACTGCCGTGATCTTGTCAGATAGACATTGCTGGGTTTTTTAGATTGTTGTTTTAAGGCTAACGCATCTCTAGGATAGATGTGTGGCTCAAAACGTCACAATAAAACATTACTGTGGTAAATTTTTTGCTGTGTCGCCCAGCCTTACTCCAATTAGGAGCGTAGAAGATTCCATTCTTCGAACGACCAACTGCTGAGACGCTCCGTCCCGTCACCGTCCCGAATGAACACGGATCTGACTGAGCATAAATCTGTGGAGGCTGTTTAAAAAGCCGTGGAGATGCTTAATTATTTGAGAGGTGGCATTTCAGCTCTCAGAGTTCCCGGGCGCTCGCTGGATTGAACCGCAGGCCGAACTCGCCACATGGAGAAAATGGCAGCTAATCAATGGCCGGGAGCGTATTACCATAGAGTCCACCAACGCAAATGTTAAGGAATTCCTCAGGGAAGCCGGCCGCTTGGATTAGACGCGAGGTCTTGGCGTGTGGTCAGTTACCGAGGCGGCGGTTTCCACAGCGGCTTGGGCTGGACAATGGGCCTTTTTTAACATCTCAAATAAGAAAGTGTTCAGAAAAATCAGAATCTTGGCAAAATAGTGGGTTTTAAGAACAACTCGACTGCTCTTAGAAAATGAACGAGAACTTGAGATTCTAGATTGTGATAAATATCAAGATTGATCAATTTTTGACCTCTCACTCTTTGTTTTATAACTAGTAATGCATAACCCTACATTGATCTATTTTCTATTTGTTTTTGCAACACGTTTAAAGTCTATTTTAGCACAGTTTTTAAAAATTTTGTCATAGTTTCTGCTGCAACCCAACTAGCTAGGGAAATAAGTGTAACGCCCTCTATTGGTGTGTTCGGTCAGTGCACCCAGATTGGAATAAGGGTACGGTAGATTTCAGTCCAAATACACGACATTCTGGCTTACACAGAACCCTAATTTACATGGCATTACAAGACACAAACACAACAGGGCTCAGGTTTCCCCTCCCAAAGACGTTAAATTGTGCTAAGTAGCAACACTTTACACCAGCCGCTCCCCGTAACTTATAATCGAACGTTTGCTGCATTAAAATCAATGGACATAAACAAAGCAACCGGGTTCCGAGTGCTGGAGAAGGGTGTAATTTGCCTTCGTTATCAAGCCGAGAGCATTCTCAACGGAACGCAGCGTCCTGCCCGGCCTGTCTTTCTTTTGTTGTCGGAGTAAGCAGGAATTTTTTCTTAGGCCTAAGCACTATTCCTAAACTATTTAATATGGTATCAGTCCCTGGAATCAAATTAGCTCCCCCGCTAATGGCTGTGGGGTAGCCGGTGACCTCGGGCCGGGACGCTAGCCCACGCTCACGGCTGATTGCGCTGGCTGATGGAGGTGATTCTTTTTTTGGAGGTGAGGAGACTCTCATTCTTTCTCTCTTTCGTTTTATGCGGCAGCACATTTTGTTGACACGTCGCCTCGCTCGACGGATTGCGTCAACGCTACCGCAGTGTCATTACTGCAGATCGGGACACTTCTTCTGAGCGTGACAGCTCGGTTGCAACCGTTATACAAGCCGTCCTTACGGCAGCGGCTGGTGGTTTAGAGACGACCCCCAAAAACGTTCCTAAACCCTCCTGAATGGGCGAGAAGCTTGGGTTTGCTACAGTTAGGGCTACCACTGATGATCATTCTTCTGTTAATCTGTTGATTAATCTCTTAATCTGTTGCCCGTTTATTAGAGGTCGAGCGATATCGGTTTTTCAGGGCTGATATCGATATCGATTATTGCTAGTTAACCGGGTCAATAACTGATATTTGGAACCATATGCAAAAAAAATTACAAATTCTGTCAAAATTTAGAATTTTACAAACACCAAGCTCAGCTGAAACTCTCTCCTCTTCTTCTCAGTGTGTGAGTCTGGTGTGCGTTACAATAAGGCTTCAGCGTTCATTGACTGAGAGAAGAGATGGCAGTGGAGCCACAGTAGCGCACCTTGTAATTACTTAATATCGGTGATGGTCAAAATTAAACACCGATACCGATAATTGGCACAATGCTGAAAATCCAATAATCAGTCGACCCTTTGGCTACTTTTAAGCGATAGCTTTTCAAACTACACGCTGCTTCTGATACACTGATAAACGGCTAAGAAAAAGTAGCTAACTACATCGCGACTGTTTCACAGCCACAGATTATTGCTGCCGTCTTCTCTTAGGTCTACACCATCCTCCGACTCCGTCACGCAGCTGCCGAGAGAATGTTGTGACGCAGTGAACTTGCGCCAGCCCATTAGATTCCACTTCAGTCAATTCAACTACCAACTAGTTTCCGATTGGTGCAGTTGGCAGCGTAACAGTTAGGGCGTTTGCCCCGTGATCGGAAGGTCAAATTCCAGGACTGCTAAAGGTACCACTGAGGTACTCATGAGCTAGGTACCATCTCCAAGCACTGCTCCCCAGACGTTGCCCTTCACAGACGGGTCAGCTGCAGAGGTCACATTTGGTTGTGGTGCACAGTGCGGTGTGCTGTGTTTATAATGACAAATAATCACTCACTTCAGTAACTTCACTTCAGTAAAAATGAAGTAGTTACTGGAAATGCCTTTGCGTTTTAAAATTAGCTTTGCTACTGAAAAAATACTGACATTAGTAACATTTAGTTGTGATAATGTCTTGCATGTAAATGTTAAGTCGAGGCTTTTGATCCAAAAAAGTTAGAATTTCTTAGAATGCGTATGTCATAAAACGTTGCTTTGCTGAAATTATAACAACAGTTATAACAAGTCTATATCAGTTCTAACAACAAAAGTGTACCGTGGTGGTGGTGACACAGTTGGCAAAAAACTGCGCTGGAGTTAGCCTTGGCATCGACTTCTCTCGCATGGAAATGTGGCGCACACACACACATATACACACTGAGACGAGGAGGGAGGTGGGGAAGAAAGACGTGCAGAGAGAAAAAGGGAGAGAGAGGGAGAGAGAGAGAGAGAGAGCGAGGGAGGCTGTCGGAATAAAAGATGGGAAGCAGTCTCCTCAATTAAAAGCTCCAGATGATTGATAGTAATGTCTTCTGCCCTTTTAATATAAACTATTCAGCAATTTATCAAAACTATTAAAGCAGAGCAGGCCTGTCTGGCCAAACGCATACACAAATAATGGATTATCCCTGAAAGTAAAGGAGTGGTGTGCCAATATCAAATATTCATTTTGCGTTCTGCTAGAAATATGGTCTCTATTAGTCTGTGTGTGAGTGTGTGAGATCAGAGTTGGAAGTGGTTGTGAAGACTGTCCCCTAAAAGATGACATTCGTCAGATTACGGTGGCATTGTGAGCATTGTTGTTTTCCACCTTGCGCCCGTAAGTTCCCAGGATAGGCTCCGGTCGTCCAGCGACCCCAGTTGGAATTAAGTGGCTCAGATAATGAATGAATGAATGAATGAGTGAATGAATGAATGATGAAATATTATTGCACTAGGTATTATTTACTGTTTACCCCTATATATTATTTAAAGTAGCTTTAGTATTATTTAGATCTAGTTATTTTGGGAGGCAGTGGAAGAACCTCACAAAGATAACAAGATGTGACTGTTTGGTTACTGAAGGCTATTTACTGTGATTTATTAATTACATTATAATTAATATTCATATTATTGCATTAGTAATTATTTACTATCTACTGTATACTACCTGTAGTCAGTGGAAGGATCTCCTAAAGATAACAAGCATGTTACCTTTCTGTGACATATGGTTCAAGCTGCACAATCCGTTTTGTAGGAAAAATGAATAAATTAATAATGGTAATAAATAATAACAAGGGCGGCATGGTGGCGCAGTGGTTAGCGCTGCCGCCTCACAGCGAGAAGGTCCTGTGTTCGAACCCCGGGGACGGCCGTAGGGTCTTTCTGTGTGGAGTTTGCATGCTCTTGCATGCCGTGTTTGCATGGGTTTCCTCCGGATGCTCCGGCTTCCTCCCACAGTGCAAAGGCATGCACTATAGGTTAACTGGCAACTCTAAATTGGCCCGGTAAGGTGTGTATGTGAGTGTGATTGCGTGAGTGTGTGAGGCCTGCGGTGTGTTGGCGCCTGCCAGGGTTGGTCCCTGCCTTATGCCCGTAAGTTCCCAGGATAGGCTCCGGTCCCCCCGCGACCCCAGTTGGGATTCAGCGGTTCAGAAAATTAATGAATGGAATGAATAATAATAATAATAATAATAATAATAACAATAATGATAATAATAATAATAATAATAATAATGACGAAGAGACAGAACAATCACCATAAGGTTCCATAGCACTTTATGCTTGGACCCCTAATGAATACAATACTAAATGTCTGGGACTCTAGTACCTCACAAATGTTGCTGCGTTTGTGAGTGTGCGTTTGTAAGAGGAGAGAGAAACGAGCAGGGAAGCCCAAATAAATGCATCATATATTTATGTAATATATTATTGGCTGCGTTATAAATACAGTTGACAGAACACAGACAGCTTGGCGGACGCGGCTTTAATCAAACCGGCTGAAATATATATGAGAGGACGGCGCTGGCGCTACCGTATCATTTTCTCCTTGTCAGCAGCGAGGACTTATTGAACCGAGATGGAAGACATGCTGTTTGATCAAATCCCATGCACCAGTGCCTCTTAAGGCCAGGAGATGATGTTAAGCTTCACTCCGATTCATCCACTTTATTGACTGATCTGATGGAGAACTGTACAACTTCTTTTCCCCCTCCTTCTGCCTTCGAGAGTCGGGGAGATCCAGCGATGACTTTACTCTCGACTGGAGGTGCAGCTGTCTTTCAGTTTAGTAATTCAACGATTATTCCCTGAGTTAAGTGATTAATTGGAGAAGAAGTACTTTGATTTTTTTGTGTGTTTGTGGTGAAAGTAACATAAATGAGGCTCAGGATTTCACAAATTCACTGAGGCAGTTTACTTTCTCTGCTTATTTTCTTCAGCAAAACTTTGTAATTATCAGCACAGTCATGATGTCCCCAAATTAGTTAAGTTTTGCTGAAGGAAGCAGCCGCAGTCTAGACTCTTCATTAAGAACTAATTAACAGTCTAGTTATGATGTCCCAGAGTTAGTTAGACTCTTCATTGGTTTCTAACTCGACTAGGATGCATCGTTGGCTTGATTACTAAAACAGCTCAAGAATTTCTGACAGATATTATCTCGTTAGGGCCTGTGTCCACCAAACACGGTTTTTGTGCTATTTTTAGTACAGATCCTATGAGCTTCAGCGTTCACAGCTCTAAGCGCCTTCAGCGGTAAAAAAAAAAAAAACGACGCCGGTGGAGACGGTTTGTTTCCCACAGCGCTCAGTGCACTTCAAGTTAAATCCATTCAACTTTTAGAACAGCGCTTGTCTTATCAATGTCAATTCTCTCTTGCTAGCCAATCAAAATCGAGGAAGGGGTGGGACGTATAAATCGGTGGTACTCTTCCAGCTTTTCTGTTGCACAGTTTATCTCATGCACCCAATCTCAAAGACATGAGCATCCAGTTCAAACGCTGCCGGTAATGCCAAGATGTGATTTCTCTCCATTGTAAAAATAGTCTTATTTTATGTCGGCTAAACTACCGTTCTTAACGGAACATGTTTCAATGTTTACATGAAATAGGAATGAACGAGGAAGGTGCCCAATGACACTTTTCGTAGCTTAGCAACAACAAGCGCCAAGAGAAGTGCACAGAAAGTGCTCTGGAAGTGAGGTTTTGACTGCTCTCTGCACAAAAAAGCGTGTTTGGTTGACACAGGCCCTATGTAAGTAAGTAAAAAACATCAGCTTCTTTTTGCTCAGCTCCAGTCAAAAGAACATTTGTTAAAAAATCATGCACTAGAGGCTGTCTCCCTCAGTAAAGAGATTCAGAGTAAAAGACCCAAGGTTTCGAAAGCATGGGAGTACTAAATCCTGAAGGTTTTTTGTTCACGCTGCAAAGTTTGACTGCCATAGCAACGTTAGCAACATACACGTGTATTTCTTCGTTGGTCCTGATGAGAATAATTATTTTAATTCTCCTATTATTTTAGCCACATTTAGTGCCTAAATACACTAAATACTGTTGGTCCTGTGATCAGAGGGTCGCCAGTTAAAGTCCTGGACCGGTAAAGGTACCACTTTGGTATTCATGAGCAAGGTACCACCATCAATAGAGCTCGACCGATGCTGGTTTTTCAGTACCAATATCGATACCGATTATTGCTAGTTAACGGAGCCGATATCTAATATTTGGAACATAATATATGAAAAAAAAAGAAAATCTGTTCATTTTTAATTTTACAAACACCAACACAAAAGTTTATTTAAATAACTTTATTGTTTATAAATTCTCAAACTTTTTTTTTACATTATTTTGATTTAATATTATAATATTACATTTTAGTAACATATTAAAACTGTGAAACTGTCATGGTGCGTGCCGCAGATGGAGACACAGACGCGGGAGTTCAGACGCAATGGTGCTTATTTACACTGTGGTTCACACGTGAAGATAACCAAGTCAGCTCCAGCCAGCAAAAGAGAGAAAACAGGATTAGTTCAGAGTTTGCCACAGCAGTTCAGGCAGGCGCAGTGAGCTGGCGGCTAGCGGTTAGCCATTAGCGAGCGGCGGCCAGCTGGCGTAGCGGCGGCTAGTTAGCTTAGCGGTGGCTAGTCGGTTCGGCTGCTGGCGTCTCAGGGCGAGCTGGAGTCTGTAGTGAGAGTAAGGCACGTGTGAGGGTGAACGAGCAAAGACTGACCGGATCGGTCTGGTTAAATAATAGGACTCATTACTAATTACCAGAACATAAACCAATGAACGCAAACTCGATAATAACAAACAGGTGAAATACATTAGGAACGGGAAACCATCACCATGACGACACCAACCCGGATGTGCCTAGCGGGGAATCCTTAAAGGGACAGACACACAGTTACCATGACAACCCCGACGCGACACATCAAACCTCAGGTTTAATACTCTGCTGAGTCCAGGCATCGGGGAGGAGGTGCAGATGTGACAGAAACTTGAATTTTAGTATTCCGAATTAAGCAGCAGCAGGTTTTGGTGAAGAAAGCAAAGCTGCTCAGCATGCTCTCCACTTAACCTGGATCTTGTGTGATGTATAGCCAATCAGACACTGTTGTGGGCGGGACATTAAATGAAGCAGCAAGTCAAGGGCAAACGGCACTGAAAGAAGAAACGGCAGTGGAGCCACAGTAGCGCACCTTGTAATTATTTAATATCGGTGATGGTCAAAATGAAACAGATACTGATAATCGACAAAATGCCTAAAATCGGCCCCCGATAATCGGTCAAATCTTAGTCCCCAAACACTGCTCCCCGGGTGCTCCCAAAATATAGAGGTCACATTTAGATGCACTAACTTTTAACATTTTTCTTCAGTTGGATGCCTTTGCTGTACTTGGTATTGTCCCATCTTTGTCATCAGCACCGTCTTTTCCATATCACGTTTCCACAAAATCGACATCTTTTATGACTGTAATAATCTGTTGCATGAGCTCACTCAGCATCTGTGTGACTATGTGGATTGTGCAACACTTCGTACAAAGAATTTGCATAGATTATTTTTCGTAATCGAGTTAGCCCAGGAATCGTTTCATCCCTACTCACTGTCTTCGTCAATACAGAGAGGGGAAAATCCTGGAGCGTTTCCACTGCCTTGCGGTCGGTTCTCCCCGCTTTCGGCTTTGACAACGGCCGCACTAATGCCGCGAATATTAATTGCGCCTCTTGAGGTTTCGAGCAGTGCCGAGAAAGGTATTCGTTGCAGAAAATAAGTTAAGCATTCAAGTCTAGCTGCATAACACAGGAGTATCGATTCCAGCTTCTGCGCAGAGCCTTAATCAAAAAGCCCGAGCTCTGTTTAGCAGTCAGGTCTATTATAGCACGAGCGGAAAGGCGTTCTGAAACGCACACCACTTTAGCTGATTCATAGCCATCACGTCATTCCTCGCTAAGTAGTTGCGCAACTCGGCGAAGGCCGTTTTTCACGTGCTAGGTGAACGCCGGCGCGTCGGCGAACGACAAAACATTTTGGTTTTCTGATTTAGGTGTTTAGGATGTGAGGTATTGGGAGTAAATTTGTCTTAAAAATGAGTTTAGGTCACGAGGTCTAGGTCTGGGACATATGAACACAGTCAGAATTTGAAAATGAAATATAAAATCAAATAACAGTTGTACATTTGGGGCAGTTGGTAGCGTAACGGTTAGGGCGTGTCCCCCATGAACTGAAGGTCGTTGGTTCGATTTCCGAGGACCGGTAAAGGTACCGCTTAGGTACTCATGAGCAAGGTACTGTCCCCAAGGAGCTCCCCTGGCACTGCCCATGTCAGCTGCCCACAGCTCCTTCGCGAATGGGTGAAATGCCGAGGTCACATTTCGTTGTGGTGCACTGTGTGTGGTGCTGGGGTGTGTTCACAGTGACAAATAATCATTTACAAAATTTTAATTCTTCTCCAAAGACAATTTACAACATCCTAAAAAATAAAAAATCCTAAAAAATAGAAAAATAAATGTTTTTGCCAATTTACTCTTCCACCGTGGTTGGTTGGCACTTTGGTTGGTCCCCACATTGTCTGTAGTGAGTTGCATTTTCTTGTCCCCCTAATGCTTGGCAACAAGTACACACACACACACGCACACACTGCGTAGAGCCCCCTGAGCACATGGCCCTTCAGTAGCATTCATTCAACCCTCTGAAGGAGGTTGCTACGGTTAAGCCATTGATTCCTCGGTAAGCCGCCTGGCCGTGCCAACTGGGTGCTCCGGCGTGCCAGCCTAAAACGACGAAGGGTTCAAAAGCTCTCTCTTCCGCACCGCCTGACGATGCCCCCAGTCGCTTTCTGTCACCGAGGCGTCCGATAGCGGACCCGCTGAACTCCAAGTTGGCGAGGAAGCGGCTAATGACTCGATGTGCGTTTTGAAGCGCAAGCAGCGACCTTAAAGCAGCGACCACCTGCTCCTCATTAATTCTACCTGTCCCAGGGGAAGGACGGCGGATTGCAGAGGAAGTCTCCGACACTCTTGCACTTCTTCTTCTTCTTCCTTTTTTATTTGCCGTTACAAAACAACCGCGAGTTCACTGGGAACCGGGTTCGCTTGGTTAGTTTACACAGTGCTCGCGTTTAAATTGGCTTGCTTTTTACTCTGAGGGGACGTATGTGGGGATGCTTGTGTGTCCTGTCGTTCGTGCTGGTCGTCTCTTATCAAAGCATGAAAGTGCTCTCAATGTCAATTATCTGCTCGGTTGGTGTTTATTCGCGGAATGGAAATGCCTGTTTGCGGCTTTCCTAAAGCATGTGTCCTATTGATATTGCAATACAGGCAGGACAAATATGCAGGAGCTGAGACTGATTTATACTCCTGGTTAGACATGGCGCTATACCACTTTTTTATGTCTGATACCGACACCAATATTGTAAATTGGTCCACGGATCGGATCGGTGCCATCTCTGCACCTGGCCTTGGTTCTGACATCTCGTGCCATGCCTGTGCCAATGTCGGCTGCCACCTTTTTCACTGAAGAAAGGGCACCATTGTTAATTCAGCACTGGTGCAGTGTTGGAACAGTGTGGTACGGGTCCACGTGGCGATGGAGCAGTGCAGTGAACTCTCACCAAAACTTTGCTGATCTGGATCCAAGAACCTGTGACGTCATGAGAGCACTGCAGTGGTGCCTGAGCTCTTCCAGTGCTGATTCCCAATTTGAAAATGTGTTTTTCCACAAAAAAGTTACCGGTGTTGCAAAATCAGCTCTCAGTGGTCACTTTCAGACAGAAAACTGCCATGAGAGCTGGCTGGAGGGGGTAGGGTGGCTGTTTTTCCACTGAAGAAATGGTGGCAGGCCACTTTTAGCTTCAAACGGTCATAGGGCCCTATGAAATCTATTTAGTTTTTCCTAAATTCCGTTTTTTTCCATTTTTATTCTTCTGAATTCTGTGTTTTACGTTATAATCATAATTATGGCGTGGATGGGAAAAAAGAACAATGCAATAGAAAAGAATTTCACATTAAATGAATGTTATTCAACTTCAACAAAGTGCTGGGGTTCAGCAGAACATTTTCTGCTGTGGTAAAACCTTTACCTGTAAACAACAAAAAACCTTTGATTTTTTCGTGCAAAACGAAACGTTTCCGATGTGAGTTTTTGACTGTAAGTGGTCGTCACGTGTTCTTGCGAGAGCAGTGTATCGTGTGCTGGCAAAACATACAAAAGAGTTGTTCTCACAAGTCATAAAAATCATTTGGGTATTGTTCTGCTCTAAACTTAGCACTGACACTCGAATTCCGTAATTTTTTTGAGGACCTCAAGTGTTTCAGCCTCTTTGCCATAGATGACTGTTGACGTTTTCCTCTCTGTGTCTGTGCGTTTGTGTGTGGAAAGCTGAGTCCCGCCTCAACATGTAACATGTACAGGGGGCTGCAGTGGCCAAAATTGATTAGAAAGCATTGCTTTGCTTTGCCCACACACCGATATCAGCGAATTATACGACATTCCGCGTTTTACAACAGATTCCATTTTATTTGTTGAATTTTGCGATTTCATCCACATTTTCCACATCACGGAAATCATAGGGCCCTATAGTCACCAAAACTTTGCTGGTCTGGAACCAGGGTCCTGTGGTGTTATAAAAGGTGGACCACTGCAATGGCGCCAGAGCCGTTTCGGTGCTGGTTCCTAAGTTGGAACCGGTGCCACATCTTCCCACTTAAAAACAGTGGTGCCAGTGCCACAAAATTGGCTCTGAACCGGCAGTAATCCGGCACAAAGAACCTGTCATGTGATGAGAGGTGGGTGGGTATGGGTGACTACACTGGTCGGTTCCAAACTGTCACCTCAACCTTGCCGGTCTGGAACCAATAACTTATGTGACGAGAGGTGAGCAGAGATTGGTCAGCGCACTGGTGCTGGATCCATTCCCAGTTGGAAACCAGTGCCATGTTTTTCCACCAACAAAAAGATACCAGAAACTGAACCAAACTTTGCCGGTGTGAAACCAAGAACCTGCGATGTCCTGAGGTGTGGACCGCATAGCTAAGCATGGCAGTTAGTAGTGTAAAAGGTTACAGAGTTAGCCCTGCGATCGGTTCAAGTCCCAGGCCAGTAAAGGTACCATTGAGGTACTCATATGAGCAGTACCATCTCCAAGGACTGCTCCCCGGATGCTGCCAAAAAATCTACCCACTGTTCCTTCCTGGATGAGTCAAATGCAGAGCCCACATTTGAAATTAAACCTAATAGGAATTCACCTGTTTTTGTTTGAGTTCTATTATTAATTCATCCTCATTTCCACTTATATAATTTTGATGGAATGATGCTTAAGTTTGTCAGAACTCATCATGATTTCAGATCATGAAAGATTGTTTGTAAGGATGCCATTTTTCAAGACTACGTTCCCCAACATGCCAGGACAAAGGCAGCTAGTGTTGCTGAGGGTTGCCACGCCAGCCAGCTGTTCATAGCACACTTGTTCCAGTCAGTCTAACCTACACATCAATTTTTTGGTTTTGCCTCCCCGTCAAAGCTAATTTGCCCGCCATGATTTATCCTAAATAAGATTAAAAACGTCAGAGAGGCATCAGAAAGGAAAACAAGTGTCCCGCTAAACACCTGATAGGAGGAGGAGAGAGACAGAGAAGACTGTAGTATTTATATAGTATTTATATATATATATATATATATATATATATATATATATATATATATATATACACACACACACACATGTATGTATATATATATATATCTATATATATATATCTATATATATATATATATAATTATTCAATCTTTATTCTATAGTCAACAATACGATTATATCATAATATACTGCAATACTATACATGTTGTGATATACTGTGACATTCTACATTTCACTGAAAATGTAAAAACAGAGCATGCACGCTGTTGTGTTCGACCAGGTGGTCTTTAATCAATCATATCACACAGCATTAATAATTCAGCCAAAACAACATAACTCAGAACTGAATTTTAACTTTTTCTGTCTTTGCATTTTAACACACTGAACTAGTGGACGCCGACAACGTTAAGAAAGTGCATAAGATTGAAAATAAGAAATGAAAGTGTCCAGCTAGAAATCGATAGTATATCAATGATATATTGATATTGATTTTTTGCACAGCCCTAACGTATGTATAATATATCATAGAAGCAAACTCCTGTTCACTCTCTGCCTTGCCTAGTACTGACTCCAAAATAGGACATACGAGAGCTCTCTAGAGGGCCTCCTCAGCATCGCCGGGTCCCTGGCAGGGTTATGACATGACGGGGAAATAAAATAGGGATTTGTTATCACGGGCCAGAGGGTTTTGATTTAGGGCCCTAACTAGTTCTTCAGCATATGTTTACCAGGCCTGGAGGCTGTTTATTATTGGAGCTTCAGAGAATTCTATTTCTTGCCTGCCAGGTTTGATATATTTAAGCACCCTTGCTTTTGTCTTCAAAGTGGTACAGGACCCGGCTTTAAAGATGAGAGGAACGAGTCGAGTGTGAAGAAAGACAACGCCATGAACGCAGTTTCATTATTTTCATTTCCTTCTGCTGTAAAAAGGCGAAAGTTATACGTAAAACTTGAACTGTCATAGTTCAGATCTGGGGAGGAGGAGGAGGAGGAGGAGGAGCTAAAGCCAGATCTCAGGAAGGATAAAGAGAGGGGAGAGACAGAGAGAGGGGAGAGGAGGGAATAGATGGAGGGAGGGAGAGAGGGAGAGAAATATAGAGAGGAATAGAGAGAGGGAGGGAGAGAAGGAAGGATGGAGTGAAGAGGGGAGGTACAGAGAGTGAGGGAAGGGAAAAGGAGAAGGAGGGAGGGAAGAGGATGAAAAGTAGGAGGGAGGGGAGAGGAGAAATTAGAGAGAGGGAGGGAAGGAAGGAGAGAGGGAGGAGAAGGGAGAGATGGAGGGAGGAAGAGAGGAAGGAGGGGGAGAGAGGGTGGGGTGGGGGAGGGATGGGGGAAGAGAGAAGGAAGGATGGGAGGAAGGGGAGAGGTAATGGAGAGGAGCAGAGGGAAAGAGGGAGAAAGGGGAAGGAGGAAGAGTGAGGAATAGAGAGAGAGGGATGGGAGGGAGGGAGAGGAGAAATGAAAGGATAGAGGGGAGCGAATAGAGAGAGAGAGAGAGGAGAAAGAGGGAAGAAAGAGAAGGAGAAGGAAGAGAGGAAGATGGAGGAAGAGGAATAGAGAGTGAAACAAAGGGGAGGGAGAGAGAGAGAAATATAGAGAGGGGAGGAAGGAGGGCGAGAACAGAGAGAGAGTGAAATCATGTAATCGAGAAAGATGGAGGAAGGAGGAATAGGAAGAGAGAGGGGGAGGAAAAGAAGAGAGAGAGAGCGCAGAAAAGAGGCATTTTTAGGGAGTGAAGTGGGGGAAAAGGGGGGGAAAGTGGGGTTGAGGGGAGGAGATGGAGAGGAGAAAGAGAGGAGGTGAGAAGATAGAGAAGAGACAGAGGGGAGGAAGCTGAGCAATGAGAAATGGAGGGATTGGAGCAGGAGATGAAGAGACGAGATAGAGAGAGAGAGAGAGAGAGAGGGAGGAGAGAGTAAGAGGGGACATGTGTGGTAGAGAGAGAAATGAAGATAGTGAGCGAGAATTGAGGAGAAAAGACATGAGAATTATGTAGGATCTGAGTCTCAAGCAAATAATCATAACGCTTCTCTTCATCACTCTCTCCGTAGTGACGCAGCAGTTTCTGGAGCCTAACAGAGCGACGACGCCGCTTGTTCTCCACCGCCGCCTGCCGATCCGTCGCAGCCGCCAATGTTTGCAATCCATTTGTGCTCATTTGTTTGTCTGTCGCCACGCGCTATTTAAACATTGATCATCCTTTACTTATGAAACAGAATACTGTTGCCGCTGAAACAGGGCGTCTGCTCACGCGGATTAGGGAAATCCAATTTGAATTTCAAATAGGACCCACACTGAAAACACCCCGGCAAAAACAACAGCCAGTGCTCGCTTTTAGGCCATAATGTAAAACGGAGCATTAGCATCGGCCGAAACCGTGGAGCAGCGACTCGCCACGACATTCCGGACTTCATTCAACTCTCTGGAGCTCAGTGACTTTGATTCGAGAGTGATTATTTGTCATTGTGAACGCACCACAGCACAGCACATGTGACCTCTGCATTTGACCCATCCGTGAAATGAGTTATAGTGGGCAGGCCAGACATGGGCAGTACCTTCCAGAAAGTTAGTGCTTGGGGACGGTACCTTGATCAATGGCAGTACCTCAGTGGTACTCTTTACTGGTCCAGGATCGAACCGGTGACCTTCCAGCTAAACCCATTAAAGCTCGACCTGATTCCGACCACATTTGATTCAGGCCAGGCAAGAGTTGGAGAGACAAGACTTAGTTTAAAACCTAGTAGTTTATTCGAGTGTACTACTTAGCATACTTTATTATATACTAAAACTGAGTGGTGATACTTGAAGTTTACTTTTTATATACTATATTTTATATGCTTTATATACTTGACTTATACCGATAAGTATAAAGAAAAGTCTACTAAAGTCTAAAAGTATACTTTTGTAATCTTAAAATGACCTCATAAACTATACTTTTATAAACTTAAAAATGTTCCAGTTTAGTCCGAAGAAGTATTAAATTAGTATGATTTCTAGGCTGACTACAAGACAAGGTACATTGTCCTCAGAGTATACTATATTTATACTTATACTCAAGCATACTTAATAAAATGAACTTCAAGTATACTACTTTTTGCTAAGGGAAGGGTTATGGTTTAGAGAGAAAGAGAGCGGTCGTGAGACTAAGAGAAAGAAAGAAATTTCAGAACGAATTTGAGAAAGAACGAGAGAGAGAACTGAGGAAGACAGTGAACTAAAAGAGTGAAAAGAGACAGTAAGAGAAGATTGTGTTTGAGAAAGAGAGAGCAGGAGACTTACAAAGAGATTGAGAAAGAGCGAGAGAGACTGAAACCGAAAGTGTGTGTTTGAAAGATAAGGATTTAGCAAAAGAAAGTGAACTGAGAGAGTTTAAGAAAGAGTGACAGAAAGAGAAACAGCGAGACAGAGGCTGAGAGATGAGAAAAGTGGGAAAAGTAAATTGAGAGATTGAGATGAAGAAAAGACTGAAAGCTTGTAGAAGGAGAGCCTGGTAAGCTTGGAGAGACAGAAAGAGGAGAGAGAACCAAGAGAGAGAGAAACTAAAGTGACACGAGACAGAATGAGAGGGAGTGTTTCCAAGAAAGAGATTCGAAAAAGAGTGACTGTGATGAAGAGAAGGCAAAGAGAAACTCAGGTATCTCCCAATTTGCAAAAAGTTGGCTTCAGGAGGTTCCTGAAATGAAAGTGTCAACTGAGAAAGACTGGGACACAGAAAGAGAAAGATAGAGCGCAAGAGAGAAGACACTCAAGAGAAAAGGAGAAACATAAAATGTGTAAGCTGAGACATAAAAAGATTGAGCGAAAGAAAGTGAACTGAGAAGAGAGAGTTTCAAAAAAGAAAAGAGAGAGGAAAAAAGAGAGGAAGCCAGAGAAAGTGGAGGAGACTTGAAGAAACAGAGTTTAAGAAAGTGAGACAGAGAGAGAATAGGAGAGTGAGAATGAGCAACTAAAAAGTGATTAGAGAGAGAGAGAGTTTGAGAAAGAGATTGCCTTGAGAGAGAGAGAGAGGGACGGAGGGAGAGAGAGAGAGAAAGCGAAAGAGAGAGATTAGAGAAGAGTGAGAGAGACTTAGAGGAGAGAAGCTGGACAGAGTTTAATAAAGAAAAGAGAGAGATTTTGAGAGATGTTGACAGTAAACTGAGATTGAGGGAGTTAAGAGAGGAGCAAGAGAGAGAAAGAAGTAGAGAGCAAAAAAAGAAAAGGAAAGAAGGTGAACTGAGAGAGTTTTAAGAGAGAGAGAGACTGAGAAAGAGGGAGAATGGAGAGAATGTATGCAGGAGATGGATTAAGCAAATGAAGTGGACTGAGAGAAAAGAGAGAAGAACATTCGTGGTGAAATTAAAATGCGACGGTAACTCATGTCTTTATAATTAAAAACCGGTTGAATCGCACCATCATTTTAAAAACCCAGTTCTCTACAGCACAGCACATGAAGCATTCAAACCTCCTTAAATCTGTAAAGGCGCCTCCAATTGCATTCTGCCCGGTATGCCACAAATCTCACCCAGTTGTGTTACTGCTTGGGGTTCAAACGCTCGACAGATATCAAGCTCAAGATGACAGAAGTCGGGTTCCAAGCCCGCTGCTGTAGAGCTGTAGGCCGCCAGCCATTTAGGCTAATAACCCACCATAAACCCACTGTATTTGCCCAGGACGAGTACATCTTCTTTTTTTTCTCTTCCACAAAGCTCTCCTGTATTTTTAATATGCAGCCTGGCGGCCGCCAGTCTGTTTACTAAGCAGGGCGCCGGGCCAAGGCCACCGACTGCAGCACACCGAGACTCAGAGCTTAAATGAGCTCGACGCTTAGCTATCGTTTAAGACACATCAGAGTTAGGGGAGATTTTATTGTGTTACGCCATCACGCACCCAGTTTGATTGCACTCCTTATTTGGATACTGTATTAAGCTTGTGAATTAGGATGCACCGGATCCAACTTTTTCAGTTCCGATACTGATACCGATACTTCCGTTTTTAGTATCGTCCGATCCTAGCACTTTATCCGACATTAGTTTTCCAATTCAAAAACAATGTAATAATTTACACCCATATGTATTTATAAATTATTTATTATTAAAATGTAACATCTCAAAAAATGATTCCTTTAAACACAGTTCTGTCATTTTGTTTGAGCACCCCCTGCAGGTGGGGATGTTTTTTTTACACCTCCACCTACATGTATATATATATTAGGATGCAAAATTAATCGAATTCGTAATTCTTTCTCTGTTGATTCAAAATCGATTCATGCATTCCAAAAAAATCGATTCATATTTTTAACCAAAGTAATGGCACTAATTTACTTTTTTCCCTATTAACGCAGCTGAGCCGCCTACAGTCCTATAGATGCCGCTATAAGAAATTCGCCCAAGATAGACCTTTTTGTGTGTACGCTAGTATACATACAGCATTACATTTTATAAACCACATTTGACAGGTGATATTTTTGTTGATTCGCTGCAACAAATGGAAAAAGTAACTCTAAATGGGGAATTGATCAAAATCAAAATTGAAATGAATCGTTTATGAATCGTGCAATCGATTTTGAATCGTGAATCGCTTAAATCATGAATCGATTTTGAATCAACCGTGAGCCCAAGAATTGAATCAATCTAAATGTGAGATTTTCTGAATCGTGCACCCGTAATATATACATCTGTGTGAAATTACAAAATCAGTCTCGGAATTCTCTGAGTAAACAAAAGATTGAATCATAAGATTTCAAACGCCCATTCTTCTGTTTCTGAGTATCGCTTTTTTTAATGTGAACGCTTCTTTTGCTTCCGGGACGATTAATTCATCTTGTCGCCCTGGCCTCTTCTGCTCTGCAGTAGCAACAAGAAGCGGCAATTTTTCTAATCACCCGGAATCTAAAGACACATTTACGCTATGAAAGGAATAAAAGCCGCCATTCACATCCAAGGCCTTTTCGTTGATCATTGTTGCTTTTGAAGAGAATTTTTTTCAGGTACCAGAAGTCATGCATGAACGCATCAGCGGGCACCTGAGGAAGCGTTTCAGGCTTTTAGCCGCCTTCGCTTTGGCGCCTTAGTCGAATGGTATCGACGCCGTCCGCTGCGGTCGCCGCCTTCACCCGGATTTTTATTCCCCGCCACAATAGGACGCGGATCCGAAAGCGAGAGAGAAGAATTCTGCCGTCTGGCCAGTGAGCTCCACCTGATTGATCGCTGGTGAGGAAGGAGCAGAAGCTGGCTTTTTTTTCCTTCAACATCCGTGGTTCATTGTTCTGCCTCTTTGTTCGCATGTTCATTAGATGAGGCGGTTTCTGCCCTGCTCAGCGAGGCTCGCCGGGTGAAATTCGCTGGCATGTGGTGTCGATCTCTGCTCCGGAACCAACCGTAATTTGATGTGATGCACTGACTCAAGGTCTGCTGTTTTGTTTGGCTCATGACAGGAGTGAACGAGTGGAGGAGGAGGAAAAGGAGGAGGAGGAAGAGGAGGAGGTACAAAGCAGACTGCCATTGTGCCGGGCCACTGTTTGCCTCCACAACACCCACAGGAGAGTTTGAGGATAGATGTTTATCCAGATTACATCAGTTCTTCCTCCCACCCTTTAGTGTCACGACAGGAAAAAAGGCTGGCGTGTGTGTGTGTGTGTGCCTGCTTTTGTGTGTGTACACTCTGACATTATTTCCAACAGTAATACGGAAGGATATAGATGCTGTTCTCTTTGTTGTGTTTTCAGAGTAATAAATACTGAGCTTGACCAATGCAGGAATTTTAAGATCGATATCTGTTTCAATATTTTAAGTTTTTAAAAATTATTTTGATTTTTTCCCGAATGTTTATAATGTCTAGTAGAAATCCTCTAACATTAACAAATGCAGTTAAAAAATTAATTTGGTCATAAATTCAAGAACTAAACTGAGCGCCTTCGTTTACATCGTATGCACATATTTTTATAAACTTTTTTTTAAATGCTTTTATACAGCATTTGGTTAAAAAATCAGTTAAAAAAAACACAAAATGATTCCAAACTCGAATGTTTACCACTGCTGCGTTGTTTTTTTTTCCTCACAGAGTAGCAGTGTTTATTATTCAGCTCCATATATTAAGGCCCCTAAGAGTTCGGCTCAGGTGCTCACAGGTGGTCGTGCGGGAGGTAGGATAGAGCTGGTCTCGGGATCGTCCAGTTTCTGTCTTAAAAAGCCTTTATAATACTGACTCTCGAGGCAATAACGGTAAATGTGTAAAGAAAATTGCGGTACTTTTTCTGTTGTTGTGAGCATAGTCAGATCCCAGATTTGAATTTACTGCTCGGTCTGCAGGTTCTTTTTCTCAACTGCGAAGCACCCAGAATAATGTCCCAGTGGCTCGATTCACATGCACTTACCAAGATGTGGGCCCAAATAGAGGTGTTGCAGCAGATGCAGCCTATCCTTTTGAAGTACTCTCTGCTTCTCTGCCAGAAGCTACGGCTGACTGATAGCTGTGATGTCCACTGAGGGGTGGCGGTGGCTGGGAGGTGACTTTGGTATGTTGGTGTGTATGAGTTGGTAAGGAAAAAAAAATGTGAGGAGGAGGTGGGGGCGCGTGTTCACGAGACGTGTTTGTTGGTGCAGGGGAGCTTGTTGGTGCGGATAAAAATAGAGCCCGTGGATTAGAAATTCAGTGCTGATTATAAACTGTTTCCTCCTTTCTGCCACGCTCAGTGAAGTAGGTAGCAGGTGGTTGAGACAGGTGTCTGATGGCAGCTCTACTGAAAGACATTGAAATGGCAAACAAATTGGAGGAAGCGTTTTTGTGGGGGGTTTTCTGGCGATTGGTGTCAGGGTTTGATGGATGTTGCTACCCTGGGATGCGGAGACGGGATGCTGGGTGGCCAAGGAACCCAGGTGCTGAGGAGGCGGGCCGGAGGAAGAGAAGAGATAAAAGGCAACAGGAAGGAGGGTTATAAAATTGTGAGAGGCAAAAATGCACAGGACCCAAAACGGAGTCATGTGGAACCCCGTGTCACATGACAAGCAAGAATTAAGGCAATTAAGAGGATGGAGGGATTTTCTTGATGACTGTTGTCAGTGGTGATGGATGTTGCTACCCTGGGATATAGAGATGATCAAGGAACCTGTGTGCTGAGAAGATGGTGTAGTGGGAGTAGAGAGGGAAGGTACTGGCAAGTGGGTTTATAGAAGCAAAATGCAAGTGCACAGGGCCCAAAACCGAGCCCTGCGGTACCCTGCCATGACTAGAGCCTGACAGTTAATTGAAAATGAATAATAACCAACATTCAGAACCTCTAATTAACGTAATCTTGCCTATGATTTTTTTTTTTTTTGAGACACAAGTGTACTGGACCCAAAACCGAGCCATCGTAGTGAGACAGTGAGAGATATAGCAGTTGAGAGAAATGGCGTACACATTTTTGTTGAGGCTTTATCGATGATTGTTGTCAGGTTTGTGGGCATTGACACCCTGCTGGTTGACCAAAGAATCAGTGGCTGGGGGAAGCAAGGTTAAAAAATAACACTGGGGAAGGGGGGGTATATAAGCGTGACGGGAGTACATAGGATCCAAAACGAAACCCTGTGGTACCCCAGCGTCACACACAGTGAGACTGGATGTGAGCTTATTCTGAAGTAAGAGTTATACGGTGGAGAAATCTGTGTTCCACGCATTAGGTTGACCTTTATGGGACAAATGGCTCGCGGTGTGTCGGCTGTGTGTCAGCTTCAGATAAAAAGAGATGACATTAGAAAAGATGATCTCTGCTCTCTCCGCTGATTTGTAGACGGAGGGTTGTGGGGGGGAAAGCATGAACTTTTTTCCCTCTTTTTTATGCTTCCTTGCTGCATCCAGGGAGGGAGGAAGGGCAGAAATGGAGAGTGAGGAGAGTAAAAATGAGGAGAAATGACACTTCAGAGGTGGGTTATGTACACAATCTCCAGCGCTGTCGAACAGCGACACCTCATCAGTCCCTTAATGCTTCCACCTCAGTTTTCCTTTCCGCCCAGCCTACCTTCGGATCACACAATCCTGCGTGGGCCCTTCCCAAAGAAAAAAAAAATCCATACGACTTAGGCCAGCATCCGCACAAATCCCCGCACGAGTCATCAGACCGATGTTGGCGTGCGACTCCCGTGATCTCGGCCTCCCGCAAGCCGCCCCAGCCCCAAAACAATAGAGGCCCGAATAGCTGTTTTTTTTTTTATCGCTCTCTCTAATCTTAATACCTTTGTAAGTTGAGCCTTAACTCCAAAGCTGTTTGTTTTATATTGACTTTCTCCAGTAATCCATTTCTAAATGATAGCAGCTCCCTTTTCAATTGAGACATCACTGAGCTTGTGTTTATCCCTTAACCGTTTTTCCACCAACCGACCAACCCCCCCCCACACACACACTTTTTTGTTAACATGAGGCTTTTATTTCTTTTCCGCTGGCATTTCTTTAGCTTTCATGCTTTCTTTCTTTCCTTCTTTCATTCTCTTTGGGTTGTTGTCTTGGCTGGCTTAAATATGACAGGCCATGGAAATGGGATTGAGTGGTAAATTGAATTACAGGGTGGCCTTAATTTGCCAGTATGGCAGGTGCACACAGTCATGTCTGTGCGGACACTGTTGATTGGTGGCAGCTGCGAATGCTGATTTGGTCCCTCAGACAACATCTAAATAGAGTAGCATCCGTCCGTGACATTTTTGTTGCGAATAAGGACCTTATGTGGGCCAAAACGGGTAACAGACCGCCGCTCGTGTTATTACATTTGACAACTTGGATAAGCCATTGCTGGGTTTTTTTTTTTGTTTTTTTGTGCAGACAAGTAAACAAACCGTCCACTCTCAATATCACTTTCTTGGCAGTACCACTTGTCAGCATTGGCACTCACGCTGGCCAGCACTTTAAATGTAAACTATTTTCTTTGCTTTCTATTTTTTAGTAGAACAAATGGCCCAGTGATGGCTTATTCCAGTGCCCATTCTCACGAAGCGAACAAGGATAGCACAGCAATGGCACGTTTCTCCCAATATAAATGTCCTGCAGCAGCGGCTAAGTAATCCACATCTCGCTGATCTATTCTCAAGCTCTCTAAGGCATTGCCTTGGTCTGCAGATCCATTATTTTCGCATTGACTGGCAGGCATCGCCTCCCCCCCTCCGCCTTCGCAAGCTTCATTCCACTTCTGAAATGAACAGGCTCTTTTTGGCCTTAGTTCCTCATGTAGAAAAGGAGTGTTTATAAGAGCGCACTTTTCCCGAGCGCTACGCCGGGGCCTGGTTGCACGTATTCCAGAAGAATCTGTGCTGTATAATAGCACTGAAGCGCCACTTCAGATGGAACTGCCACGCGTAGTACAATCAGTCCTCCGCCTGAAATGAGGCAGCGAGAAGTGGGGGGACTGTTTGTTCACACGACTGGTTGAGTCTTGAAGAGCAGAACGGCTGAGCTTTATTACAGCCTGCTTTTCCGGCATTGTCGCGCATCCCTTCCCAAACACGGCACCCTCCTCTGCGTTTCCGGAGGACTCTGACGTTACGCTAACCTTTATTCTGTAATCACTCCTTTAGTAGCTGAATGCCAGTAGATTAATTGAAAACTCAGAGTGGTTTTAACTCGTTAAGCAGTGAGCAAAAGAAAGACGGTTTCCGCCATTTATTGATGATGATTCCTTTAATTAGCTCAACATTTAATTTCCGTCATTGTACCCACTGTGCTATGGAAATGAGACTACATACTGAAGCTGAAAATTCTTAGATTTTTTATCATAAGCTACAATTTTGATCATAAAAGAGAACTCACTGAAATGTGTTTTACACATAAATAGCCTTTTGTACCTTCTGTGATGCGTCAGATATGAAGAACATTTATAGTGCTTTTTAGGACCGACATTGTCACAAAGCAGCTTTACATAATATCAAGCAAATCTAGGGAGAGAGTGGCGCGGTAATCTGCTTCTGTGGTAAATAGGAAGAAAACATGAGAGGAACCGAGATCTCGTCCTCCTCTGGAACATGCAGGGTTGAGCTCCCATACACGTTAGAAGTGTGTATGCAAGTGTGTGTACATGTAGAGCAAGATTCTTGTTCCTGGTTACAAGGTCACTGTATTCACTGTTACACAGGTGGTTTTGCATTCAATGGGTTTTTGCGTGGTTCAGACTTAATTGAAAACCATTGTATAAATGTGTTGTCCTGCTGGTTCCAAGTAACCAAGGCTACTGTAGAACTGCATCCAGTGAGTTCTTGGAAGGTCCAGGTAGAAGTTCAGGTGAACCCTAGACAGTTTGTTCAGTCCATACAGGCATGGTTCAAATTATGGGGGGTACTGGAGGGGGTCTGACCCCCACCCGATCAAAACCCAGAACAAAACCCAAAAACAAAATGTTTTACAGTATGATGATACATTCTCACCAAGCAGGACTATTCTACTATAACACGATTTCAGGCATCCCTCATGTGGATCGTACAGTTCCTTAATCTCTTCCGTGTGGTTAGAAGCAGCAACTTGTTCATTCTCATTGTGCAACTCATTGGGTTTGTATTTCCTTTCATGGTACGGCCTTTTTTAAAGTCACGGCCTTCATTTTTGTTGTTTTCAGTCTGTGGTCTGCAGATGAAAGCTAACATCTAGAAGTTAGATTACTGACCACCGTCTTTCAGAGACTGCTTCAGTCAACGTTAGTTAGTCAGCTAAGACAGAGATAGTTCTCTAATTGAATCAGGTGCTCATTTTAGGGAGGTAAAATTCATCACGGTCATTTTCGTACGACGTGGGAGCCGTATGTGTAAGTGCAGCAGCTGCTCATGACTTGACCTCGGAAAGTGTGACCCCCCCCGCCGACTGAGGAGGCGTAATTCGGACTCCACACACAAGGACTGCGGTGATGCCAGGCCTCAGCTGTTTTATAGTAAAACACAGATATGCTCAGTCTTTGCTGTTTTAGAAGGAATGTTTCAGATATGAAGAAAAGTAGTTAACGTTGCTTTATTTGATGAAGGAGGTTGATTCGTTCGATACTCAAAAATCCAAGCCCGTAAACAAAGCCACGTCCGGCTCGTCATCAACTCGGTGCTTGGGAAGCGTTGAAACCGACAGCTGACCATTGGTAGTCGTCTCCCGTCCCCTTCTCTCTCATGGTGTTTGACATCGATTTAGTTTCACGCTCAATCACGGAGGCTTTGGAACCAGTTTAGAGGTGCCGCATTCTCTCTTTCTCACACTCCTCCTGTTAATTCTCTCCCTTTGGGCGTGGCTGGCTGTCTGCTCTGTGACTCATTTTCCTCTCTCACTCTCACACCCTCACTCACTCTCTCTCTCTCTTATTTTCACACACACTCACACTCACTCACACTCTCCCCCACACACAGCCCCCGAGGATGGGCTCAGGCCTGGCCTGCAGCATTCCTGTGGGGTAAATGTGTTTTAGTCCTGAGTGCATCAGAGAGAGATGAAGACAGCCTGTGCCCAGTGATGAATGATGGCTCCTGTAAGAGCATCTGCCCCATTTCCAGCCTCACACTGCAGGACGGACACACACACACACACACACTTGAGTCTCGCTGTCTTTGTGAGGTTCTTCCATTTACTCAAATAACGTCCAGATGTAAATATGAACAAAACTACCTTTAAGCTGAATCTTAGTAACCAAAAGCAAATCTTTTACAAATTTCAGTTTCTCACATAAAACCTTAAAATCTGGAACTTCTCAAAGAATGGGTTCACATGAGGACCGGCCCTCACAAAGCCAAACAAGTCTGACAAATCTGGGGTTTTTGTGTCTGTTAGGTCTTTACAAACAACTGAAATACTTTCACACTAGAAGTGTCAACCATCACTGGTGTCACGACTCGATTCAATTACGACCATCAGGTCAACGATTCAATACGATGTCTCGATGCATCCCTGCAGTTGCATGTCACAGACCGCTGTGTGTCGTAATGCAGACGTGGGCGATTCTGTATTGATGCTGTGTCAGATTATAATCGATTACATCAGTGGTTTTCAACTGGCAGTCCGGTGCCCCCCTGGTGGTCCACGGCAGCATTGCAGGTGGTCCGTGACATGCAGTTCTGTTTCACTACTTTAAAAAATGTAAAAAATTCATTTTTATAAATTTCCAGATGATTTGAGCATCTTTATGAGCAATGAATTTAATCCAAATATCTAACAAATAATAGAAAAATATACTATTACAATATGTAATATTCTATTAACACAAATTCAGCCAGTCCCTGCAAATTCATCACGACCTTGCAATTTGGACTAATTAGCTCAACTTTTTTAGCAATTTTTGACCAATCATTGTCATTTTCCGCAAAAAAAGTCACTTCCTTGTTGTGTTTGGAAGACGCAGGAAACGTGTGATAAAAACATGGTTAAAGGTTAATACAAATAATAATGGTTTTGTCAGTCAGTCATTATCTGAACCCATTTAATCCCTATCGGGGTCGTGGCGGGGACCGGAGCCTATCCCGGGACTACGGGCGGGCGCAAGGCAGGGACCGACGCACCACAGGGCGCATAGTGGTTTTGTTCCCTTTGTTTTAATTTATTGTCAGCAAATCTTTATAAAGGAGAGCAACTTTATTGCAACAAAACACCCCAAAAAAGGCCCACGACATCCTGTAGGGACTGGAATATGTCACTTCTCCGCACTTTTAGTTTTATCCCATTTCGTTTGAAGGCTAAAGAAATCCTAGCAAATGGGGACACCATTTTTCATCACCAAATGTAGTTCACTCATTCACACACACACACACACACACATACCCCACATCAGGTGTCTTGAAGGCGAGGAATGATGTATGTTAAAGCCTCTCGGGATTTGTTTTTTCCTGCTCTCTTTTTCAAAGGACCTTGACGCTTTTCATGGCACCCGAGCGAGCGGAAGGAACAATGTCTTGGCTTGTGTGACATCACACAAAGGACTCTTTCAAGAGTCGGGCCGTAAAGTCGAGCATGTTCCATGCGCTCGGCGTCCGGGCGTAATTGGTCCGAGCCTCGCTCTCTCATACATATATGCAGATAATTGGTCAGTATGAAGTATTTATGTGTGTCCTCTGCAGCGCTGCCATGTCAGCTTGTTGGGGCTCTACTTCTTCTTCTTTCTTTTCCGTTACGTAGCCCCGATGCCCCTGCCGAGATGGAAGCCGGTGCGCTTATGTAAGAGCTGCAGGGAGAGAGAGAGGGAGAGGGGGAGAGAGAGAGACGGTCGGGAGTCAGAGAGCAGCCTGGCGTCCCATCTGCGACGCCGACTCCGGGGAAGGAAATGGATGTGCTGCGCGGCTCGTCGCTAATGAGCTGCCTTTATCTGGCAATTAAACGCAGGACAATGAAAATGTATTCGCTGTTGTTTACAAATCAGTCGAGCGAGGCGGCAGACCTCCGCTTTTTCATCGCCTCTGTCAGAGAAGGGGATGTTTTACTAAAGACTCTTACCTCTCTGGGGCTAGCCAACTTTCCTGGAGGATGCTAGAGCTGGATATCGCAAGTTTCGTCACAATGCGATGTTATAGCGATTCAATGGCGATTTGACTTCGACTCTGATTCACAAAATCTGCTCTGATATGATTTCGATTTGATCAAAATCAAAGTCAGCGATCGATATTAAAGACAATCACTTCCTTTCTCATTAAATCACAGCCAATCTTTATTTTTAATAAAAATAGACCCGTTTAGCGAGAGATGATTAACCGGTTTTACGATTAACCGCAATTTAAAAAGAAACGGTTAATTAATCGTAAAAGCTACTCTACACCGTGTTTATGATGTTCTTTAAAAACGCATATTATGTCTGTTAGCCGGTAAGTTAGACCGAGTGGCGCAACTCACACAGAACGAACATAAAGTTACACCAGCAGCACACACACAAGGCTACTCCACGCAACCTCAGTTATTTATGGCTGCACGGCTTCTTATGTGACTGTGAAATAAAGGGACCAACGACGACCGTAGATTTATTTCCTCTGAAAAAACGTCTTATGTCGCCAGTGTGGCAGTTTTTTGGTTATTCCAAAAATGACAAGGATGTCACTGAAGATGACAGATTTCCCATCTGTGGTTTTTGTACTGGCAGCTGTATGTATTTTTATTACAAATCCTACGAGCTTCACCGTTCATCGCGCTAAGCGCCTTCAGCGGAAAAAAGACGTTGTTGGAGACGTTTTTACCGCAGTGCTCAGAACGCTTCAAGTTAATCTGTTCAACTTTTAAAACATTTTCTGAAAAATTATTATTACCACTAATACCGATAAAAAAAATTTTGAACCGATATTTTAGTATCAGCCATGCTGACAATCGGTCCAGCCTTACTATAGTGGGATTATCAGCTGCAGTGTGTGTTAAAGAAAGAGAGAAAGAAATGCTTTGTTGGGGAAAAGAAGTTGGTAGGAGGTGGTGGGTTAAAGTGGCTGCTGTGGGAAAGCTGGTGGGGAATAGGGAGTGTGTGTGTGTGTACGTGTGTGTGTGTACGTGTGTGTGTACGTGTGTGAGTGTGTTGGAGGAAGTCCCCACAATGTTGTAACAGAAAAACAGACAAAATAGACAGGACCAGCAAAATGGTCTATGTGACAGTGTGTGTTATAGTGTGTGTGTGTGTGTGTGTGTGTACACATCCTTGTACTTATATAGTAGTGAGGACCTCCATTGATTTCTATATTACTGTATCTAAATAATACTACACCTAACCCTAACCATAACCATAACCATAACCTCAGTAACCAAAAGCTAATCTTTCTACACTTTTAGTTTTGCAAATGAACTTTTTGCAAATGATGTAATTTTTTTTGTAAAAGCAGTTTAAAGAAGTGAGGACCACTAAAAAAATCCTCACTTCCCAAAAATGTCCTCATTCTGCTGGTTAAAAACTCATTTTGGTTCTCACTAAGTAGCAAGTACAAGAACACACACACACACACACACACTTAAATACACCAGCAAACACACTCTCTCTCACACACATATATATATACCAAAACTCACACGATACATGCTCACTCACTATTTTGCACACATATTTACTTACACACACACACACACACACCAGCAAAAGATTTGGTATTTATCATGTTTTTCCAGCTTTGTGAGGACATTTTTTCCCCAGATTTAGATTTTTAAATCAACTTTAAAATATTCACTTTTTGTAACTGAGGTTAAGGTTCTAACAAAGACACAGCTGTGTGAGTGTGTGTACATGTGTGTGTGCTGATTTTTTGGTCTTGTCAGATTTAGAGCAAACTCATTCCCTCCTCTCTCCCTCTCTCTCTTTATCCCACTGTACGGCGATGCGCACATTCTGCCTGACTGCATGGCTTGTTCCTGCTCATGCATCCTCTGCAGATTTAATTACACGCTTTTCTGAATTCATATAAAAAAACGAGGGAGAAAGGGAGAGAGCGAGAGAAAAAGAAAGGGGGAGAGAGAGAGAGAGAGAGAGAGAGGAGGGAGGAGGAGGTGGTGGAAAAACCAAGCTGATCCCTGGAGTCATATATTTATGTTGGGGGTGAAAATCAGTCCAGTGGAGTGTTGGGGTAATGGCACCCTACTGTATAATGATCTGCGATGACCTCCCAAATGAGGGAATTAAGCCAGGCTTGTGTGTGTGTGTGTGTGTGTGTGTGTGTGTGTGTGTGCGTGTGTGTGCGTGTGTGTGTGTGCGTGTGTGTGCGTGTGTGTGTGTGTGTGTGTGTGGGGAGGCTATAATGGGCCCTGTGCTCGGCAGGGACCCCATCCACCTGACACGGGGTCAGACCCGCATCCCTTATTTGCCCCATCCGTTCGCTTGCTTTCATCTACCTCTTCCTCCTCCTCCTCCTCCTCCTCTACCGGCACTCCATCACTAGGAGTTCTCAGAGTGGGTTTTTCACCCGCTTCGCTGCTGAAAGCGAGAGAGAGAGCGAGAGCGAGAGAGAGGGAGAGGTGGAATAGCTTGAGAGGAAAAGTTCAGCCAGATTTCCTTTCCCACGAGACTGTGAGTCAGAAAACGAACACAAAAAGGGATTTCTGTAACTCTGACCAGTGTTCAAATTTCAGAATTACACTTACAATAAAGCTGAGTGCTAAATCGACTTTAAATGTGGAGTTATAATACATTACGAAACCCCAAAATTGCTCAGAAATAAAAGCACGGTCATTGGCAATGCAGTCGAACAGTTGTGTTGGTGCTGTTGCAGTTTGTACACTTCGTAGCTGATGATTGTTGTTGAATTTGGCAAACAAGGATATCGTCGCTGTCGGGCGAAAACCCTTTATGTCCAAAACTGTAACTTTTCAGGAAATTGAAAAAACTATGTATATTCTAACTCAAGTAAAAGTTACCTGAGATGAAGTTGAGTTACCTTAGACAAAATAAAGACGTTGTGACTTGTTGCGCTGTCGGTTTCCGCACGGCTCCTCTGGTGGAGATAAGAAGGTTATGCGACAGCTGAAGCATCCAGTGCAGTTGAGAGATTTAGTCTCAAGCATTTTCAACACTTTTCATTGGTTAAATACAGTATTTCTCAAACTGTCAGGCCAATGTGAAGACTGACCAATAGAATTGTTTTCTGATAAAAAAAAAATAAAAATGACAAAAATGGACTTGCGAGGTTTCCGCCGAACAGCAACAATATGTTTATTTAATCTATACATTACAACTTGTAGGGCGGCACGGTGACGCCGTGGTTAGCGCTGCCGCCTCACAGCGAGAAGGTTCTGGGTTCCAACACCGGGTACGGCCATAGGGTCTTTCTGTGTGGAGTTTGCATGCGTGGGTTTTCTCCCGGTGCTCCGTCTCTAAATTGGCCTGTAAAGTGTGAGTGTGATTGTGTGAGTAATAATGAAATGTAATTTTGAATGCAAAATTGAAAGAATTTTGAGAATTGGTCAACATTTAGGCAGTTTTTTTTTGGGGGGGGGGTTTTGCTGAGAGCGGTCAAAACCTCACTTCCATGGCACTTTCTCTGCGCTTTCTCTCAGCGCTAGTTTTTGCTAAAAAAGTTCTGAAAAGCAACATTGGGAACTTCCGCGTTCGTTCGTCCTTTCAACGTGTTTCTTTGATATTGCTAGTTCAGCCGACAGCCGGCAGCGTTTGAACTAGACAGTCACGACAGTCTTCTAGACGAGATTGGGCACAAGAAAAAAGCCGTACAAGTAAACAGGTGGGAGAGTACCTCCGATTTATATGTCCCGCCCCTTCCTCGATTTTGATTGGCTAGCAAGAGTGAAGCGATATTGACGAGCATAGCGCTGTTGTAACATTTGAACAGATTTCAACTTAAAGCACTCGGAGTGCTGCGGTTAAAAACGTTTCCACCTTCTGAACACTGAAGCTCTTAGGATTTGTATTAAAAATAGGCGCTGCCAGCAGAAAAAGCGCGTTTGGTGGACACAGGCCCTCACTGTACCCAAGTTTTGGCAGTTGGAAAGAGTTTTTCCCAAAGTGTAGCTCTCTAAGGGATAATCTGCCAAAGGTGCTGAATGTTGAATGAACAAAAGTTCATGAGAAGCGTATGGTGCCAGGATGAACTTTTTAGCATTACTGCATTTTCTTTCACAAGTCTCTTCACTTCATGAAAGGTGCACACTCTCAAGTTGCACTAAGGGGGTTCTGGTGAACGGATGCTAACGGGGACTGCCATTTTTGTGAGGTGGACCTTACAGAAAAAAAAGTTTAAACTTTTCACAAACTGCCACTTAAGCTAAAGATGTAATTCAGGCTAACAGTTGGTTAAAGCTAGTGAAAAGCCACTCTCAAGTAGTGCTAATGGGCTAACGGTAAAGGAAGGTTAACTGGGACTGGCGAACGAAAGCTGAAAGCTAGTGAAAAGCCACTCTCAAGTAGTGCTAATGGGCTAACGGTAAAAGAAAGTTAATGGTGACTGGCCAACAAAAGCTAACATTGGCATAAATTTTTCTTATTTTTAGCAAAAGTTTAGTGCAAGTTAGTATTTTTGCAGCTGCGCACGTTTGAACCAGAGATGCTAATCGGGCTAACAATGAGTAAAGTCTTTTCAACTTTGTTAAAGGGGCTCTAGTGAGTGATGCCAACAGGCTAAAGGAAATGAACTGTTATTCAACGCTAGTCACTGTCTTTTATCAAATCGGCTTCTCCTTTAACTAGACCAAATTCCGCTCTTCCTTCTCGTCTCTTTTCGGTGGGAAATTTAAAACGTGTTGTACCGTTTTTACTTCCCGAACCTGGACTTTTTCTGGACTGTCTCTGAAAGCTGGCAGAACGACACAGAATTCCGTGCAGGAATGGATGGAGGTGGCAGCTCCTGTCACAGTGCAAATCGCTTATTTTTTGGGATTTTTCAGCAGCTCCGACTCCGTATCAAAGCCACAAGGATCCCGACGAAGTGGCGCCTCAGCCGCCGAACCGGGAGCCCCTCACTTTTTTATTTTTAGCTCCTTTCTGATGGTGGTGTCCCGCTCGTTTGGAAGCCCCACTTCTTTTCTTTTTCTTTTCTAAGCGTCGTTGCTGTCTCTGCCGTGTCAGACGTCATTCATTCTCCTCCCGTACTGTAACGAGAGAAAGAGAGAGATGGCGGGGATCATGTTGAACGTCAGAGTCTGGGTTTGTCACGTCTGTCAGCGCGCTGGAAAAGCTCGGAGCCGCTATCTTAGTAGCCAAAAAATAAATAAATAAAACTGAAATAAAAAAAGTAACTAATGGCAGACCGGCAGCTTTCTTTTCTTTTGTGTTGGAGCCGATTCCCAGGGATTAAATCGTTCTTCTTCTTCTCCCCCTTCTTCTGCCCTGCTCTCTGTAATGGCATTAGGAGAATGGATATGTTTTAGTATTCCATCAAAGAACATCTGATATGAGGAGCGGGCTGATTTAATTAAGTAGAAAGCCGGGTCTTAGAGAGAAAGGGATGGAGGGAGGAGGAGGAGGAGGAGGGAGTGATGGAGGGAGAAGGGATGCGTGCATTGTGTAGTCTCTCTGCAACCAAGCGTGGTCATTTCTCCCCCGAATTTCATGAGAATGTTTGGACAAAACGAGCCTCTCGGTAATGCGTCCGGTGAATAGACGCCGGAGACCGTAAAAATTCTCACCCCCCGCCTCCGGTAGGGACTCCGGTCGGCCTGCGCGTCTGCCGCCTTTTTTATTCATTTATTTCTTTATTTATTTTGTGCGGCATGGAAGAGAGAGAGAGAGAGAGCATGAAAGATGTTGGAAATGACCTCTGGCCAAAGCCAAAGCGAAAGCCGTTTCAGCCTCGCTCCGCATCTGCTACTGTGCTCCAACCAAAGTTTTATATTTTATTTTATTCCTCGCACAAAAACGGTTCACCTCGACATGACGCGCAACCTCGTCCTCCTCCATTCTATTATTTATTTATTTATTTATTTAACTCAATGTTAGAGGTTCTGTTATTTTGTTTATATATTTACTGTGATCGTGACCCCACCTCCTTCACGTCGCTGACCTTTTCGGCTTGCCGTAATAGCCCTTTTTTTTTTTTGAGTCGACACAAAGCGCGTAAAGAGCGGGCTCTTCGCCTTCGCTGCAGAGTTCATTGTTCGGAGCGCGATATTGATTTTTTTTGCCGCCCAAGGTACCGCGCTTTTGTGCCAACTGAAGGACACTCGTTTTAAAAAAAATATGTGACTGACGCATCGTTTCAAAATCGTTTTTTCTATCTCTCTTTGCTGTTCCCTGCTTTAACGTAGATTTAAAAAATTGTTGATTAAAACTGAAGCTAAGGAAAAATTCTTAAAATGTCAGAAATTCTGATATTAAAGCACATTTACGAGAAAAGAACACAGATGTTATGAGAGTGTAAAGAAAAAATATATTTTTCGAAATGTCTCAGAGAATATCTGACTTTTTCTCATGAATGTGATTTTGTTCTTATAAATTTACTCCTTAAATAGAAATCCACTGTCTGAGATCATTTTGAGGATTTATTCTTGTAAATCTTTGACTTATTAAAAATTTTTTTTTGACTCTTTTTAAGACTAAATTCACAAAATCATTCTCACAAAACTGAGGTAAAGAAGTCAGATATTACCTAAAGTCACAAATTAGCAAGAAAATTTCCTACATTTCAGAGTTTTCTTGCAAATTAATGATTTTACAATGTATTTGACTTTAATCTCCAAATTTCTGGTTTTATTCTGATTTTACCCCTCCCTCAGCTCCATTTTTTTCATCCTCACTGGCACTAATACATCGTAGTTCCCAAACACCGCCACATTCCTGGTCCCTACTCCTTTACTTTTTAAATGGCCTCATTCCTTTAAGTGGGTATTTAGCGTTTAGCGCGCTAATTACTAAGCGCTTGGGGTTTTTTGCCTCGCGTTAGACCAGCGTTGATTCTTTCCATGTGCTTGTTACCTTTCCTAGAAGATATTCAGGCTACGTGTTGGCCCAATTAGCGATGCGTTGAAGTCCCAGTGTTAGTCGATACGTGGTTAAGCTCTCTGAAACTCCTTACTCAGGTGGTGGAGGTGTGACGTGAGCGGCATCGAAAGCGGCCTTAGCTGTACAAAAGCTCTTTTTCTCCACAACCACTTTGTTTGCGTGAATCCAAGAGTATGGGCCGCTACGGACGCACCCCCGGATCACATCACCATTATTTTACTTCCTGTTATCTAGGGGAGCAGGATTCAGAAAAACTCACAATTCGATTCCGATTCTTAGGCTCACATATCGATTCACAATTAATAAGAGATTCACAATTCAATTTTTTTAACTACTTTTCCCGTTTGACTGTGGCAGATCAACAAAAAAATCAGACTGAACCAAATGTAGTTTACTAAATGTAATGCATATGTACGCATACTGAATGCATTTCCTTCATGCTCACATTTTCCACATTGCGGCACCTATAGGATTGGTCGAGCTGAACCCTGAGCCTATCCCGGGAACCACAGGCGCAAGGCCGGGACCAATCCTGGGCAGGCGCCAACACACCGCAGGGCACACTCACACAATCACACTCACATTCACACCTTACGGGGCCAGTTTAGCATCGCCAATTAACCTATATTGCATGCTATTTGTACTGTGGGAGGAAGCCAGTGCACCCCAGCGGAAGCCCACGCGAATACGGCGAGAGCAGGCAGACTCCACTCCTAAAGGCCCTATGGCCGACCCGAGTTCCTACCCAGTACCACTGTGCCACTGTGTCATACAAGTGAAGGTCATGTTTCCAAAAAAATAACCTACTCAAGTAAAGTACAGATACTGGAACACTGTAAATGAACTTCTGAGAATATATAGAGAGGAGGGAGGGAGGGAGAAAGAGAAAGAGAGAGGAAGAGAAGTAGGGGGAAAAAAGAAAGATGGAGTATGTTTGTGCGATTTAATAAGCTGCAAAAAATATTTGAGTGGGAAGCATGTATTCTTGAACTCTATCCAACAACCCTTAAATCAGAGTAAGTGATGTTGTATCAGACAGATTTCTCAAGAACCGGCTGCGTTTTCCTTAGTTCACTAGCCGTCTTCCCCTGTCACGGCAGAGCAATCCAGGATTAACTGTATATAGCTAAACATTTGTCTGGCAAGTCACAAGGCATTTAGCCACCGTCTTTCAAACGTAACCTCCCGGAACCATGAAGACGTTCCGGACCTTCACGTCGACTTTCAGTGAAACAGAACGACACGTTCAGGGTCACTATCGTTTTTCCGTGATAAAGCTGGAAATCTCTGAGCTGCTGCCTTGAGAGACAAATACACTAACGGACCTACTGCAATTTCTGCTCTTGACAGTCCAAGATCAGACGGAATTGAATGCGTCGGTCTGTGATGATGATGTATAGAGAAGATGCTCAACCTGGGGTAATATCACAGGTGAAAGCATCATGATTGCAAGATCACTTTTGTTATGTTGACATCACAAGATAAATAACGTGAGGCCACAAGGAAGACATATCCAGTGTGATGCTATCAGACAAGAGCTAAAATCACATTTCTGAGTGAGCAGCAGACGTCCTTAAGTTCGCCTGCGCGGTACTCATCCATAACTGCCTTTAATTCTCCACAGTGTCCGATCTCCAGCTCCGTCCTTATGATAACTGTGGAATTTCTAGTCATTTTTTATGATGATGTAGCTTGGCCAAGGAACGTAAATGTCACCTATGTGATGGGGATTGGCAATGAGATTCGTATCATAGATTGGCTTTCCCCCTACTGTGGGAGATATGCTGTGGTTTGTAAATCTTCTTGTACGGTCAAATGGTCTTTGGTGTTCCGAAAAACACGATCGAGCAAAATTGTCAATGGTGTATTGACCGGGCCACAAAAAACCTGCCGCCCTTCTTAACCGGTCTCTCTTTGAGGTGGAAATATGACTGCACTCTTCTCACCTTTTAATTACGCCAAGGCCCGGCGGGTCCCATTTGAACTGTAGGTTGTGTGTGTTTGTGTGTCTTTGCTTGTGTGCTGCGGCGAATGCTTGAATAGATGCGCTCTCACAACAGCTAGATTTTTGCCACCCGTCGGGAAGCTGGTTTGGAGAGTCGATTTGAAAAGGCCAGACCCTTTGGCAGGTTAGCAGCCACTCTATTGGTTTGCACTCGCTAGATTCTCATGGATTGTCGCATTCCTGTGCCAGGCGGCCCACAATGGGAGGAAATGAATCCCCCTAAGATTATTCGGAATGGTGAAAGGAGGCAGGGCGCCTCAGACACATCGAGTTTCAAACCAGCTGGATTACCGGCTGGGGTTTTAGCCTCCGTGCAGACGGGGTGGCATCTCTTAATAAGTGCTCTTGAAGTTGCCGGAAACCTCAAAAGTCGCTTGAAAGTCATAGGCTGATGGAGGTTGTGGATACTGGAGGAGGTGACCCTTCTCTTTTTCCCTCCCTCCCTCCCTTCCTCCCTGTCTCTCCCTTCTCTCTTGCCTCCCTCCTGCGAGGTGGCTCGAGGACGCTGGGGTGAATATTCCCATCAATGAGGAGCTTATCAGAGTGGCAGCAGTGGTGTCTAATCACAGCCCAGCAGACAGACCATAAATCCCTCCCTGTTATGGTTCAGGTGTAGACTCTTGCTCCAGTCCTCTCTGTCTAAGCAGTGGTGGTGGTGACCGGGAGAGCTTTGCTCTCTAGATTTTTTGCAGGCCGTCTTGGATCTGCGGCTGCTCCCAGTGCCCCAAAAAATGGCACGGCATGGTGGCAGAAAAAGAGCCCTGACCTCTGGAAGCTGGTTGTGAATGATTTCCGTGAAGTCATCTAATTTTCCCTCCAGTGCTTCAAGGCGCTTGGAAGTGCAAGGCTTTCTTTTCCCATCTTTTATTTCAGCCTTTGATGGCAGAAACTCAAAGAGCTGCTCTTACAAGCTATTTACAGTCATGTTTTTAACGTCACACTTTCTATCGTGTCAAAATTAACACCCCACGGGCCACAAATTTGCCATTAAAGCCTTGCCAATAGCGCCAGGATAGCACTTCCAGAGAGTACAGTGTCTCTTTTCTCCTCTCCTTCTTTCTCCGCCTCCTCATGGTGTGAGGCTGGGAACCGCACTATGACCGACTGCTTGGTGTGAAATGGGTTGTGGTTACTCTCTGGCCTTGGCCTGGCTATTTAACTGTGGCGAGGACCTTGCTAATTGTTACAGAGAGCCGCAGCACCAAAAGGGATGAGCGGCCAATCTCTGTCCAAAACTGAGTCACAAGGAGGTAGTAACGAGAGATGTTTATCCCAGGCCCTGAAATGATCATGTTATTCTTTAATGGTAATTATGATACTAATGATGACCGTGTGTTGCCTGCTGTCTTTCATCAGGTTTTTTTCAGCACTCTGTCCTTTATTAATCAGCACTCTGGCGATGATAGCGCGTCTGCCCGTGTATCTTGTGACCAGGCGGCTCGCCTGAAGTGCACTCGGCCTGATGGAAAACCTAAAGGGGAGCAGCGGGCTTCATTAATTCAGCCGGCGTGCTCTGACCCCCAAGTTAATGCCGTTGTCGTTTTGGAGTAGGGAGCTGCTCTCGTGCGGGCTAACTCATGTTTAATGCATCGCTCTGGTCGGAGCGTTTAACCTCACCTCAGGAGGGGTGCTACGAGTGCAAAGCGGCGACACTGACATGTCTCGCTCGGACTGGGTGGGCCCTTGAAAGACTGAGCCGGCCCCCCTGCCTACCCGCTAAACACCCCCCGCCACACACGTCCAACACTGCAGGCCCCAGGGTTCAGAAGCCAGTGCCACATTATTCTTATGACGTTTGGCATTTACTTAACGTGACTGGAGCCGTTGGTGTGGCCGGCTGATTTCCAGGGCGGCCCTTTGCTCCCCCACAGACCTCAACTGGTTACTGTTCTGCACTTAGCCCCATGTCATGAATTCTCAAACAGCCACGCAGCTCCTGGCCACACACATTCTCTACACATACTTGAGCGGTTAGGGTTAGCGGATGTTGTAATACTAGTTTACATGCTAGTTGATGTCAGACTGGGCAGTGTGATGTATTATCTACTGCCATACAACACATTTCAGCATTTAGCAGAAAGTCTCAATCCGAGGCAGCTTCCATTTCCTAATTTCAGAGACAATCTCCCTGGAGCAACTTGGGATTAAGGGGGTTTGCTCAGGGGACCAGTGTTGGTAGGCAATGCTGCAAGGGTGAGATAGTATAGCTTATCATCTAGTTGCTAACTAAAGCTAAGAATATTAGCTAATGTTAAGCTCCACTGCTGCTTCAGATAACATGACTAATTGCTATTATTACAACTCTCTTACTGGGAATAAACATTAGCTTGTGGATATTAGCTTTGTTTAGCAATGTAGCAATGAATGTTTGTAGTTGTGACCTAGTGGCAAGATGCTTATACACCAGGGGTAGGCAACTCCGGTCCTGGAGGTCTGGTATCCTGGAGGTTTTCAATTCAGCTGGATTTCAGAACATTCACATCTGGTCTCTTGTAGATAACCACCAGAAGAGACTGATTAGCTAGGATGGAAAACCTCCAGGTCCCAGAGTTGCTTGCCCCACCCTGTTGAGTTTGAATCTTAGTAAATATTTCAATAAATATCAGATCACTTACCAGACTTAATAGAAAAGTACAACTTTAAGGGCCAATTTCCTAAGCAATGATTAAGCCTGAGCCTACTGTAGACTATCTTTGAATTTCATTGGTGAATCTCCATTGTGTCTGCAGTTTAGTCCAAGACTAGATTTAATCCATGTTCAGGAGACCAGCCCCAGGGGTCTTGTTTAGACCCCCATAGGATAGAGGTAGAATAGCTCTAGACTTCAACCCATTTCTTCTTGTTGGTGTTGGCGTGTTTGGGGCCTAGTGGTAGGATACTAAGGTATTCACCAAGAGGTCGAGGGTTGAAGTCTGACTCTCTTGTACCACCACTGAGCCCATGAGCAAGACCAAAGTCACACTGAAATGTGGGAGATGATATGCTGTCTTAGCTAAGACTGCTGAAGGACATGTGTGGTTTTTAACACAATGTGTGGTGGATTTGTCCCCATGCCCTTAAATGAATGCAGCACTCTCCAAGGGCCATTGGGATTAATGGTCTTACTCAGGGCCCAAGCGGGGCACTGTTGGAGGTAGTATAGATCCACACTTCAACTCATTAATCTCTTGGGGTTATTGGGGTGGTTGAGGCCTAGTGTAAGGAGACTAAGCTGTAGACCATGGGTTGAGATCATCGGTTGGAGCCTGGCTCTGTTCTACCATCAGCACTGTCATCATTGATCCCTTGAGCAAGACCATAGTGACATACTGTGGTAGATGTAATGCTGTCCTATCTAGGTCCACTGAAGGGCAGCTGTAGTTTTTAACCCTGCATGAGGTAGATTAACCCATGCCTTTGCATGGATGCTGAAATGACAGCTCTTCCAAGATCAACTTGGGGTTAAGGATCTTGCTCCGGTACTCAATGGTGGTACAGCTGGAAGTAGGACAGACCCCGATTCCAACTCATGACCTCTTGGAATTTTTTGTGGCATGTGAAGCCTAGTGGTACAATTTTTGGCTAGGGAGCGAGAGATCACTACTATGTATCACCTGGGAGTTTTGGTTTGGTTAAAGCCTAGTTGTTGGATACTTAGCTATGGCCCAAGAGTTTAAGTCAAGCTCTATCCTAATGTCCAGAACTACCATCATTGGGTTAGGGCAGCTCGAGGGAAACAGTCTTGGTAATTATAGGAAAAGGAGAATGGAAGAGCATCTGATAAATGCTGTAAATGTGGTGATCTACCACTGAAGGTGAAATTCTACACCAGCCCATTCCTAGTTCACCCTCCAGGTCTCCGCTAAGCCTGCTGAAGGACAGCTGTGGTTTTTAACACAGTGCCTGGTGGATTTATACCCTTGCCCTTGTGTGGACGCCACCATAGATCGGGGCCCCGCCGGGAGATCGTTTTTTGTGGTCGGAAAGACCTATGACATCACGGGTTTCTCTAATGCTATCTCACGCGCACCACTGCGGTTATCTCGGCCAGCAGCGGTCAGGTTCAATAGCATCCGCATGACAGAGCTGGAGCAGAGGAGGCAAATCCAGTCTCTGCCTCAGTGTGCTATGACTTCCCGGTCCCTGCATATTAAAGCAAGAGCGATAATTAGCGCGGAGGCAGGACGGATATTTGGCAAAAATGCGAAGGAGGAAATTGGTTTTCTAATCAGAATCTGACTCTGAGCAATTCATCCGCTCTCTCTTTGGCCATAAGTGCTTTTTAAAGCGGCACTGCGGATTCCAGGGGCAGTGCATTAGCCCCAGATTGGCGGCAGTGGCAGCGGCAGGAGAGCGGAAGAGGGGTAAAATAAAATCCAGGCCCAGGTGCTGTTGACACGCTGTAATTAATGAAGTTTCGGGCCGCACGGCGCTGGCAGAAAGCAGCCGGACGCGTTAAGGTAATATTCTCTGGGAGGTTTCACGCCGGGCTCCTCTCTTGCCAGTTTAAAATTCATGACTTCTATATTATCAGCTGATTACGATATGGTGTGAAATGGTACTGGGCTAGGTGCGTCCAGCAGAAAAATGACCTGAAATGTTTTTTTTTTGTCCTGTTTGCATCCACTTTGCAGCCATTTTTTCTCATTTAAGATGATGAAAAAGATTTCTTGGATATTGAAGTGCAGAGTATACAGTTTGTATATAGATAATAAATTTGAGAGGATATGGTTCTTACTATTACTTCACTATTTTTAGAGTAAAATGTCATTTTAAGACCATAAACAAAAAGCCAACAGGTGTCCTGGAGGTTTTCCATTCTAACTGATCAATCTCTTCTAGTGGTTATCTACCTGGGACCAGGTGTGAATGTTCCAAAGTCCAGTTGAATTGAAAACCTCCAGGACCGGAGTTGCTTGCCCCTGCCTCAGGGAAATGCAGTGCAAATCCAATGTAAGAATGTTTGAAGCTGAGGTAGAATGAAATCCCGGACGATTTAAAAAAATCTCAGATGCATTTTTTTAGGTCTTAAAAGAGGATATGTCCAGGGAAAAGAGGTCACCCTACTTAATTGTTCAAATCCTGCACTGGTAAAGGTACCACTGAGCTACTTGTGAGCAAACTGTAAGCCCTGTGTGAAGTCATGTGGTGTGTTTGCCGTGACAAATAGTCATTTTTCTAATGGCATTTTTCTTCACTTTCTAATGGCTGTTTATTTGCATTTATCCTCTATCGGCCGATAATATCAAGACACCAATTTATTGTTTGTCATAAAAAAAAAAAAACTATGTATTATGACATTCTCAACTTTATTAAGATCACCTGTTCTATGATTTTCCTGATTACATTTGTGAAAATATTGATTTTACCTGTGATTTATGCCTATTTTATGCCTATTAATATGATCCATCATGTTGCCATTTTGGTGACCTCTATAATCAGCCCCACTTTTGACTCTTTCTGTTGGGCTTTTTCCTGCTTGTTCACCTGCACTTGGGTTTTATGGGTCTTTTTTGTTTGCTAACTCCTCTTTCTCTTTCCTTCCCTCCTTGTTTTTTCCTTTAATGCAGGAGCAGCTCAATACACAGGTATGCCCTACCTATTACCTTTCCTTTGTCTGTTTGTTCGCTTTACTGTATGTCCGTCTGCCGTACTGTGCCATTCCCATCTCCATTTTCCCTGCGACTAGTTCTCTACAGATTGCCTGGTGTCATAAAGTGAACCACCTTCTCTTCCTCCAGCTTATAATTCATTCTTCCGTTCCTCCGACTGCCGCCGCTGTTTCCGCCTCAGCCTCCAGCAATGCGTCTGCTGCCTGGCCGCCTCCATTCTTCTTCACCTCCGCCGCTCAGCTCCAAACTCTGACTTTCTGACTTTCTCACCTTGCAGGTCTAAGTTTAGCCCTCATGCTTCTACGCCGCTAAAAAAACCCATTAACGTTCCTGCTTCACCCTGCATGTATTTTTTTTTTGTGAGGGGGGTGGGATGCTTGGAGCCTGGTTATTTTTGGTGAATTGTGTGCAAATGACGTGCAAATTTCAGCATCTCTGTTTGTCTGTGTTGTCACTGAAGTGAGCCCGCCTGGAAAAATATAAAATGGGTGAATAATGATCATTGCGAAATCTGTTTTGGAATTCCTTTGCGCGCTGTGGTTCTCTCAAGGACATGAAGCGGCTTGGTAGCACGTTGAAAAGCAATAAGTGTTGAGACAGTGAAGTGAAATTGCTTATTTTCTCTTTTTTTCCTTGGTGCATTCATAAAATGACTGAATGAGGCCAAAGTACAGAGTGACAGCTTTGATTTCTGGGTAATATTTGTCGTCTCGGATGCAGCACACACAAACGCTGACTGTGTTGTGGTTTCTGGTGAGCATACTGTTGCTGGTAAGGGGTCATGGTTGGATATTCGGATACGGACCAAACTGTTTGAGTCTAAATCTACCGCCATTGAGGCCCTGAACAAGACCCATGACCACAAGGTGCTTGTAACTAGGAAACGGAAGTCACACTGGATAAGAGCATCTGATGAAGGTCGTAAATGTAAATGGTAGGATGCTCTGCTATGAATGAAGAGGTTAGAGGTTTAAATCCAGCTCTGTCCTACATCTAGAACTACTACGATTGAGCCCTGAGCAAGACCTTTAACCTCAAGTTGATCCAGGAAAGACAGCATCTGATATAAACACATGTAATTTGGAAGATGCTCAGCAATGCTGCACCTCCAGCTCTATTACCAATGCACTCTTGAGTAAGGTCTTCATCCACAAGCTGCTCCATGGAGACGGTTGTCAAGAGGTTGTAGGTTTTTCAACTTTAGCTCTAGTCTACTTCCGCCCCGAGCAAGACTTAACCACAATGTGGAAGTCAGTTTGGATAAGAGCATCTGACCAATCGCATAAAATCACAAGGTTGTGGTTTGGAGTCTGGCTTTATTCGACCTTGTACCTCCCGAACTACTACCATTGAGCTAATAATGAGACCTTTGTTTTTTAAGTTGCTGCAGGGACACTTCCCCTGTAATCAGGAAATGGAAGTCGCTCTGGATACGAGCAACTGTTGAATTCCAGTGTAATTGATAAGATGTTTAGCTATGAATCTAGAGGTTTAAACCTGGCTTTACTTTCAGCATAACCACGTTTTAACCTGTAACACCAAGTTGATCCATGGGGAATGTTTTCAAGAGGTTGTGGGTTTGAATCTCAGTGTTGTACTTCAAGCACTACCCCTGAGCAAAGCTGTTAATGCCTGGTTGCTCCTGAAAGATTGTCCTTGTCCCTGTAGGGGCTGTAATTTAGGTTTTAGACATAAGAGAATCTGCTAAATGGCATATACTTCGGGTACAAACCATTTTATAGCAAATAAAAGAGTGTCTCCTGGTGGTCTGTGTTTTTCTGGTCCTGACCCCCAGTTTGCACTAGAAAACTTCATTTGAAATTCAGCTGAAAGGCCTCTTCCTGCTGATTCATGTTTTGAGTAGGTTTTGCGGCAGCAGTTTTCGTCTTCAGCAGAGATGAAATAAATTTTAATTAGGCAACTGACATGGACAGATGAAAACTTTCATTGTCAATCTGATTAATTGTCGGGTGTATTTTGGTCATTTCTTTGCTTCCTAATGAGTTTGGAGCTGGGAAAACAAGACGTTCCCGTAAACTTCAATATTTATTCCTGCTGAAAGCATCATCAACTGTTTTCAGTAATTTTATTATGAAGTTATAGCTGCTGAAGAACAGGGTTGTGAGTCTCACCAGATGTAACATGAATGTCATAGTCTGTGATCGTATTCTTAAATTAGTCTGCATTGGTTAATTTACATTTATATCATTTAACACATGCTCTTATTTACCAGAGTGTCCTCCATTTCGCATATTACAGGGACATTTTAACTGGAGCATCTTGGGGTTAAAGGGCTTGATTAGGGGCTTTATGGGGGTAGTTCTGGAGGCAGAATAGAGTCAGACTTCAACCAACAACCTCTTGGGCTTGATAAGGTACTTGCTTGTGGAAGGATAGTTATGCTGTGTTCAATGGCAAGTGGGATCCAGTGTGTGAATTCTGCAGTGAAAGCACCTCCCAAGAGCAAAGGGGAGGTCTAGTTGTTAGGGCACTCGCTTCTAGATCAAGAGGTCATGAGTTTAAATCCTACCTTGAGCATTAACGTCATTGGGTTCCTGAGCAAGATTCTTAATCCCAGGTTGCTCCGGGGAGACTGTCCCGCATACCGTTAAACTACTAACAACCCATTGGTATTAATTGGTGATTGTCTTAATCTCACCTTCAAAATTGAGTCAGTTGTCCAGTTTTTGATTCTTTCCTTTTTTTAATCTCAAAATCAGCGTCCCAACCCATACTCCAGTGGCTACAATTGAAAAAGGTTTCCGGGCGAGTGAGCCGACTGGCATCTCTGGTGCTAGGCCAAGCCACTGCTGCCTCTCTGACGCATTAATCACCAGGATCCCATCCATCCCAGTCGCCACATTCCACCGATTTCATCCCATTTCGTCCCCCCGACCGTCATTTTTACCCCTCATTAGTACCCTCATCACCACTTCACAGCTCTTTTATGCGGTCACTCCCATGCTTTGGAAACACTCGACATCCATTTGTCTCAAAATGTATGCTGCAGGCAGACGAGATTGGTAGATGCAACGCAAACGCCGCCGTGTTTTCTCCCGGATGGATTTTTTTATTCTCCTCAGAAAGGTCATACGACATTCTGCACCTCAGTCTTATCTTCATCTTTAGATGTGGATGGTGCTTTTTACCAATACAAAAAAAAGCAATTTCACTTCCCTGACCCAATACTTATGCTTCTCACTGTATGAGCGTCTGAGGCCGCTTTCACACATGAATCCCGGCATTTTCCCGGGTCAACTTTTTCAAGGAAAGCTGGTGGAAACAAAATCTCTTTTGCACCAGCTCTTAGTGGCAGAAAATCGCTGTGTCGTTATGCCACAATGATCAAGACAACTTTTATTGTTATATATAGATAGTAGGGTGTAACTGCATCTCAGAGACTTGTAATGCAATAATTATCCACTCTTTTAACTTGAACATTTGTTTAAGGGTCCATATGTTTAAGGGTCCAAGCCCATGCTGATTTCATTCATTCATTCATTATCTGAACTGCTTAATCCCAACCGGAGTCGCGGTGGGAGGGGACCGGAGCCTATCCCGGGAACTACAGGCGAGAGGTGGGAATCCCCCAGGTCAGGCACCACCACACTAACACAATCACACACTCGGTTACACCTTACGGATCCAATTTAGAGTCGCCAGTTAACCTACAGCACATGCTTTTGGACTTTGGAAGGAAGCCAGAGCATCTGGAGGAAACCCATTCGAACACGGGGAGAGCATGCAAACTCCACACAGGAACCTGGGGATCGAACTCAGGACCTTCTTGCTGTGAGGCGGCAGCGCTAACCACTGCGCCACCGTTGCATCTTATTGCTTAATATTTCTTGGACAGTCTCAAGATTAATTCACTACATGTTGTGCTCATATAAGTATATGTGTGATTAATTAAGCAGTCTTGGTTTTAATAAGAATTAAAAATTGAGACTGTAATGTTAATTTCACAACGTTGATATTAGTTACTGCTTCATCCCTATGTATATGCTCGCTAGAGTTTTACAAGAACAGTAAAATGTGCACAAATTTTAAAGAGCTAAAGGAACCAGTTATAGTAGTGTTGTGATTCTACACGAATTACACAACTGAGATGACATGATAACACTCACAGATTCCAATTACAACACCCATGTGGCGATTTCATGCAAATTGCAACACAAATTGGACACAACGACACCATAACGCAATGCACACAGATTCCAATTTAAACACAATGATGCAACGCTCATAATTTATTATTTATTGGTCATGCATTTGCTTGCACACAAATCCAGAGTATTACTGTATTACTGTATTACTGGGGCGGTTGGTAGTGTAACGGTTACGGAGTTGACCCAGTGATTGAAGGGTCGCCGGTTCACATCCCCAAACACTGCTGCCCAGGCACTAATAGACCGAGGTGGGCAAAGTAGCTGACTTCATTACTTAAGTGAAAGTACAGATACCACTAGTCAAATGTTACTCCAATACAAGTCGTGCAGTCAAATTATTACTTAAGTTAAAGTACTGAAGTACTTGTTTAAAAAAATACTTGAGTATTAAAAGTACATCTTTCACCGCATTGTTGCATTATTGCCACAACACTTATAACACCTAATGCCTCTGACTAGCTTGCAGAAGCTGTAGAATATGGGATAGTAGTGTTCTGACCCAGCTCTGGGAGTGTGTGCACAACAGAGGTGGAAAGAGTACTGAAAATTTGTACTCAAGTACAAGTACTGTTACATTTGTTAAAATGTACTCAATTACAAGTAAAAGTACTGGTGTTAAAAAAAATACTTGAGTAGACGTACAAAGTACTCTTCTCAAAAACTACTCAGAGTATTAATTACTTTTTAACCGATGGATGTTTTATTGCGTCGTCAATAGCAGGCATTCGCTTCGATTCACCAGTATAAAATATCTACGTTCAAAGCACATTTCTCAGATGAACAAGGTATAGAAAGGCAATTTGTTTTGTAAATAAATGTAGATATAAAGCAGGAAATTTTGTTTGTTAAAACAATGACAAAAATGTTTTTGAACATGCATAGAACAGTTTAAACTTTTCCCAATACACTGCGAACAACAGGCAGCGGGCACTGGTCCTCCGTCTTTTTCACGGTTGACGGTGTTGTCTTCTGTCTCCATTTTGGCTTCTTTGTCTCCAAATCTTCAGTCTATAAATTAGTTTGTACTCCACTGTGTAGTACCTCCAGACACCTGTGCCTGCTGCTGCAGCGGAGTTTATTCTTTGCTTACGTCATAGATTAATTGGTGCGGTCGCGATTGCACAGCCTTATTGGCTGCAAAGATGCAGATGAAAGGTTTGAATATTAATTCAAATTGTGGGCGTACTCAGTAGCGACTTTTCATTTTATAGGTAGCGAAGTAGATTACATGGTGTAAATTGTACTCAGGTTCGAGTAAAATTACACACTTGAAAAACTACTCATAAAAGTACAAGTACCCAAAAAAATCTACTTAATTACAGTAACGTGAGTATTTGTAATTTGTTACTTCCACCCCTGGTGCACACATACTGTATCTGTTTTTGGTAATCAGGAGGGCAGTGCAATAGCTGTAAATGCAGCTCACTACATCAAATCAACATTCCAACCTGCGTAAAACCCAGCTCTACACCTCTAGCTTCATGACTTTCCAACAGCAACAATGTTCTAATCAAGACAGAAAACAGCAGAACCGTCTGAACTTGGTTTTATAGTTCCAGTCTACAGGCGTGACGTAACTCTACTGATTACTGATAGACTGTCACCTGCCAAACAACCAATCACGTTTTAGAAAAGGGGGAATAACATCCACTTTATCCACAGACTTGAAAGTAACGAGTAACGAGAACCTTGATACAAATGTAGTGAAGTTAAAAAGTACAGTATTTGTCTTTAAAATGTAGTGAAGTCATAAGTTTCCAAATAAAATACTACTCAAGTGAAGTACAGATACTCAAACTCTACTTAAGTACAGTACCCCAGTAAATGTACTTAGTTACTGTCCACCTCTGCTGATAGAGCTGCCTACTGCTCCTTCATGGATGGGTCAGTCGGTGTTGCGGAGTAACAGAATTCATGTACCAACGTTACATACTGTATTCAGGTTCCTTAACAACACCAGATCTCACTAGCAATAAACAAAAAAAATTAAATGGTATTTTTAATAATAAATAATTTAACATATACATATGTGTGTAATTATTACATTGTTTTAGTAGGAAAACAGTATTTAAGTCAGGTATTTCCTTAAGCATAACAGAATAATCTCAGTCATGTAGTCAGACATTTTTAAAGCATTATTTATGTTTTAAAAAGACTCAGAGACTGTATCAGATTTGTATCGGTATCAGCAGATATCCAAATTTACAGTATCGAGATCGGACAAAAGTAGTATCGTGCCATGTTTAATTAAAAGTACACGGAGCTCACATGCTATCTGTAGTTAGGAAACAATGCGTACAAAATCTTTTCAGGCTCCGCTGACACTCCGGCGTTCCTGGATCTTTTACATCAGTTCCAGGAAGTCTTGAACTTTTATATCCATGAATGAGGCTATTTATTTCCTGACTCAGGCATATTTATATATATATCCTGAAAGGAGCTTTTACTGTAGGGCTTGGACAGTTTTCTTAGAATTTGACTATAGATTTTATTCTAAAGGATTGGTGGCTTGAATTTCTGGTGTTAACACTTGTGCTGTAATGAGGGTCAAATTAAAGTTAATGAAATCTTGAGAACCTTTTTCTTCATGCGTTGGTTGGTTCGTTCGTTCATTTATACATTCGGTTGTCTGTCCTCAACACAAAGACATTTGTGGATGGTCAAAAAAAGGGGGAAATTGATTAAACTCTTGCTCTGTATTAGCGGTACCTCATCACGCTTCAGATTTCACAGTCTATCGCTGACAATTCCCATTAGAGCAAGTGAACGGGCGTTTGTAGTCTATGGAAATAAGGAGAGAGAGCGACCGCTTCGTACCGCGAGAAGAAAAGCAATTGATTTTAATCCGACAATATGTCATAATCCTCGCGTTATGCTGAAGCACCTGGAAGCAAATATGTTATTAAAGAATATATATATTCACATCCCACACAAAGGATGTCTTAAGAATATGGACGCCCCAAGCGTTGGCGGTGCTGCCTAAGTGTGTGAGTGTGTGTGCTTTTAGGCTGAGGCGACTGTTCTTGCTGATAAAGCCTTTCTGAATGTCAAGAACATGTATAATTTCTTCGCTCAGGCGACTTCATATATAATGACTGTTTCCTGGAGACTCAGCACTAGGGGCTGAGCGATACGGGATAAAATAGAAATTGCAGTAATTTTTTTGCTGCAATATATATTGTAATATAAAACACAGGATTTTTTTTATCAAGGCACTTGAATGGAAAAAGGAAATTACTCTAGAATTAATTGGGGTTTTTACAGAACTTAAAGGGGAGTGCACGAGGAATAAAATAAAATAATTTCAAGAAGTGGTTTGCACTAAAAAACAGACTTTTTCTAGCTTGAACCATCCAAGAAACGTAGAATCAAGAGTAGATGATGCTCTTTCAGACAGACGCCTCTTGTAGATCAGCGGCAACTGGTGGTGTAACGGTAGGGTGTTCACCCCGTGATCAGAAGGTCACAGGTTCGAATACAGGGCCGGTAAAGTTACCACTGAGGTACTCATGAGCAAGGTACCGTCCCCAAGCACTGCTCCCCGGGCTCTTGTTAGCTGCCCACTGCTCCTTCACGGATGGGTTAAACGCAGAGGTCACATTTCGTTGTGGTGCACTGTGTCTGCTGTGCTGTGGCGTGTTCACAATGACAAATAATCACTCACTTTCATTTTGAGTTGAGCACGACGTGGTGATTTTGACTTACTTCACACTAGGGGTGTTGAAATTAATCACATCGCAATGCAGGCGTGGACGATTCTGCATCAGTTAAATGGCAGACCATAATCGATTATAACAGAGGTTTTCAAACAGTGGTCTGCTGCCTCCTAGAGGTCCACGGCGGCATTGCAGATGGTCCCTGACATGCAGTCCAGTTTCACTACTGAAATCACTTTCCAAATTTATTTGTTTTTTCATTTTTCTAAAAATCTCCAGATGATTTTGGGCGTCTTTATGAATAATTAAATTAATGCAAATATCTAAAAAGTGATACAAAAAATACTCCCCGTCCTGCATCCAGAATGCTTAGTCTGAGTGGTGGTCCCTGGGACAGAAGCAGTTGAAAACCCCCAAATTATATCATGACATTGATTTCCTGGCTACGGCATAAAAATTCAAATTAAAAAGAACATTGCGGTAGTAGCTATGGCTGCCCCAATCTGTGTGCAATGTGTCGTAAAAATTGATCGAGATGCGTCGAGATATCAAATCAAATCGAAACGTTGACCTAATAATGGCAATCGAATTGAATTGTGGGACCAGCGAAGGTTCTCACCTCTACTGCACATTAGAGCAATTTTCTGTTGATTAATCTAATGATCGTATTAATGATTAATTAAATTTTCCTATTTTAATGCCAGCTATTGTGTTTATGGCATTTAATGCAATAGAAATCAAATGGTTTTAACAAGCCCAATGTGCAAACATACACACACACACACGCTGTCAGAGTCAATTCATGTAGAGTTTTTCATTTAATTAATGGCAATGTAAGATAGCACAGAAATGACTTGGGTTAATGATACTAACGAGTGTGTTTAGCAGCTACAAGGACAAACCGTATTACTGATGGTAATTTTGGGAGGTTTTGCCTTGCTTTTATTCCATCCTCCAGAATAGCACGGGGTGTTTTCTCTTCAGATGCTTCTGTTTAACGCTGCTACTGTTGTGTTGCTTTTAGGACCTGTGTCCACCAAACACATTTTTCCCACCTAGACTGCTCAAAACCTCGCTTCCATCGGACACCTCCGCGCTCGTTCCTGTTTCTTTAAGATCGCTAATTTAGCTGACAAGATGGAGAGACATCGTAGCATTAGTGGCAGCATTTGAAATAGATTCTCACGTCTTCGAGATGAGATTGGGTGCGTGAAATCTTCTCCAGCTGCTCCAGATACGCTGCAGTGAGATTTGTAGTGAGTTCTCAATTTCCTCGATTTTGGTTGGCTAGCAAGAGACGAGTGACATTGACGAGCGCAGCGCTGTTCTAAACATTTCAACTTGAAGCACTCTGAGCACTGCGGTAAAAACCATCAACGCTTTTTTAAGGCGTCTCTAAACACTGAAACGCATAGGATTTGTATTAAAAAATAGGCACTGCCAGCACAAAAAAACCCTGTTCCATAAATTTGTTCTTAAGAAAGTTAGAATTTAAACTAATGACCTAAGGTTTTGCACCGAAAGCAGGCAATAACATTTGTGTGAGAGTGTTTTTCAGCAGTTGTTTGATTCTGTTCTTCACTAGGAACAAATCTCAAGTAAACAAATATTGGTGAAGGTCAGTGTCTTTTTGATAACTTCATCAGTGAGTTTTAAGAACAGATTTCTTCGTAAGAACGGTTCCCGAATGCGGACGGCTGAAGGAGCATTTGTTACAAAGTGAAGTGAAATCAAAAGGATCAATTTAAAAATTGATTTGCACACTTCTAAATGCAGCAGAGTAACGTGACTTTCCACGCTGATATAACTTGAGTATGATCCCAGTGGTCAGAAAACTCCACCAAAAGAGGGGTCATGGGGGTTAGTTCCGGCTCTTTCTTCAGCTGTTCTTCCCTTAGGGGAGGCACTTCATGTTAAACCAACCCAGCGGTTGGTTAATGGACGTCCATTTAAGCCCGAGTGTTAAATGTGGATGTTCTATTGTCCAAGTTCCCCCAAGAACCTGTTATAATGGCCTCTTAATGTACTTTAAGTGCATTATCATTGGCTTTTAAGCCTGTACGACGGAGCACTAATCGCCACTGTAGCCTTTGTTAATGTTTCTGTGTGGGCTGTGCCATTTTCCTTCGCCGCTCCGCCGCTAAACGAATGCACGGACGTTAGGCCCCAGCGGGACAAGGCTGGCTCATGTGTTTTCCGTGATTAATGTTAGGCGTGAAATATAGGCACACGCAGGTTATAGAAATTGCGGCTGCTGTGTGCCATGTTTATTTAACGAGGGCCACGTCTCAAACCACATACTACTTCACTACTTGGTAGCATAATGGTTAGGGAGTTGCTCCTGTGATCGAAGGGTTGCCAGTTCAAGTCCCGGACTGGTCAAAGTACCACTGAGGTACTCATGAGCAAGGTGCCGTCTCTAAGCACTGCTTTCCGGCCGCTGCCAAAAAGCTGCCCACTGCTCCTTCACGGATGACTCAAATGCAGAGCTGTGCTGTGTTCACAATGACAAATAATCACTCACTTTATTTTCAGACTTAATAAAAAGAAAGATAAAACAGAACTGTTACGTGATGCGTTAATTTGCAAAATCTTTTTCCACCGTAGTGTCGCATTTCTTTATTCTCTATTTTTTCGGTCGGCTCTTTTCACCCGGGCAGAAAGCAGGTCAGTGGGAACGCACCTAGTGCCTTAAATTCACACCTCCATCCATCCTGCAGACCCCGAGAGGAAAACCTGCAGCGTCCGTCTACCATAGCAGCGCTAAAAGCAGGAGCGAGGGAGCGAGCGAGGGAGGGAGGGAGACGGATGGCTTTAGTGCAAGTAGCTCTGCCCACACTGCGGCAACTCTCCGCCATTAATGCCCCGCCACGCTGAATACACACACACACACACACACACATCACACTCGCGCGCACACAGCCACAAACAAGCAGCCTTGGCAGTGGTCCTGATCCTGTTTTTACTCCTTCCGATCCAATTATTAATTGCAGCCAAGTTATTTATATGTGTGCAAATTAGAATAGAGCTGAGGAAGTCTCTCTCTCTCTCTCTC
>JAVGVS010000054.1:2509458-2525848 GCA_032718565.1 Distichodus sexfasciatus | reverse complement strand
TTTATGAAGAACAATAAGGTTAGTGCAGGTGGAAACACTTCTTTGTCCATTTGGAATCCATCTGGACATAGAATAAAATTATTTCGTAACAAATTATGCATTTTTCTATATTTACTTTTTACTCTCTAACATTATAGAATTTAAATATATTTTCTGATTAATGGAAAATGAAATACTGACGTTTTGTCAAGTTTTAAGCACTTGGACTCATTTTGGTCTATAACTCATTTTTGACTCATATCTGGGAGAGAAGTAGATTTTTGTCATGAGGGTGTTCCACATGAGAGCCGCGGCACAACAGCGCTGTGGATGTGCGTCAGGAATAAATACATATCAAGTAAATGGCTGCACTGTGAGTAGAACGCTGGTTGTGTTTGTTATTTATCAGCTAAAATATATGTTTTGTCTGTGATAAATGGGAAGATTAAACTGAACTGGAACGTGGTGGACTTCCCTGTGAGAGTCATGAGCACTAACAAACGCAGCGTGTGTGTTTACATCGTGGAAATTTTAATTTATGTGTCATGATTCCTCGTGGTTGAAGGTCAAGTTGCAGAGCGTGTGATGTAATGCACCACGACGCAAAGCGGAAAACGTGCTGGGAAATGAGACAATCGTTAAGAAGAATCGATAACATTGGAGGTGTACAGTTCAGATGGAACTGATCAATTGGAACAGCTCAGAAATATATACAGTATAAACATGGGAAAAAACAGTCAAGATAGTCTGCGCCGATGTTGCTGCACTGAAAGATGAAAGACGAACAACGAGATTGATCCGGTCAAATATTATGACATCGCGGCTCATATGCCAACCATGTTCTAAAGCTGCTCTCTCACTCTCTCTCTCTCTCTCCACATCTCCACATCGCTGTTAAAAGCTGAGACAGTAGCTAATGATGACAGCAGCGATGAGAGCACACAGCCTCCTGGCACTCGCCGTTCCTCAAAGCACGGAGATCGCTCATTTAGTCTAAAAAAATTCCAAACTGGGAAACTGCACTCCTGGGAGAGGAGACGCAGACAGAAGCAGGTGGGAGAATGGAGGGAGAGGAAAAAGGAGAAAGAGACGGAGGAGTGTGATACCGTGGCATTCATGTCACAGTTTTCTGAGTTGAGGTTTGAGGTTACACCCCTGATGAGTGTATATATGACATATGTGTATAAATGGCATTGGGGGCACCCCAACAGACACGATGCTTACTGGAGAAGGTGGGAGGATGGAGGAGGAGGAGGAAGGGGACGAGGAAGAGGAAGTGGAGGAGTTTATTTATAATGCATCACTTTCTCCCGAGCCATTTTCGGAAGCCCGTTAGAGAGGAAGGGCACGTGGCGATCTGGATTCCCCCGGCCACACCGACGTCCCTCTCATGCTTCGGAGAAACTTCTGCTACGAAACATTCATTTTTGGTCATTTCGGGGAAAGGCTATTAATTATTAATTTTATGTTAAGAATTATATTATATTATTTTCATGATATATTCCTTGTTATTAATGTTCTTAGCCTTTAGCTTTTTAGTTTCTTGTAAGATTTCTTTAACACAATCTTTGTTATGTTTTAATTTCTAAATTTTATTCTACATTTTTGATGAGCTGTTTTAGGTGTCATTCAGACATCATTTTACAACATGTATTCGTATAACTATCAGACCCTTAAGGATTTCGTAATGTTGCGATTGCAGCTAGTAACGCAAATTAAGCCAATCCCCGCAATTTCATTACTACCATGCATTTTTGAGCAGTTAGCGCAACATTTCCGCAATTTTTGACGAATCGCTGTTGTTTCCAACAAAACATTGAGCCATATGTCAGCGAACTCACTACATTCAGAAAGCGCAGAAAACGTGTGATAAAAACACCTCACATTTACCTTCAAAAGTTACTAAATGATTAATGGTTAATAAAAATAACTGTGGTTTTGTTCCCTTCATTTTAATTAATTGGTAAAGAATCATTATAAAGCAACTATATTTCAACAAAACACCAAAAACACTTTCATAGATTTTTTTTTTAGAAAAACCTGCCACAAAATCAGCCATTTTAGGCTGCAACAATCAAAAAAAAAAAGACTGAAAAATGTACATTACAAATCTTAAATCAACCTAAGGTGTGTATTTAATCTGTTTAATTTCCATATGTATATGTTTTATTGTGGGTTTAATTCATTTATATCTTCTATGTTTCCAGTGTGTGCACTTTGGTAGACTTGAAATTATTATTGTTATTATTATTATTATTATTATTATTTTCCCAAAGAACAAGTCAGAATATTAGCTGGTAAATCTGCCTGAAAATCAGATGTTTGCTCAAGAGTGAGGTTTTTAAGTGTTGGATAATGACGCCTCCCTCCAGGTCTACTGGAAATCGATCAGGAAAGCGTGTCGAGGTTCGAGCGGCTTTTTGTGCTTTTCTCCTGACAGCGAACCCTGCACTCTGCCGTCTGACCCAACGCCAACGACCACCGCGACCCTACGGCCTGCTGCGGTCAGGAGGCTGAGCATCTGTTCTCTCCCTCCCTCCCTCTCTCTCTCTCATTCCCTCCATCCTTTAGTCTCTAAGCCGCTACTTTAGGTCCAGGCTGTGCTCTAATAATGAGCTTACTCAGAGCCAAGCTTAAATATGTAACGATATAAATTCTATATAACCTATCTGTTTAATTTTCAATTGTTTGGGGGAAAACTATAGTCTCTGCTAAAATCAACTTTATTTCTGTCTTTCACAGTATGTTGAAAGCAAATTTACTGTCATTTCCTTCTATTTTTTATTATTATTTTCCTTTTGCACAACTGAATTAAATGATTATTTTTTAAAAGTTGAAGTAAATAACAGAATCTTCTTTACAAGATTTATAAATTATTTTAGACTTTTTATTTTTTTTTTGCAGTGCTGTGGTTTTGAGCCCCCTGTAGAGAGAGAAGGAGAAAACGAGGGAGTGAGAGTGAGAGAGGGAGAGGACACATAAAGGTGTTTGAGCAGCTCTCCCTTGTTAATCCCACACCAGTGTCTATGTGGGTGGCACACAGATGGATGGGGCGAGGCCTCGAGCAGATAATGCCAGATAATGGCTTCTATTTTATATCCTACTTAGTGACACTTGGCTCCGGATAATCTCATTAGAGCGCGGCCCGGGCCTAAAGCCGCTGCCTTTTAAACAAAGAGCCAGGGAGGGAGCGAGGAAAAGAGAAAAGGAAGAGAGAGAAAGAACGGTCGCTCCGCCTCATGACCTCAGGACGTCGAACGCCGCGTCAAAAACGTTGATTTTTCAAAACCAGTATCGAAAAAGGAATATATTTTAGGTCGATTATACTGGTGTAACGATACTTGAGTCTACATCAATACATTGACTGAAATATTATAAGTTGAGAATATTTACAGTACAAACTTTTTGAACTATGGGGATAAATCATTCCCTGTGTCCCTCAGCCCACTCTACATCTAATACATAAAACAACAGGCGATTTTATGCCACTTTCCGAAAATTCCCAGTTTTCACTTCCACCCACGTACCATCACAGACGGTTATTTTATCTTCTGTGATTTTTTTTCCCCACAATTTTATGCATCCCTTTGGGTTTCCAGCCCACGCTTCATCCCCCTAATCACCCCGTTAGCTGGGTACTAGGGGTGCAACAATACATCAGAATAAATGCGTCAAAAGATATCATATTTTATATGATTTTGTCTCATATCGATCGGTGGCTCCAGAACTGAATCGAATTGAAGCTGACTTTGCAATAGCAGCACATGTTGAATTATCATCAGTTCGATTGATACAATATACTGTATATATAAAACATTTCATACGCAGTATATAATATGTAATATAAAATGGGAAGATCTGAAAATCTGAAAATGCCTGATTTTTTATGTTTTTCTTATTTTGGTTTCAGAAACAAATATGGAATAAAAACTTTTTTGTGGTTGACTTTTGGTTTTAATTTCAAAAATGAACAAACGATATCTGACTTATTGAGTTATTTTATTAAACTGAAATTGTATTGTAGCAGACTTGCGGTATCAGTGGACATTAAATCGTCCTCCGCTTTTGCTATAATACTGTGTCATGATGAAACTTGACAGCCCGGTTGCCCCGGGTTACCTGTGATATCGTCATGGACCAGCTTGCACAAATTTATGATCGCCATATGATTAAAAAATGAAAACAACTAATAATAAGTGTTGTTGTTATTTTGGTCTCAGAAATGAATGCTGAACTTTTAGGTTTTAATTTTATAAATGAATGAATGCTGTGGCGTGCTGGCTCCGGCGCCCCCGCGACCCCAGCTGGGATTAAGCTGTTCAGATAATGAATGAATGAATGAATGAAAATGAATGAATGAATGAATGAATGATACATGGATTATAGAGTTGTTGAATCAAATCGAAATCTCATCGTAGCAGAAGCAGAAATAACAATGGAACTGCAATATCGGCAAATGTGGATATATGACAATATGTCATGAACGAACGAATTGTCATGTTCATGAAAGTCTAGATTTCCAGTCGCCGTGTTTTTTTTTTTTTTTACCTGTGATCTTGTCGCGGACCAGCTTGCAGGACTCGATCTCGCCGATGCTGCCGAAGAGGCTGCGGAACTCCTCCTGGGTCATGTTCTGGGGCAGGTAGTTGACGATGAGGTTGGTCTTGCTGTCGTCGTTGGAGCCGGCCGTCTGCATGGGCGAGGGGCAGCTGCGGCTGTTGCTGGACGGACCGTTGGCCGTGGCGGGGGTCGGGCCGTTCGTCACCTGAGGCTCCATGTTGCTGATTATCTGGAGGGTAAGTGGGGCAGGGGTGAGAAGACAGGAGGACGGGGAAAAATGGGGCTGAAGCAATGTGGGTCCTTTTTAACCGTATGAGAGCTCAGAGTGCAAAAGGTGTGACTTTTAGCAGCCTTCAGTATCACTCACATATGAAACGCATCTCGCTGAAATTTAGAGAACTTACCGGATGTGGTCGTCTAAGTTATATTTTAGCGCATTCGGAAACACACAATGTTGCATTCAAACACAAATGAGCAAAAAAGGTGATTATTACAATCACAGTGGCACCAGTTTAAATGTGCAGCTACCTTGCAAAAGCCTAAACTTGGGAAAAATTGTCTGTAGCAAAGCCACCAGTGGCCTTCACAAATCTTCTCTAAATACTGAGAATTGTCCTTTCACAAGATATAGTAATATAATAACAAATGTATAATTATAAATTTGCTGTAAATTGCAACAGAGAAAGAATTTTGCAAATCAGTAAATTTTTACCAAAGTGCCAGTGGAAACGGCCTGTAAAATATAGCAATACAAGTGTGTGTGTTTTGTGTGTGTGTGTGTGTGTGTTTGAAGGCTGTCCTTAGGGCGAGTTCCTTTAAAAGCTGTTCTCCTGTCAGATACACTCAAGCACAGCAACAGGGAAAATCCACGAGGGCCGAGAAAGTTTGAAGGCTTCGCTTCGTCTTCGGCGTCTTTTCACGCTCGAGACCTCGACCCCGAGACACGCGTCGCGCCCGGCAACCGACCGACGCGGAAACCTTGACGACGCTCTCGTCCTGCGCTGGGCTTCGCAAAAAGTGACAGGGTTTTTTAAGGAACTGGCCACGGGGTCCCACAGGGCCGAACGTCACTGTCAAAACATTTTAGTCCACACTAAAACGCAGTCTAAACGAACACAAAAAAAGAGAAAAAGAAACAAAGAAGTTCCTCAGGAAAAGAAACCAAACGCAAATCAAACGACTGTTTTGTTGGTTTGGGTTTGATTACGGAGAATAAACTGGATCAACGAAAATGTAATTATTGAGTTACGATGCAGCCACCGGAACGCATCTCCATCAGAAGCCTGTACTAATTATTTCAACTCAATATTTTAAGTCAGTTTTTAGTGATAGATTATTTGTCAACGTGAACACAGTGCATGTGTCACACGTGTCACCTCTGCATTTGACCCATCCATGAAGGAGCAGTGGGCATCTGACACGGGCAGTGCCGGGAGAGCAGTGCATTTGAGGACGATACCTTGCTCATGAGTACCTCAGTGGTACCTTTACTGGTCCTTCCGATCAACCTTCCGATCATTGGATCAGCTCCCTATTCGTGACACTACCAACTGCTCCAACAGCACCTGGTGCATTAAACACATGACGTTTAGTATATTAGTGGTTTCGTTTTTCTGTCCCGCCATAGTGTAATTCATATCTCAGAGAGACGGAGTAGAAAAACATCTCGATACTTTTTGCTGATGGATTTTACGAGTGGCAAATCATAGATCTGGAAGAGGAGTAGAGAAAGAAAAAGTAAAGCTGAGATCTAAGTCAGAACACGGCCATAAACTGATATTTTTAGCCATTCAAAAATAAAAAAATAAAACACTACTCCTCGTCTGTTGTCTTGAGCTTTCGGTCCTGTAACGCCATCAACGAATTTAGAAAGGTGAGCAAAAACCAGGGCGGGAGCTTTTGATAAATGTAAAAATATATATAAATAAATATGGTAAAGGTGACGTTTATTTCACAAGTGTGTATCTGGGGTTAGACTGTCCTGGTTGAAACGTAATGGCACTGGTTTAAAAGGGGAAGCGAGTATTTAAATCGATTTTTTGCCTCCATTTTCTGTCTCGCTACACCATTTCCAATAAATAGGGGAGTGAGCTGTCTGCTTTGGGAAGGCAGAGAACCCAAACGTGAAAGTGAAGTGCATTAACATGTCACACGTTCACGATATAGTCATGTACAACATCGCACGAAGAACAAGCCGAGGTATATCGAGTATATTACCATATATCACCCAGCGCTAGTGTAGCTAACTATTATATTAACAGTAGCTTGACATACCTTTTTACTTGATGCTTTTCAAAGTCAAACTTTATTGTCATCTCTGCTATAAACTGTACAAGTTGTTTTATCTTACTTCCCCTTTTTTCAAAAAAATTTATTTATTTATTTATTTATTTTTACCTTTAATTTTCATTTTATTATTTCATTCATTACTTGACATTTAATTTGATTTGGTATGTGTTCTATTGAACATAAACTTAAGGTCATTTCATTTAGGTTTTTTAATGTTATTTTTTCATTTGTTATGACATTTGTTTTGTTTCCTGATTTGTGATTTTTTGGACATATTTTAAATAAATAAATAAATAAATAAAGAGACAAGACGACATGGCTCCAGTTTTAACAGTGCAAAAAAACAAATAACAAAAAAACTGCCCACCACTCTGTGTGTGTGTATAGGTTGGTGTTTGGCTCTCCAAACATATACCATTCTGACATAGGGAAGAGAAACATTCCTAGAATCTGGCAGAATGTGAGCATTAAGTTAAAATAACATATCACCAAGTCCTAACGAAGCTGGTTATGTCAAAAAAAACACAAATTAAACCGTTTCCTCCTCCCACTCGCCTTCACCAGGCTCTCCATCCGAGCCTCGTCCTCCTCCCTCTCTTCCATCTGGGGAGATAATGCTGAGGGGGGAGGTGGGGGTTTGGACCTGGACATTGAGCTTTATGCTGCGTTCCGACAAACCTGGGAAACAGGAAGTGGAACCTCAAAATGACATTCTGGAAATTTACAACCTACGCTCGTACAAAATAATGGCAGCTTCCAGTTTTTCTGTTTTTGGTTTTTCCAGTTTTCGGGTTTTCGCTGATACAGAGGAGCAGTTAAGGATTTGCTCATCTCTAAATTGAGGAACGGCTGTGTCTCGGTTAGGGAGCTGGCTCTGTGATCGGAAGGTTGCCAGTTCAAGTCCTGGACGGGTAAAGGTACCACTGAGGTACTCATGAGTAAGGTACTTTCCCCAAGCACTGCTCCCCGGGCGCTCCATGTCAGCGCCCACTGCTGCTTCATGGATGGGTCAAACGCAGAAGTCACATTTGGTTGTGGTGCACTGTGTGCTGTGGTGTGTTCACAATGACAAATAATCACTCACTATAATTCACTACTGATATCTTCATACTGGGTTGTATTTTTCTCGAATAAAACGACTGAACGTAATGAAGTAGAACGCAGCCGTGTATCAGGGGTTAAGAATTGAATCCTAAACTACCGAGCAGTAATTCCGACATCTAGCTGGAAATTCAGAGTTCAAATTTACAAGACTGGAATCGTATCGGACATAAAAAAGTGCCATGTCTAGTAGGAACTTTGACATTAAAGTGCGTTTTCTTTACTTTTCTTCTTATTTGCAAATCGAAAATTTTGAGTTCCAAGTTGCTGCCGTGTGTCCGATAAGGGATTTGAGCTAACAATGGCTCGAGCGAGGACTGGCAAGTCCTGCACTGCTTTACATCATGCTATATAGGGTGAGCTTGAAGGGGAGTGAACCCTATAGAGCGAGTCGGTGTTTGGAGCGCTGGAACGTACAGTACGAGGAGTGCGAGTGCGGAGGTCGGGATGGATCGTTCCGTTCTGTAGGCGAAAACCCAGCTGAGACTGACTCGGGCTGGGAAGGGAAAGAAAGGAAAGGAAGGGAGACAGGCAGAGAGAGAGAGAGAGAGAGAGAGAGGGAGAGGGAGAGGGAGGAAGAAAGAGAGAGCTAAGCCATCACAGAGGGCTGGGTGTCAGCCCGAGGACAGACATCAGCTTCCCTCTGATTCGACTGAACAGCAGCCCCAGATTACACTCCTTTATTTCCTCAAACGCAATGGCAGATCTGCCGACTGTTTCCGAACGCTGCGCCGCCGCTCTGTGTGTGTGTGTGTGTGTGTGTGTGTGAGTGTGTATGAGTGGGAAGGAAGTAGCTCTGCCACTCTGCCTTACATAAGTGCCTTAGAGAATGTCAGGAAGGAGATATAAATACAGGTTCAACCAGTCTAATGTCCCTGAGTAAAGCACATCCAGTGGGGTGTGTGTGTGTGTGTGTGTGTGCATGTATGTTGCTGCTACCGTGGATGGAATGTGTGTGTGTGTGTGTGTGCTACCTGCCATTTAAACAGTGCACCGTAATGGCCTTATTAGCGCTGATGCCGAAATGTCAGGCTCTATTCTAATGCATGTTTTCGCTGCTAATGCTCGCCAGTCATTAGAGAGGCCTGGGGGCGTTGCCGTCTCCGTGCCAGTGTGATCTTATTTATGTGCCCCACGTCAGCAAAATCTAGGTAGAGGGAGGAAAAAAGTCCCTACAGGGCTTCACGGACCTTTTTTTTTTATTGCTGTGGCCTAAAATCTCTGATTTCGCGGCAGTTTTATCTAAAAAATTGCGATGAAAGTTGTGGCGTTTTTAGGCGCGCTGCAGTTGTGATCATAATTTATAATCGTAATTTAACAAAAGATCAAAAATCAAGGGGTTCTCGGGGCAGTTGGCAGCGTAACGGTTAGGGCGTTCACCCCGTGATCAGAGTGTCGCCAGTTCAAATCCCAAACCGGCAAAGGTACCGCTGAGGAACTCGTTAGCAAGGTACCGTCCCCAAGCACTGCTCCACCTGGGCACTGTCCGTGTCAGCTGCCCACTGCTACCTTCACAGATGGGGGAAATGCAGAGGTGACATTTGGCTGCGGTGCACTGTGTGCTGTGCTGTGTTCTCAATGACACTTTCAGTGTAGTGAGAACAAAACCACAAAGTGGTGACGTTACAAAAAAGTACAGATTTGAAGGATTACAGGATGTGTAATAAAATTGGTATTATTGGTACACGAGCATGTGCACCCGTGGGGTTATTCCCCAAGCGCAGGGGCGTTTCTGCCTTTAAGGACACCCTGGGCTAAAGCCCCGGTAAAAAAATCGGCTGGCGACGCCTCTGATGAGCATATCAGTTAAAAACAACATTATGAACGTCTTAGGCCTCGTCCTCACGGACGTTCGAAATGAACGCCCTCTGAACACCCTACGCGTTTTTGCTGCGTTTTGTAGCTGCGTTCGATTGGTGTTTCGTCGGGATTTTGACGCCAAGAAAACGTTGCATGCAGCGTTTATTTGACGCCAACCGAACCCGCAGCCGGCCGAACGCCGGTGCTGAACGCCCGTGTGGACGCTTTGATTTGCTCCAACGAGCAGAAAAACGCCTGGTTGAGACGTCCGTGTGAATGAGGTCTTAGTCATCACATAATAAACAAAAATGACAGTTCACTGACAGTTCACCTTAAACATTAAGCGTCATTTGTGTTGAAAGACGCAGACACTTAAACAACGCAAAATCACTCCTTAGCAGTTATTTTTCAGGGTAAAGGTGAGACGATTTCGTCAGACATGTTTTCTGTGTCTTCCAAATGAAACAATGATTGGTCAAAAATTGTGGAAAATTTGCAGTGATTGTTAAAAATGGCCAAGTTGGGGTAATAGTTGCGATTGTAACATTGCAAAATTCTGGAGGGCTGGAAAAATGGATTATAAACACTATTAAACAGCATTATAATTCTGTCAAAGAAAAAGTGAGACGTTTATGCCCGTTAACCTTATGAGAGCTCGAACATTTGAGGATTTTTCTATCCCTTTATTTATTGGCTTATATTATATTTACATTTATTCGAATAACGTGTATTTGACACACATGCTCTCTATATATAGCTACTTGTTTATGCACGTATTTCATATGAAAATATCAATACAAACCTAATTAACATATTTTTGCTTTTACCGATTGATTTGCCTTAATTTTAGAAGGATTTAGTGCTGGGTGATAAAACAACCTCGTTTATTTATCTATAAAAATATGATCACGATAACAATGGTAAACGTAAGCTGTGAAATTCAATCACACTTGTTTGCCCACCATGCGACAACGCGTTGAGACAGACAATGTCTTTGGCCTATCACGTAGCGAGTGGGCTTGGCTTAACGCCAGCACAACAGCCAATCACGGCCAACGATGCAAATTTGCCCACTGCACGCGAAGAAGCCGCGTGGTGAACATCAGCAAAGTGCTCGTGCGTGTAAGAAAAGATGCAACCAAAACCTTGCGGTGAGTGAAGGAGGGGGTGAAAATGCAGGGTTTCCCGCAGCACTTTATAGTTAAGACGGACGCTTTGACAACAAATGCCTCGCGCCTTGTCTACGTCCCCACGGGAAAAAAATCTTGCCGTATCTACGCATCCAGACAATAAAAACTGCATCACGATGAGGCCGAATAGCGGCATCTAAACTCTCAAAGAAACACGTTACAGTGTTCACATGAAATCCGAACGAACGTGGAAGTGCCCGATGATGCTTTTCGTAACTTAGCAACAATAAGCGGCGAGAAAACGCTCCGGAAGTGAGGTTTTGACTGCTCTCGGCACAAAAAACGTGTTCAGTGAACAGTTCTGCGTTGGCAGCGCCTATCTTTAATAGAATACCTATGAGCTTCAGTGTTCAAAGAGCTAAGTGGCTTCGGCAGGAAAAAAAAGACGTCAGTGGAGACGGTTTCTGAAACTTTTAGAATAGTGCTGGACTCGTGCCAAAATATTAACAAATATTGTTCAATTATTTTTACTTGTTCATTCAGTTTGTATGAAAAAAAAAAGACACGGCATAATATGAAATATATTGTGATAATTATCAAAATCGATCAATATGACAAAAAATATTACAATAATACATTTCTTCGTATCGCCCAGCTCTATACTGAATATTTTGTTTTCACTGAAGATTTTTGCATGTATGTAATACTTGCAAACTGAGACCGTCTACAGTTTAGTATAATAAAAAAATGTGCATTTTGCCAGATGGAAATTAGCTGATGCACCTGGAATACTTTATTGCACAAAGACACAACCTAGACGACGCCTCGGATAAATTCTGCAGATTTCAGCGTCATATGTCTCATGTATGTATGTTATTCTTATACAAAGTTATGGAAGGTGCAGAAAATTCACACACTTGCCACGCTAAGCTCTCATTGTAGGTCTCAGGTGAAGACCCTCAACCCCTCCTCAGCGCGAGCTGAGAAGCGACGTGAGGGTGAGTGTTGGAAATGGCAGCGAGCGGGTGGCAAAGCTTCTTACCATCTTTGGCTGTGTCAGCAGTCCCTTGTCAGCCCAGCCCTGGAGCTGCGGCAGGTCTGCCTGACGCCACTGAGTCTCTGTCGATCCCTACAGGATGGGGGGAGGAGGAGGAGGAGCAGGGTCAATATTTACACACACACACACGCACATCGCCATATTCCCCCATACCCCATACCAAACCCCTGACGGTCCCCAGGTCGACAAAAAAACACAGAGGCGGCTTTCGTGATTTTTTTGGGTTGTGATCCCAATTTGGCATCCGATTTGGCTGGAGTCAGTTGGGCTCGGGGGGACGCGGGCGGGGGTGAATCGGGGGATCCCGGCGTCTCTGCTGTTCTCTTAATGCAGATCCAGTTTTCTAATTCTAAGGTCACATTACTCAGAATATCTGATTCTGAAAGGCTCTTTTGAGTTGGCGAACGCTGCGCTGGCAGGCGAACAGCGTGAATCTTTTCCCCCTGCAGCGCCCGAGCGAGACCTTTTGAGGGAAGCGTGTGCTCGAGAACGGCCTCAGCTGGAGAAAGAAAGAGAGAAAGAAAGAAAGGAAGGAGGGTGGGGAAGCCGGCAGCGGAAAATGGCCAATTTAAGAGGAGGAGGAGAGGGGGTTTGGGGCGAAGAGAAGAGGAGGAGGAGGAGGACAACGAATCTGGTCCTGACCTTTCCCTCGGATGGAGAGGGGCGTTGGAGGAGTGTAATGGGAGTCATCCAGCGCCGGGTGATGGAGGACACACTTCAGCATCAGAGAGAGAGAGAGAGGAAGAGAGGAGGAGGAGGGAGGGAGGGAGCATCTTCCAAGCGTTAGCGGGGATGCTGGTGCTTTTTAGGTACGAGAGAAAAATGGACTGTCAGCTAAAGTGGGAACGGAAGAGGAAAGAGGAGGTAGAGAGAGAGAGAGAGAGAGAGGAGGGGAAGGAGTGGGGGGGTGGGCTTTGGCTCACGCGAAAAAGAGGATGCTGTCGAGGTTGGAGTCTGCAATTTGAAACAGAGTCCAGTTTTAAAGCGTGTCTTTCGTTTTTTCATCCTGTCGTTTTGGAACAAGCCGCCTCGGTTTTCGTTTGGGTGAGGAACCGCAGGGTTTGACGTCAATATTCTCACTGATGAAAGACAGTAAACATGGTTTTTTATCGTCAATTCTGCACGACTGATGGGTGCACGATTCAGAAAATCTCACCATTCGAATTCCAATTCTTGGGCTCACGATTCGATTCAAAACCGATTCATAAACGATTGACGATTCAATACATTGATGAATTTCTTTCCAGATTGCTGTTTGAGTCACTGTGGCAACCAAAAAATCACACTGAGTCAAATGTAGTTTACTAAATGTAATGCATATGCACACATACTGACTGCATTTCTTTTATGCTCACGCGAAGGAGGTCTATCTGGGCAGATTTCCACATTGCGCCATCTATAGGCCTGGCGAGCTGAACTGACGTCAGGCAAAAAGTAAAGCTTGTGCCATCACATTAGTTTAAAAAATGTGAATCGGTTTTTCAGAATGCACGAATCGATTTTTTCAATCGACAGAAATCAACAATTTTTTTACACACGCCCCTATTAAATTCCAAGAGAATTCAGATTAAACAACCATCAGACGGAACACATGCAAGGAAAAAAGGCAGATTTCGGGTGGCGCTGCGTACGGGGTGAGGTGCTAAAAAGGCGCTCCGGTCGCTCTGGTCTGGGTGGGAGGATAGATTAATGTCCCCAGAGAACAGGACCGAGAGGACAAGACTATAAATGAATCCATTCTCTATTTTCACTGACCTTTTCTCCGAGCTTATATGACTCAAGTGTGAAATATGAGACAATGGCCGAATACTTTCTGCTCTCTCTCCATTTCTCTCTCTATTTCTCTCTAAACTCATCCCTAGAAACCTCTATTGCCATCGTGGTTATTACTCGGTATCAATCGGACGTACATCTTAATAGAGAATTCAGCCTCTAATTGCTTACCGAGACTCTCTTTTTCCCTTAGCTTCTGTCTAATGTCTTATCGTCTCCCTGCATACAGTTTCCAACGCCCCAAAAAACGGGTTTAACCCACACACCTTTCCGCCTCGGCTGGCCGCTTTCTACAAAATCCATTAAGAAAATTTCCAGGTGAATATTTCAACCCGGACAAATCTCTGCGGAAAGCGTGGGTCTAATAACGCTGTCCCAGCTGGAAGTGACGTATTGCGGGGAGGCGATAAGGCAGCTCAGTTTGAGCCTGGCAAAGACGGAGTGTAATTTTGTGAAAAGGAGAAGATGAAGGGGTGGGGGAGAAAAAAAAAAGAGTTCGGTAAGCAATAATTGTGCAGCATTTTAAGGGCGTGTCTCACCAAAATGGAAGCGTGCAATTTGAGAACGAACACCGTCTTTTCACTGGAGCGGTGTAAGAAAAGGCCGGCGGTTGCAGCGTTTTAGACAAACGGTAAAACGAATGTCGTGTTGAAAAACAGCAATTTCAGGAAACGGTAATACGTGTATGTCTATATACTTAAAATGATATGAAGTGTTAGTAAATATACTGTATATTTAAGTGCAAATTCACCAGGAAACGTACACATATTCTGTTCACAAAATAAAAGGAAAATAAACACTTCTTTAACATACAGCATTGCATGTGTTTTCTGCTTGCTCTCTCTCTCTCTTTCGCCTTCTCTTTCACACACATTCAAGCCTATACAGCACACACACGGACACAAACGTGCACACGCTCCCGTTCGGCGTTATCCGTATAAACGGCGGTGCACTAAAGCAGGCAATCCTAGTTGCTGCAGCAGCATTCGCTGTCAACTCTCATGTCAGTATTTTTGTAGCCATGTCACATACGGCCTGACAGCGTGCGTCATCATTATATCACTTCGTCCCCGCACTTTACTCCCCCCTGCCGGTGCGGGATGCGACACGGACGACAGACTAGCTGCTGTTATCTCCGTCTAAAAACTAAATCCCACAAAGACAAGAAAATCCGGCAAAGCCACTAACTACTGTTATCCATATGAAACAATCCAGAAAACAAAACAAAATCCAGCAGAGTCACGATCTAGACGCTTATTTACTCTTTTCGAAGTTGTGTTGATTCTGGTCTTCGGGTACGAGGAGTAAAAGTGAAATTTTGTCTAATTATTGTGTAATGAAGTGACACTAAGATTTGAAGTGGCTGTTGTGTTGCTGATAATGGAGTAAGAGGTAAAAGGGTAAGAAAAGAAAGCTTTTTATGGAGATGTTCTGTCGTGGCAGTGACTAAAAATAATGACTTAATAGTTACTTAAAAATTTGGTTTACTTGCAAGTAATACTGTGATATTTACAAGGCAAAAATTAACAAATCTTGTGTTAATTTCAAGGCAATGACACATTTTGCGTTACTGGACAAAAACATACAAATTCTGTGTTACAGGACAAAAACGTATAATTTTGTGGTACAGGACAAAAACTGACAAAATTGTGTTACTTAAAGGACAAAAGCTAACAAATTCTGTGTTACTTACAGGACAAAAACTAACAAATTCTGTGTTAACAGGGCAAAAAAACAAATAAATAGAAGTTAAAATGCATCTATAAGCGACATCACCTTGGTCATTTTTTCAGATGGTCAGTAACACAAACTGAAAATCTTGCCTATGTTCGGTACTTTTAGTGTTTGTCATTTTTACTTAAAAACAACACTCATACGAACTACAAAACTGAACAGCCAAAACACAAGGGAGACCCTTTAACCCAGAGCTTACTAAGCAGGAAAAGGCTCATTATTGTGTAATTAAGTCTCAATAAGAATCAGAAACTAGTTTCCTGTGGATAATAGAGTGAAAGGGAAGTGAACATTTTTGAAATGTTAATTAACACAAACTTTCTTGTCAGTGCCTGACAATAATACTATGTTTACAAGGTAAAATCTCACAAATGATGTGTTACTTACAAGGCAAAAATGTACAAATTAGGACTTCAAAAATCTTAGTCCCCTTCCTTTTGAAGCGTCTGGTTCAAGTACCGAACCGGTAAAGGTACTCATGAGCAAGGTACCATCCCCATGCACTGCTCCCTGCCCACTGCCCAAAGCAGCTTTCCGGAGGAGGATACTTTATTTTTCATTTTGTCTCAATAAAAATCTAACCCTAATCGAAGCAGCGCCGGTTCCAACGCATCACTTCACCACGCTGAGATCTCAGCTGACGCTCACAAAGCATCTCAAAGCGTGTTGCGCTAAAAGCAGCTGTGAAATTCACTTTTGTTGTGGATGTAGAGCCTCTGTTTGAAGCGCCAAATCGAGCCCGGTCTGGGGCACCTATTTATGATCATAGCGTCTTGCAGTCTCGTGCCTCGATAAATCTGTCTGCGCTGCTTGGCTTCAGACTGGCCTGCCGCAAATAAGGAAAAAAAGAAAACCAGGACGAGAGCCGTGTTTACGCCCGAAGAATTCGCCGTCGCACTCTTCTACGTGTGCTCCAGTTTATTTGGGGGATGACAGATTGTTGCTGGGCTTCCAACTCCAATTTGCA
>JAVGVS010000054.1:2419458-2504458 GCA_032718565.1 Distichodus sexfasciatus | reverse complement strand
AAGGGGAGGAGAGATGAAGGAAGAACAGGAGAAGGAGAAGAAGTGGGAGGAGAGGTGGGAAATAGGGGAGCTGGATACAGGGGAGAAGAGAAGGGAGGAGAGATGGAAGAGGAGGAGGGAGGAAAAGAGCGAGAGGAAGAGTAGAAAGAAGAGGGGAGAGGATCTAAGAAGAAGAGGAGAAAGAGGAAAGAAAGAAGAAGAGGAGGAGGAAGACGTGAAAATGGGGTCTGGCAGCATCAGAGGTACTGGCCGGGTTGTTGCTCGGGGCGATAGCTCAGGAGGAACACCTGCGTCCCCACAACACTCATCTTCATCCCCCTCTCCTCTCCTCCGTCTCTCTTATCCCTTTTTCACTCTCCACTCCCCATTCACCCCATCATTTCTTTCTCTATATCTCTCTTTTCCTCCTTCTATCCCACTTTCCCCACCTCTCTGTCTATCCATCTTCATATCTCTCTTTTTATCCTCTTCTCTTGATCTTTCACCCTCCCACGCTCTTTTCCTTTTCTCTCACTCTTTCTCCATTTCTCCTTCATAGTATCTACATTTCTCTTTCTTCTCATCTCTTTCTTTTTCTTTCAGTCTATCCCTCTCTCATCCCTTTCTGCCAATCTCTCTTCTTTCCTACGTTCTCTCTCTCTCTCTCTGTATGTCTTTCACCATCCGGTTTATTCGTTTTTACACATCTTTCGTCTCATTTCTTTCTCTCAGTTTATCCCTCCCTCCCCTTCTCTTTATCTTTCATTCTTTCCATCTCTCTATCGCTTTCTCAACATCTCTTGCATCTTTCCATCGCTCATTTAACAGCGCTTAATCTTTCTCCATCACAGTCTCTCTTTTCCTCTTTCTTCCTATGTTCTCTCCATCCATAAATCATTCACCACTCTTTCACCATCTCTATCTTGCCCTCTCTCTCTCTCTCTCTCTCTCTCTCCACGTTTGCCGTAATCCTGTTTGCAGTTTGAACACATGCCAGGCTTACATCACCAGCGCAATGACTAATCGAAGAAATAAACTGGCTTTCCCCTCTGAAGCCATGCAGCTTTCCAGTCTTCAACAACAGCCCCTGAGACGACGTGGCCGCTCGGGCACACAGGGCGACATCGCTTTGGCATCGCCATAGCGATGTCCGCAACAGTACCATCACATCACAGGATGTGCAGCGTCAATTAAGACCGTTAAAACCAAACACGTCATGCTACAGTGTTTAAATAGTGTAATATTATACAACTGCACTCATTTGTGCACGAATCTGCATAAAAATCTGTGCTCTTCACTGCTTCACCTCGACTCTGGACCACGAGGTCATGGGTTCGAGTCCTACATTCAGCACTACCATCGTTGGGTCACGGACCCAAGCAAGACCCTTAATCCCAAGTTGCTCCGGTGAGGCTGGCCCTGAAATTGCTACTAACTTTGGTAAGTTTGAGTGTAACAGTTAAGGAGTTGGCCCCGTGGCCACAAAATCGCTGGTTCAAGTCCCAGGTCGGTAAAGGTACCACTTAAGGTACTCATGAGTAAGGTACCATACCCGGTCGCTGCCAAAACCAGCCCTATGCTCCTTCACGGATGGGTCAAAAGCACAGCGGTCACATTTTGGGTCAGTTGTTTGTGTAACGGTTAAAGAGTTGACCCTGTGATTGGAGGTCCCACACCAGTAAAGGTACCACTGAAGTACTCATGAGCGAGGTACTGTCCTCAAGCACTACTCTCCCGATGGGTCAAATGCAGTCACATTTTGGACCAGTTGGTAGTGTAACAGTTAGGGATCTAACCAACATGCCAGAACGGGGAAGAAGCGGGATTATTTTGGGGGACGGAGGGATTAAAAAGTGAAAGTTGCCCCAGCCCGGTGCAGGCCGCTACGGGACGTCTGGCTTTATTTGGACACTGGCTGCTTCCCAGCCCTATGCCAAGGCGAGCGGAAAATTGGTGAGCATCTTGATTCGGGGATGACACTTGAATTTGTGCAGCTCCAGTGGCCAGAACTGCGCTGGGCTCCCAGCTGAAATGTGAGAGATTCTGGCCTGCTGCCTGACCAGCTAGAGGGCCACAGGGCTAGTGGTACACACACACACACACACACACGCACTCTCTCACACACACATATACTCATCTTGCTGTCTTTGTGAGGTCCGTCCACTGACTTCCACAATGAGCTATGTAAAACAACAAGCAAATATTCTTTGCCTTTTATTTTGATGATTTAAAATTATATTGAGACAAATTTTATATGCTGTTGTGTATTGTTGTGGAGATATTTATGCATATGAAAGAAAGAAAAGCTATTATACGAAAAAGCAGATTTTATTTGAAAAACTAAAGGACAAAGTCAGATATTTTTTTAATGTAATATTTTATGTTTAATTTTTTTTTAACCAAACAAAATAGTTGTTCATTAATCAAAATCGAGGTAAAACTTTCAATTAATCATGGTATTGACCGGAGGTCGTATCGTCCAGCCCCCTCCTGCCTTTATCTGCCAAACAGACTTTGCTTTGAATGCCAGCGACGTCCGTAAAGATCTCGCAAAATCTCTCGAGTCCTTTTTGTTTTACACGTTCTTATTCTCTCTCTCATTTTAGTGCACCACACACACGCAGGGAAAGCGGCGAGGGATTTCTCGCCGTTAAAGTAAAGGTGACCTTGCCTCGCGAATCCGCAGTCAGCGCGGCGCTGGGAGACGGATACGCTTTAGTTTCTATCTGCGCATGCAGCTCACTGGGCTGTACCTACAGCATTTGTGTGTGTGTGACTGTGTTTGGATTTTGTCTGTGCACGCACTTGGCGGCGCTGCGTCAGCTCCAGGTGCTCGTTTGACATGTTAGCGGGTAGCTGGCAGGTAGCAGAACGCTGCCGCACCTGCACTGCTCTTGTCTCTCCGCTGCTTTCCGCTAACTCGTGGCCCCTGAAAACGCACAAACACGCCAAGCTAACTAGCGTAATCCAGGCAGTTGCAGTTTATGTCGCTAACAAAAATGGCCATGTCCATAGTTTCTGAGCTTCATCCAGGCTGAAACTTAAAAAATGAAGCGTCACAAAACATCTGGAACATTGCAACATATGTATATATATATAAAATATCTCCAGTCTCCAGTATCTGCAATATATAGATACTGTATATTCAATATAATAAAGATATTACACATACATAATTACACATAAATGCTCACTGTTTCCCAGCGACAGAGCCAAAGAAGATAGACAGATAGACAGATAGATAGATAGATAGACAGACAAAGATAGATAGATAGATAGATAGATAGATAGATAGATAGATAGATAGACAGACAGACAGAGATAGATGGATAGATAGATAGATAGACAGACAGAGATAGATAGATAGATAGATAGATAGATAGATAGATAGATAGATAGACAGACAGACAGAGATAGATGGATAGATAGATAGATAGACAGACAGAGATAGATAGATAGATAGATAGATAGATAGATAGATAGATAGATAGATAGATTAAAAGACAGACAGATACATTCTGACCATCACCGATATTAAGAAATTGGAAGGTGTGCTACTGTGGCTCCACTGCCGTCTCTTCTCTCTGTATCGTTTGCTCTCGACTCGCTGCTTCATTTAATGTCACGTCCACAACGGTCTCTGACTGGCTACATGTCACACGAGTAGTAGCCAATCAACACTGAAGCCTTGTTGACACTCACACTCGAGTGCAGCGTAAAGCTCCCAAGAAAGAGAAGAGGAGAGAGGAGAGTTTCAGCTGAGCCTGGTGTTTGTAAAATTCAAAATTTTGACAGATGTACTTTATTTTTGCTTATCAGTTCCACATATCGGTTATCGTCTCGGTTAACTAGCGATAATCATCATCGAAATCAGCCTTGAGAAACCAATATCGGTCGACCTCTAGTCTAAATGTTTGTCTTTTATTTAAGTCGACAGCCAAGTGCCCACAAGTTAACATTTCAGTCCCGTCTTGTCTCGTTAACGAAAATGAATCTACATTTCATCACCGCTTTATCCTCAAAGATCTATTTTTTTGACTCATCAGCGTCACAGAAAAGAATGTTATTAATAAACGTTTTTGTCTCACTTTTAACGCTCACACTATGGACATTTTGGATGCGGATTCAGATTCAGGCCCGGCCCTCTGCTGGACGCAGTGAGGAGTGGAGAGGGAGAGGGAGAAGGAGAGGGAGGAAGACGAATAAAGCGACTCTCCGGCGTCTTCTCTTTTAATTGCTCCCGTCTTTTTTAATCCATTAGGATAATATTTGTTCATTATGGAAAGGTATTAAAAGTTACAAAGAGCCCGGAGAGAGAAAGAAAGAGAGAGAGAGAGCTCTGACGGCAGCCTTATGTTGCTGAGAGGATGAGGAGGGCTCCCCGAACACACACACACACACACACACACACTCTCAGCACGCAGAGGCCCTGGAGTGAGGCTGAAGTCGAGTTAATCCAATCTCAGCCTCCTCATCTTCCTGCAGCTGCTCCTTGCTCCTCCACCAGCGAGTCTTTCCTGTCATCAGCACTCCTTTCTCTCTCTCTCTCGTTCCCGCTCTCCTCCGCCCACACTTTCCTCTCCATCTCCCTCTTTCTCCTTCACTTCATCACCGACCTGCTCGTCTCCCTGCAAAGGTCGTCAAGACATATATGTATACTTCTGAAAATGTTAAATATTTATTTCTATTTTGTTCAGCTGGCACTTTCCACCCCTCCCTTGACCGCTCCCTCCCTTCCTAAGCGTGACCGTTTAACCTTCCGTTTTAACCCTCCGCACTTCCGCTCATCCGCTTCTTAAAGGTCGGAAAATTAGCTGAAAATTAATCAAAACCAACATTCCGAACCTCTAATCGACATAATCCTACCCGCGTCAATTATTCATGTTAATACTTTTCCCAGTGTGTGTTCATGTACAGCCCCCCTTAAACACAGCACCATGTGTGCTCATCACGTGACTCCGCCCCATCCGCTCTGCCGCTACATCTGTGTGTGTTTGCTTCAGTTATTTTTAAATCCCTGCGGACGATCAGGACAAAAACCACAAAAACAAAATAACTTCAATAATCGCAAATGAGGTAAAATGTTCAGTGAATCGTGATATTGAGTTGAGGTGGTATCGGCCAGCCCTAATCGACAGTGTTGGGGAGGAGCTAACTACAGATAGTGACAATACTAACTGAACTAGCTTTTTCAGTAGCTTATCTGTAGTCAAACTAGTTCAAAATTATGTTTTACAAATAGCAACAAAATGCTGCAATAATTTCCTCTTGTTACAAAGCTGGGTATTTTCGACTAGCAGGTGTTTCTGATCAGTACTGAATTCACGGAAGTGGTATCTGATAGACTATTGGTCATTGCGTCACTGTTAGGGCTGCACAATATATCGCAAATTTATTGTCATCGCAATATCAACATGCGCAATACACATATCGCGAAAGACTGACTGAACTGCGATGAATGGTGTTTTTCCAAAGCTCTTCATATCAACATATTTGGCCAATCAGATGGAGCCTACTGCCTTATGCCCGCCCCCTAGTAGTCAGCGTCTGGAGTCTATGTTACCAGCAAATTCAAAGCAGAAAAACATTAACACTATAAAGGCTAAGTTTTTACTTACTTATCGCATGTGATATCGCCATCGCAACACTCGACAACATTATCGCATATCGCATGTTTTCCTAATATCGTGCAGCCCTAGTCACTGTGCGCTTTAGGCAGCTGCAATATGGAGTCAGGAATCCATGGCCATATTTATTCAAATGTGTGACTAGCAAAAGGGACAGAACTTACACATTATTTGCGTTAATAGCTGCAATTACAACAATCCTGGAGGGTCTGATATCAGATTTTCACAATACCACGCAGTCCTGGTGCTGATTTTTTGGTCTTGGGGGCCTAAATAGCGTTACGAACAGAACTCACACATCTGAGTGTAACTTATGCCAAAAAATCTGATCACTCTCTACCTCCAACACTTCACTGAAACTTTGTGATTTTACATGATTTGATAAAATGTTAATTTTCATCACTTTTAACATAATCTTTCACATTTTAATTAATTTACCAGATTTAGTGCAAGTGATGGTGTAACGGTAGGGTGTTCGGCCCGTGATCAGGAGGTCGCAGGTTCGAATCCAGGGCTGGTAAAGTTACCACTGAGGTACTCATGAACAAGGTACTGTCCCCAAGCACTGCTCCCCGGGCGCTGGCCTTGTTGGCTGCTCCTTCACGAATGGGTTAAATGCAGAGGTCACATTAGGTTGTGGTGCACTGTGTGCTGTGCTGTGGTGTGTTCACAATGACAAATAATCACTTACTTTCACTTAAGAATATCCTGCAGCACAAACATTTCATATTACTGGATGAAACAGACACTTTTAAACACTACCATTTAAAAATATCTTCCCCAGCACTGATTACAGATTCGGCTCGGTTTCCGTGTTGCTTGGACGTAACTGCGGCTGTGAGTTTGTCTTCATAAGAGAGCACAGGATTGAACTCATATGAGACCGACTGCATAATAAGCTGAAGTGGGCTTTTAATGCACAACATCAATTTTAATGTTTAAAGAGACCAAAAAGGTAGTAGAACACCCTTAGGGGTGTAACTGAACGTGTATATTTCATACATCTGTGACCATAACATAATTCAATAGTATGTTTCATGCAGTCCGTAGTCAGACCCTCCAAGATTTTACCATGTTGCGATGGCAGCTATTAACGAAAATTCAGCCAATCTCCGAGAATTCACTACTACCGTGCAATTTTGACTAATTACCACAACTTTTGTGCAATTTTTGACCAATCACTGTTGTTTCTCGCAAAACGTTGAGCCAAACGTCAGCGAACTCACTTCCTTCTTATGTTTATAAGATGTAGGAAATGTGTGATAAAAACGCCTCACATTTACCTTCAAAAATAACTTAATGATTAACAGTTAACAAAAATAATAGGGCTTTTGTTCCCTTCATTTTAATGAATTGTTAAAGAATCATGATTTTTCCGCAACTTTGACTAGCTTCTGCAAATGTATTGCAACAAAACATCTAAAAAAAACACCGAAACTTTTTCAGAAAGGCTGCAGCAAAATCAGGCATTTTTGGCTACAACAATCTCAAAAAAAGGCCTGTGAAATCCTAGAGGGACTGCCTAGTGCCCATTTTTTGGTCTTAGTTCAAGTTCAAGTAGGATTTACTGTCATTTCTACCATAATACATAAGTACAATAAAAGTTGAAATGTTGAAAAAGTGAAACAGCTTGCTTTTGTGAGTGAGTTTGTCATTGTGAACATACCACAGTGAACCACAACCAAATGTCACCCCTGCATTAGGCCCATCCGTGAAGGAGCAGTGGGAAGCTAACATGAGCAGCACACGGGGAGCAGTGCTTGGGGACAGTACCTTGTTCTTGAGTACCACAGTGGTACCTTTATCAGTTCAGGACTGGCCCACTCCAGACCAACTCCCTAACCATTACGCTACCAACTGCCCCCAACTTTTGGTTATTCAGGTTAAGGTTAAGGGTGATGCATCATCATCATCATCATCGTCGTCATCATCATCCATCTACCTTAGGGCTGTAACTTATTTTACATGTGTGATTACAACATAATATAATTCAAGAATAAGTTGCTTTTTCAGACCATGACATATTCAGTGGGTTACGTAAGGCGGTTGAGTCAAGTTGTAGGAAATTCTGCTATATACCGAGAGGTTGTAGGTTCAAGTCCAGCTCCATCCTAATGCCATCCTAAATCCGAAATGTGGAAGTATGTCTGGATAAGAGCATCTGCTAAAAGCTGTAAATGTAAATATATTAAATATTCACATTCAGTCATATGTAGTTAGTTTAATGTGTATATGCCAAATTTCACATTAGCGTGTGTGTCTGTGTATATACACACACAAACACACACACACACAAAATAATAGGAGTTATCTATTATATCTCCTGTCCACATACACACACTCACCCACTAGGTGTTCACCGATTATTTCAGAGACAATACTGATACTGATTATTACTGATATGCTGTTATATGTCTAAAAGTCAAAATGTGTAGTTATATAATTGAAAAATATTTATTGTGGTGTAATTCAAAATAATAAATGCTCCAACACAAAACTTAACACTTAAAATGCCTTTTTGCATATGTATCAATGCATTCTGACGACTTCCCATCATCATCATTTTAATGATCAGCTTCTGTTTCACAATGCCAAACTTTCTGTGTTTTTAGTAACTGGGCCCAGTGACTGGCCGACACACACACACACACATCGAGCTTTGTCTCAACAAGTCACAGACTTGTTCAGTCAAAACAAATAGTTAATTAGCCCCTGATTTCTGTGCTGCTCCATCATTTCCGAACTCCGGAAGAGCTCAGCTTTATATCTGGATACATAATTAAAACAGACTGTTATATAGGATATATCTCCTTATAGATATGAAGTGTGACAACTATTTCCAGGCTGCAAATTGGCTAAAGTCAGCTGGGACACCGATTTTATAAACATGTTGTTTTTAATGCAAGAAGAAAATAATGTAAAATTCCTAGGAATGTCATTGTGAGAAAGAAATAAACATTGATTTCAATGATGTGAATTACCAAAAATAATCTCTTCACACTTTACCCCTAATCTAACCCTCTAGGAGGACTTGTAGCATCTTCTGTCGTTTGTAGAGTCTCATCATGATATTACATTTAATGGACAACAATTTGAATAAAGTCTACTATCATAAAATTAAACCAATTTTCATTTTGGAGCAATGTTATTTGGCTCACTGATCCCTGAATCGATGTATTGATGTGGATCGATGTGTTGTTACACCACTAGCGTAACTCTCATACCACTTTTTTACACAATGCAACAACAAAAGTGAGTGATTATTTGTCATTGTGAACACACCACACCACAGCACACAGTGCACCACAACCAAACGTGACCTCTGCACCTCACACCCATCCGTGAAGGAGCAGTGGGCAGCTAACAAGCTCCCAGGGAGCAGTGCTTGGGGACGGTGCCTTGCTCATGAGTACCTCAGTGGTACCTTTAGCAGCCCTGGATTCGAACCTGCAACCTTCTGATCACGGGGCGAACGCCCTACCGTTACGCCACCAACTGCCCCAGCTTGTGTTTTCAGGTGCTGCTTCAAGCTTTGGGGATATATTTCAATATTCAAAAACAGCACATTCTGCCTCTTTTCACAGTTGAAAGGGACTGACGTTGACAACAATTAAATATCTTCAGTATCTTAGTTTAACTGCAATGTATGGAGAGAATTTAGTGTCAATATTATCAAATAAATATCACACCATTCACAAATATATTTCTTGATTCAGCAACAAATGTAACAAGATTCACAAAGATACTTTATGACTTACGACTTGACAACACTGCGCTACATTCGCACATAATATTCCCTCCAAGAGACAACTACAATGCGCGAATGTAGCGCAATGCTGTAGTGCATGTCAATGCTGTTAAATCATACTCTCGAACTTCAGTTGATGTGATTGGCTGTAAACTTTGGAGACATATGATAGGCTACCTTTGGAAAAAACACATTTGTGCATCGAGCGCTGTCAGGGAGGTCTCAAAAATCCACAAATAAATGTAGGGGTATTCACAAATATATACGGTGGTCTGTAAATGCAGGTTTATTGGTTTGTGAATAAATGTAACTGCACTGACATTTGTGCATCGTGTAACATTGTTTTCTGAGTCGAGAAATGCATTTGTGAATGGTGTTACATTTATTTGTAAGTCATAAATTATCTTTGTGAATCTTGTTACATTTGTTGCTGATTCAAGAAATATATTTGTGAATGGTGTGATATTTATCCGATAATATTGACACTAAATTCTCTCCATAGCAATGCATTTTCAGGACCCTAACGAGCTTTAGTTGCAACAGCTTCTCTCTGTCAACACGCACACTTTATTTTAGAAGCTATATATAATGATCATTTAATTTTCAAAGTCAAAGTCAAAGTCAAAGTCAACTTTATTGTCATCTCTGCTATATACTGTACAGATACATAGAGTCGCCTCGCTTACTCTGCCCACCTCTCATTTACATTCACGGCATTTAGCAGACGCTCACAACCTCTTGGTCCGAGTTGAGCGCCCTAACCACTAGACCTAGACCACTATCCACCGCATGATGGCTTATGACACTAAAGGTTCTTTGGTCCAGCTCAGCAAAGTTTTGGTTCTGGTTTGGAGCCAAATTTGGGAAAACGGCAAGATTATTATTCAGTGGAAAAACATGGCACCAGATCCAAACTGAGAACTGGCGCTGGAACAGCACCAACACAACACGAGCACAGTAGAAAAGACCATCAGATTCTTCACAATCAGGTCAAAGACGTCCAATCTTTACGTCCAAATTAAGGATCTCGAAGCGCGAAAGAAATGTCACGTTCGGCAGCGTGAAGACAAAAGAGAAGCTAAGGGAGTCTCGCGCTGAATCTTCTCCAAAGCGACAAACATGGCGCGCATTCAAACCAGCAGATTAATCTCCCAGCACCGGGCTACAGTGTAATTGAAATCGCCCTCGGGGGAGAGCCGGTGCTCGTATAGAACGTGCCGGAAAATATGCAGCAAACCGTCAGCGTACAGCCGATCCTGAAGTGGGTTTCGTAGTCGTTGTCGCCGTCGCCGCCGTGGATTTAATCCTCGCTGGAACGTTTCAAATTTATTTAATGCTACTGTGGGCGTAATGTGTACCTGCTTTGTCGCGTTACGGTCCCAAATTTACGGTCAACATTTTGTATGGCGAACCTGCTGGGAGACAATAAAAGACGGTTTTCGCTAAGGTTCTGCTAATCGTTAACTCAGGATGACAGTGAGGTAAAATTAAACTGAGTGATTATTTGTCACTGTGAACACACCACAGCACAGAAACACAGTGCACCACAACCAAATGTAAGCTCTGCACTTGACCCATCCGTGAAGGAGCAGCGGGCAGCTTTTTTGGCAGTGTCTGGGGGAGCAGTGCTTGGGGATGGTACCTTGCTCATGACGACCTCAGTGGTACCTTTACTGATCTGGGATTTAAACCAGCGACCTTCTGATCTCGAGTCGAACGCCCTACCCGTTAGCCAACTGACCCGTTTGTGCTACAGGAGCAGGGGTCTTACCCCTGATACTGATACTGATTATTACCTAATGATAATCGGTCGCTTATTGAAAATCATGGATTTCTGCACCACACAATTCCTTCCCGAAAAAATGCCAGCGTTTTGTATCTGCTCTCTCCCTTTTCTATCAAGCCGGTACCTTCTGCCCTTTCCGTGTCGAGTTGCATTGTGGGAACGGCAGGAGCACCGAGCCTTGACCCCCCGCGACCTCTGAACCCCGCATTCGGAGCGAGCTACTATCTGACATTTCTACCCGTTGCCCCTTCTCTCATCTCTTGTCCTTTACCTCCCCCTCCTCCTCCTCCTCCTCCTTCTCCTCTTCTCTCGCTCGGAGGTTTTGTTTTTAATTCTCTCTGTTCCCCTGAGCGACTGACAACACTCCTTTTTCCGCGATTCATTCAAAACGAAGCAGAAGACGCTCTTTTCTTCACCGGCGTCCCTACTGAGTCGGGATGGTGGGTGTGATTAGTTTGAATGTTTATGTCTCACGACGAGGCGCTTCTCAGAAGCGGCCCGTTTACGCCCGGAATTTTACAGACCACTGCTAGTGTCCTTGAAGCGTCTTTGATTCCCAAATTGCAAATGTACGACACTGAAAGTTTTTAACATAACGCTCATGTTTTAGCTTTTCCTTTTAAGGAAATTGTTACGTTTTAAAGCCATTTTTCTGAGAAAATATCTTGAAAGTTGGGCTGGTCAATATGACCTCAAATCATTATCACGATTAATTGAGCGTTACCTGACTACGATTAATGAAAAATTATTTTATTTTATTTGTTTGGTTGTTCACTCGTTTTTTGCCCTCATAGTTCCCTGATAAGATGTGTACTGTAAATAACCTGAACTAGGATTGCAAAGGACCGGAAAATTCATGGTAAATTTCTGGTTCCGGTTTCCTGCCACAGTCCAAAAGCATGCACTATAGGTTAACTGGCGACTCTAAATTGGCCGCGTAAGGTGGGAATGTAAGTGTGAGTGTGTGAGTGTGTGTGTGCGCTAAGGTGTGTTGGCGCCTACCCAGGATCGGTCCCTGCCTTGCGCCCGTAAATTCCTGGGAAAGGTTCTGGTCCCGCCACGACCCCGGATTTAGCGGTTCCAATAATGACTTATAAATAAAAAAACTATAAATAACTTTCCTTCAGTTATTTTAAAATCACAAAAATTGGCCCTGTTTCGTTACAAGAAAAATATTAACAGCACAAACCTTTTCAGTAAACAATCATGACAAAAAAATCCCAAAACCCAACAAATCGTTGATTCATCATAATCGAGTTAAAACGTTAATCACGATACCAATTTAAGGCCAGTATCGCCCAGCCCTAGAGGTGAGATTGTTGGATTTCTGTGGCTTTTGACAGCGTCTTGGGCCGAATTTGACGGAGTAAAGGCCCTTCCTCCTCCTCCTCCGTCACCGCTGTCGTCTTTCTTTTCTCCCTCGGATGCAAAATGCAGATCAGAGAGTCGTGCAGTCGGAGCTCGGTCTCCGGAGAGAACGCCACTCAACTCCAAAAACCGTCAGCGTGTATAGAAAAAAAAAACACAGAAAAAAGAGAAAGAGAGAGAGAGAGGACAGAGGAAAGAAAACGAGACAAAGAAAAGGAGTAAGAAAGAGAGAGAGAGAGAGAGAGAGAGAGAGAGAGAGAGGAATCGAGGAATATAAAAACCGAAATCTCTTCCTCTGCACGTGCCGACGAACCCAGAATGATAATTTTTGGTTCCCTCGACAACTGGAATACGGATTGCGGGAGGTTAGCCGCTGAGAAGGAAATGCTGCCTTTAGAAGTGGCTAGCGTGTGTGTGTTTTTGTGTGAGAGTGTGTGTGTGTGTGTGTGTGTGTGTCTGTGCGTGTGTGTGTGTATTCAGCTGATTATCGTCTGTCTGTTCGTGGCACTTTGAATTCGTGCCAGAGGAATTAGGCTGGAGCTGGTTCCCTTAAGAGTTCTCTCTCTCTCTCTCTCTCTCTTTTACACACACACACACTTACACACACACACTCTCTCTTCCAGCTATCTGCAGGGAGAAAGGAGATGAATAAATGCGAGAAATCACTGTGGAAGCCCATTAAAATTTTAACTAAAACGTTTTGTTGGTATTCATGTATATTTAGCCTTCACACACACACACACTCTCTCTCTCTCTCTCTCTTTCTAACACACACACACACGCAGAAAAAAGGAGGCTACTTTAAAAGAAAAAGCATATAACTGAGACAATGCGTCGTAGCAGATTGTGTTTGAATAGCCTCGGCTGATTAACCTTTGCTTACCTAAGATAATTTGCCATCCAAAAGATGACAGCTCAGCTACAATTACGCCGCTTAATTCCTGCCAAGAGCCGACTGAAGCCTTAATAACCGCTAGACGTTAGCACCGAGGAGCCCTTTAATGTGGCCTCGTCAGAAAAGAAATTCATTCATTAAAAAGAAACAACGATGTGACGGTTAAGCAAGAAAACAGCTGTTTATGGAGCTGATTATGAGCCGTTCCCTTTTTAAAGAGATCTTTAATTACAGATCAATACGCCGCTAAAAGGAGCCCCGATAAACGAAAGCTAAACTAACAAGGCGGCCGAGGGAAAGCGTTTCACACAACGAATGCAAGGAGCAAAAAATAAAATGTGATAATTAAGTGAGAAAAAAGCCGTGTAAAAAAAAAAGTGATGATTGTGATGAGAATGAATTTCCCTTTTACCAGGATGAAAGTCTTACTTTTAATTACAGATCGATTCTGCACTAACAGCAAGTAGAAAAACCCAAAACAATATTCAATATTCATTTACAAAACCATGATGGAAAATACAAATAACAAGTCATTTCCAGATTTCCTGTTTGGCGCTTGAGTAAAAATGAACAAAATGCAATATGCACACTCCTACTTCACATTTAAATCATGTTCTTGTATACAGTGGCGCGGTGGTTAGCGCTGCCGCCTCACAGCGAGAAGGTCCTGGGTTCGTTCCCTGGGTCGGTCGTGGGGTCTTTCTGTGTGGAGTTTGCATGCTCTCCCTGTGGTCGCGTGGGTTTCCAAAAGCCTGTGATGTAGGTTAATTGGCGACTCTAAATTTGCCCCATAAGGTGTGAATGTAAGTGTGATTATGTGAGCGCGTGTGCCCTGCCGTGTGTTGGCATCTGCCCAGGATTGGTTCCCACCTTGAGCCCGTAGTTCCCGGGATAGGCTCCAGTCCCCCCACCCTATGACCCCCGTCGGGATTAAGCGGTTCGGATACTGGATGGATGGACGGTTGTATAGTTATTTACTTATTAATAATCACGCTAACGCATCAGACTAACTTTAATAACTGAATATAAAAAATACATGTATAGACCAGTGGTTCCCAAACTTTTTCTGCCGGGACCCCCTTTTGCACAATAACAAACATTCACGACCCCCCACAACAATTCAATAATTTTAATGATACTGAAAAAAAAAATCACAAGCCAATAAAATAACCACGTTTATTGAAAGCAACAATAAAATTGGACAGAAAATATATATGAATATTAAATCTCAATATATTATTTTTATTCAGTTCTATGGAACAGAATCTGATATAATTTTTTTCAAAATAATGTGTAGTCCTACAAAGCTATTGTTATCAGAGCATAGCGTCACGAGACGGTAGTGTCATTTTTCCAGCGTTGTCCAGCAGTACTACAGCATGTTACAGCACAGTATGTGGCGCTATTGCAAACAGGAACAAGTATACATAGACATTTTTTTGTCGGCGCGTTATTTGAGCGGACTTTGCTTTTCCGCTGAGCATAAGCGGTACACGAGTGGAGCATTCATATGGGCCGTGAGCAACTCAACGGAACGTATATGCATAGAGAGGAATATTGAGCAGAGCGTCACACATTGAGCAGTGCTCGCTGAATACTGTCGGGAGGCGCGGCAGATATTTTCGGCCGTTTATCTCTTTCGAATCTCTATAAAAATCGGCTGACTGTACACTAGCCTTGCCGCGCCCCCCTTATCATAACTCCCCAGTTTGGGAACCACTGTTTTAGGCAATGGTTTTATGATTCTGTAGTTATTGAACTGTTATATTAATCCTCACAATAATACATGACTTACTTTAACAACTGAGAATAAAAACTACAGACCTTTATGTCAATGTTTTTATGGTTATATTGATATTTACCTATTATGCTCTTAATTACACTAACAGATGAGACTAATTTTAATGACTGAATATAAAAATACATTTACAAACCTTTGAGCCTATTTTATGGTTATGTATTTAATTAGCTATTATATTAATAATCGAACTAAAACGCATGAATACAGTAAAATACAGTTACAGCACTTTAAGTTAAAGCTGTTGTTTTAATGAGAGACTTAATCAGTAACTACAGAGAAGACAGCAAATATTAAATATACAATTTCAGTGTTTATATAACGCTGAAACTTTCCCAGCATCTGATCTCCAGTCAGTCAGTCGTGAGGTCTCTCTCGGGCCTTGGCCTGTGAGCTCGTACCACCTAGAGTGGGTTCAGTTTACAAAAATTCTATTCTTAAAATCTGTCGTCTTCTCTGTAGATATTAATTCTGCATCGCATGTTAGTGTGATAATTAATATTATCGCTATATCACTATATAACTATAATACAAGTGGGTGAAAGGTTAGTAACTATATATTTTACATTTTTCAAATAAGTCACAGACGTTAGTGTGATGATTAATAAAATAGTTAAATAACAACGTAATAACTTTAAAGTTGGCTACAAGTACTGTACATGCTTCTTTATACTTAGTTATTTAAATATTAGTGTAGGATTAATTTATCAGTTAAAACACTATATAAATAATCACAATAACAGTATTTTCTATGCTTAGTTATTCAAAAAGAGTCTCACATATTAGTGTTATAATCAATATAATAAAGAAAATATCAGTATAACCATGAAAACACTGGCTAAATACCCTCTACTATATTTTTAGACTTATTTTAATTGATGTGGTAATTAATATTACACTTGAATAACTATATGACCATGAGCCTTTAACAGTGTTTTATATAGCTAGTTATTTAAATAAGTCACACATATAAGAATAAAAGATAGTGATTATTCGTTCTTGTGAACACACCACACCACAGCACAACACACAGTGCACAATAATGACATCTGACCTCTGCGTTCGACCCCTCCATGAAGGAGCAGTGGGCAGCGCCCGGGGAGCAGTGCATGGAGATGGTACCTTCCTCATGACTACCTCAGTGGTACCTTTACCGATACGGGATTTGAACTGGCATCCTTCCGATCACGGAGTGAACACCCTAACTGTTGCGCTACCATCTGTCATGTTAAATAACTATATAACCACAACAGCACATTCCAGAAACATCTATATCTGTATTTTCTTTACTTATTCAAATATTAGTGTGATGATTAATATAACCCTTAACTATGTAAACACAAAAATATTGACTATGATGTCCTTAAATGTATTTCTTGATTAAAAATAAAAATACTAAAATGAGTTGTTATTGTGTGCCACGTATAAGTGAGGCAGTTAATATAATAATTAAATATCTATATAAGTACAACATTCGAACATCCGAACCGGTTAATTCCAACTGGGGTCGTGGAGGGTCCGGAGTCCATCCCGAGCAGGTGCCATAAGCACAACAGCACTGGCTAAAAGTCTGTAAAGGATTATTTTTTACAGTATTTTACTTTTAAAAGCATTGGCTAAAATATCTGTAAATGATTTTTTATACTCAAGTCTCATATTTTACAGTATTTTACTTTATTAGGCCTCCTGCTGTATTTTTCATACCTGGTAATTAAAACAGGTTTCTCACAGTAGTGTGATGATTAATATAAAAGGTAAATAACAATATAACTACCTTAACATTTGCTGCAAGGTCTGTATGTGTAATTTTATACTTTAAACAAGTGTCGTGCAGTTTAATGAGTAATATAACAGTTATAAACTATATAAAAAACTTCATAATCACAACAGCCTTGACTAAAGAGTCTGTAAATGTATTTTTGACACTTAGTTATTAAAATAAGTTTCACAAATTAGTGTGATGATTATATGACAATTAAATAACTATACAACTACAACAGCTTGGGCTTTAAGGCCTGAAACTGTATTACTCCAAACTTAAAAGTCAGTAAAATTAATTCAACAATTTTTTTAAAAATCAAGAAAAAAAATGTCTTGTGTAACCAAATACTGAATATTATTGCATAGTACAGGAGTGTAAAACGGCTTTGTGAACTTGTTATTAATTTAGTGAGAAGCTCTACAGCGCCACCGTCTGAATCCGACGGGAAAAACCCTGCAGTGGCCCAGAGTGGACGAACTGCAGCAGCGACACGCAAACTCCCCAAACACGCACCGCCACGGGGACACCAGCCTTCCCTCTCTCTCTCTTTTTCTCCCTCTCTCTTTCCCTCTTTCCCACCTTCCACTCCTTTTTCTCCCTTTCCAATAGACGGAGTGTCACTCGGCTGTCATGTGTAGTCACGCTATGTGGAGAGAGCGAGGCAGAGGGGTGCAAACTCTCCCAATCACACATCCTGGGGCGATTTTCTCACCCCTGCTGCCCTGGTCACTCTCTCTCTCTCTTTCTCTCTCTCTCTCTTTTTTTCCCCTCCCTCTTTCTTATTCTCGCTCTCTTTTTTCCCGCTGCCCACCTGCGTCCCGAGCCTCTGCTTCTTAATATTCAGTCTAGCCACGCACTTATTAGCATTGATATGCAACCTTGGAGCTGGACAACAAAGGAGAAAGCCCTGGAGTAGAGAGAGAGAGAGCGGTGTGTGTTTTTTACTTTATGGAGGAGAGGAAAAAGTGGGAAAGGTAAAGAGGAAGAAGGAGAGGAGGAGGAGAAGGAAAAGAGGACAGGCTTTGGTTAGTGATTTGCGACTCCTCTCGTGGAATTACGGGTGAAGGCCACAACGGACGAGGACGTGATTGTGATTTTGGTATTTATAACAAAACACAGCGGTAATTTAAACACAACGGTGTTTCCGTCTTTTTCTCCTTCGCAATCTCTCCGTTCACCTCTACGCCTTCCCGGAACACTCACGAGCTGACGAAGGTAGAAATACTGTTACTACTACAATGTAATGGTCACACACGCACATAAAAAGAAGAACAGGAAGAAGAAGAAAAAGAAGGAGAAGAAGGCAGGGCGGTGTACTCTATGGCAGGATTCACTGCATGGAATCGCTCTCTTTTTAATTAGCATTTTGATTGCACATTGAGGCCCACACACAAACAGTCAAACATTTGTCTGCAAAAAAAGGGAAAAATGAATAATTCTGCTCACATTTCCCATGCAAACAGCCAAGCTGGAGAATTCCCCAAGCAGTGCAGGAGGACGAAGAGGACATCGTTAAAAAAACACAGCTCAAATAAACGCCTAACGTCCAGCACCTGACCGTCTCCGTCATTCTCTTCCAGAAAAACCACGTCGCACGAGTTTAGCCATCGACGCCCCCGACAATTATGCCTCTCTAATGTCACCACATATGCTGGTAGGGTGTTGTCGGTGTTTGTCTAGTTTTGTCTGTTTTTAATCTCTCTCTTCCTCCTTCTACTTCGCCCTCCGTCCCTCACTCTCTCTCTCCTCCTTCTCTCTCTCTCGCACCTATAATATTCCCATTTTAGCCATCGACGACTCCGGCAATAACGCCTCTCTGATATTACCACACATGCTGGTAGAATGTTGTCTGTTTTCATCTAGTTTTGCCTGTTTTTAATCTCTCCATTCCTTTTTCTTTTTCTCCCTCCATCATTCGCTCTCTCTCTCTCTCTCTCCATCTCTCTCTCTGTGACACCTTTAATATTTCACTTTTAGCTATCAACAAATCCAGCACTTTCATCTTTTTAATGTTATGACATGTCTGTAGGGTGTTGTCTGTTGTTCATTTTCAATCTTTCCCTTACTCTCCCTCTCTCTATCGTTATCTCCCTTCCTCCCTCTCTCGCTCTCTCTCTCTCTTCCTCCCTCTTTCTCTCCCTCTCTCTATCCTTCTCTCTCTTCCTCCCTCTTTCTCTATACAGTATATCTCTTTCTTTCTCTCCCTTCCTCTTTCTTCCTTTCCCTTCCTCCCTCTTGCTCTCTCTTCCTTCCTCTTTCTCTCCTTCCCTCTACCATTCTCTCTTTCTTTCTCCCCTTCCTTCCTCTTTCTCTCCCTCCCTCTATCTTTCTCTGTATTCCTCTTTCTTTCTCTCCCTCCCTCTATCATTCTCTCCCTCTCTTTCTTTCTCTCCCTCCCTCTATCTTTCTCTGTATTCCTTTCTTTCTCTCCCTCGCTCTTTCTTTCTTTTCCTTCCTCTTTTTTTCTCTTCCACTCTCTATCTTTCTCTCTCTTCCTCTCCCCCCCTCCCTCTTTCTCTCCCTTCTCTCTCTCTCTCTCTCTCTCTCTCTCTCTCTCTCTCCTCTTTCATATTCTGGAAGATGCTGGTAGGATGTTTTCTGTTTTCGTGTAGTTTTGTTTGTTTTCAATCTCTCCCGTTCCTCTCTCTTTCTCTCCCTCATTCCATCCTTCTCTCTCTCTTTCTCTCTCTCTCTTTCTCTCTCTCGGGGAGAGTTGGTTCCTGGCAGGCACAGTCTCCTACTAGCCTGGTGACAGCCGGGAGAGGCAGCCTCTGAGCCCTATAGTCAACAATGGATGAATACACACACATTCTCTCTTTCATACACACTAACACACACGCTCACACGCACGCAAACACACACACACACGCCACAGCATGCAGCATGCAATGTGTCCAGTCACTATCAAGGGTAACGTTTTGTGGGGATTTTTACAAAGGAAACATTTATGTGCTTATATATACACTTTCCTAACACACACACACACACACAGTCACAAATGTGACACTGCATGCAGTCTGCCCTGTCACTATCAAGTGTAACGCCTTGTGGGGGTTTTTAAGACACATTTACACAGAGGAAAAATTGATGCACTTATTCACTCTATTCCAACACACACACACACACACCCATCCACACACACACACACACCCATCCACACACACACACCCATCCACACACACACACACACACCCATCCACACACACCACAGCATGCAGTTAATCCTTCGTCAATACAAAAGGTAAATGCATGGACTTGCACACACTTTTCCCACACACGCGCACAGCGACACACACGCTCCCCCTTACTCGCGCGCTGGGTCACTCCCACTCACACTCATTTACAAACTTGCGCTCGAGGACGCCGCTCGCTGCCACGCGGTTACGCAATAAACCTGCATCTACCTTCTCACATCACTACCAGCGCTTTTCCAACACAACAGACTTAGGTGTTTAAAAAAGCCCCCCCAAAAATGTGTGGGGGTTAAAAAACAAGGCATTTAAAAATCCATAAAGGAGGGTGGAAGGAGGTGAGCGTGATTCGGCACGCTGTTTGAAGGGAGGGAGGAGAAAACGGGCAGAACAAAGAGCGTCTCTAATCTAAAGGTGCTCATTAAGATTCCGCACACCTCCTTGGTCGTAAAGCAGGTTTTAAAACCTGACATCGTGCAACCCGCAGCCCTCCTCCTCCTCCTCCTCCTCTTCCTCCTTCCATCATGCCTCTCCTCTCCTCCTCTCTCTCTCTTTCTCCTCTCCTCTCCTCATCCCTCCTTTCCGCCCATATTTCTCCAGCCCCCGACGCACCTCCTTCTCATCCCCGGAATGGAACCGAGCATCCCGGAGGAAGAGGAGGATGAAAAGGAGGAGAGACCATACTCTCTAGTGCTGCAATGAAACACGACAAGGGCAAAACACGAGTACACATACACACACACACACACACACGCAGAGAGGGAGAGAGAGAAAAAGACGCGCACACACACCACACCAGAAAATCATTGCAGCATCCTTACCATTTTAAACCCATTCCACTCCATTGGTGTGCCAGCGAGCAGAGGTTTCTCCCGCAGCTGTGCGAAATGTCTTGCCCCCTCCGTCTCTCGTTCTCTTTCTGTCTCTCTCTTTCTTTTACTCTCTCTCTCTCTCTCTCTCTCTCTCTCTCTCTCTCTCTCTCTCTCGGTCTATCTCTCTTTCTTTTAGCGGAGGCGGCCAGCCAGAGAGAGACTGGACATTCCTCCTCACAGCACAGCTGCTTGTGAATGCACACGATTCGGCGTGAGCCAAACGCCGCAGACCCGCGCCCCGCTCGCTCCTTATTGGTCGAGATCGCTTCAATCCCCGCCCCTGACCGCGCCCTCATTGGCCAAAGCGGCTGCCCGTCAACTCTTGTAAAAATTAACGCCTTCTTCGCCCCGGCACAGGGCTGGCAGACGGGCGGGAACCGAGCGCTTTCACAGTGGAAAACAGATAAAACCCCTTTCCGGACCGGCGGAAGGAATCCGGGCTCGAGTGAGAGATTGCGCTGCGGTGAAAGCGCTTTTTGAGAAATTGACACCATGCAGGTGCACGACCGGTTTTTTTTTAAATAGCAGGATTGCCTTTTTAAACGCCTAGAAGGAATGAATGAACCTTTAAAAGAATGTATAAGAATGTGTTCAAACGCATTTGTTTGTATTTGTTTGATAGTAGTTTCGCGAAAGACGCAAGGGCGTTGAAATGAGCAAATTTCAGGATTCTATTTCTTGTACATATTTACCGTAATACTACTGTGCATATACACTGTAATATAAAGGTATATGCACACATATACTGGACATATATAAGAAAAATACAATTTCTTCACATTTTCACAGACGTTCTTGTATTTCTGATGTAGTCGTAAGTAATTTGTCTATGTGAAGAGAGATATTTATGCATATAAAGGCTTTGCATGTCTAATATCATAATAATCACTGAAACATTCAACTGTAAATTAGCCCTTAAACAAAATAAGTGGTTTTTAAATCTACAATAAAACATGAACTCCAAATTTCCAGTTTAACTTGCATTAATTCCGCCCGCGTGCAAACGAAATAATCCGCGTCTCTCGCGCGCGCCTGGTGTAGTAAAGAAATCACACCTGCTCTTTGTACAAGAGACAATCGTGGAAAAGAAACAAACACACACACATGCACACTCACACACCTATTGCCTATCAACTCCAGAAGATGCACATGTAAGAGTAACAGTAAAACTGCACAATATTCTGCCCTCCTCCCTCACGCGGTCAAAAATCAGCGCAAACTTTCTGCTTTTTATCCGTTAAAGACGCACGGACGCGAATAAGCGGCTAATCCTGATTTACACCGAGTTTGGTCTCAATTGGCTTGTTAGAAAAAAAAAACCCGAAACGAGCAAGATAAGGACAAGGACAAAATAAAAGAGGTAAGGGTACTCACCATGACCATTCTCGTTACCGGGGTTTGACAGGTAAGGGAAAATAAACTGGAATAGCCGTGAAGACTTGCTCCTGATTTTTTTAGTCTCCCAAGGACAACCGGTTAGTAGAGAAGAGAGAGAGAGAGAGAGACGGAGAGAGCAAGACCGAGTATAAAATTAAAAAGGTGGCGTTCTATTGTTCGAAGAAGCCGGCGGGTGTCGCGTGCTCTCTCGTTTCCCAGAACGGCACGAACGGGAAAATGTAAACGCCAAGGAAATGAAACAATATAAAAAAAACAATAACAACACAAATAAAAGCCCGGAGCGTTGCCGAAACGCCAAAGCTTCAGTGCGAGCGTCCCATTTCCTCCGCACCATTTATGGAGCGCACGTCGCTCTCGTGCGCACTCTCATTGGCTGCGCGGGAAGGGGTGGCCACCGTTAGCGCTGCGCCTTTTCAAAGCGCTTTCGGAATTCGGTAGGAGATCGACCTGTGCAAACAATGCAAATATGTGGTCCAAGCACGATGTGCTGCAACAGTATTGTATTTTTGTTAGGATTTACGGTACTGTGCAAGTCTTGAGTCGCCCCTCTCTTATTTACGTTACGTTACGGTTTGTGGCAACATGTTCAACATACATTTGAATACTATTCATTGAGACTTTTCAGGAGGAGAGACTAGTGTAAATAGTGTAAATTAGGGGTCCAAACACATACATGCAGGAAGATGATTTTTTTTTTTTTTGATAAGGTTTACTTTATGATATTTAGTAGACACTCTTATCCAGAGCCACTTCCATTTGCTAAATTAAGTGAGTGAGTGATTATTTGCACAGCACACAGTGCAGCACAATCAAATGTGACCTCTGCATTTGACCCATCCGTGAAGGAGCAGTGGGCAGCTATCATGGGCGGCGCCCGGGGAGCAGTACTTGGAGATGGTACCTTGCTCACGAGTACTTCAGTGGTACATTTACCGGCCTGGGATTCGTTACGCCACCAACTGCCAAATTCAGGGACGGTTTTTCTGGAGCAACTTGGGGTCAAGGGTCTTTAGGGTGTTACTCTACTCTATGTCCAGAGGCAAGTATCCTAACATTAGACCATCAGCACTGTCATTGTAAATACCCCAAAGCACAGCACATCTTTTCTTTCTGTTGTAAAAAACAACAAAAAAAGGGGCAGTTGGTAGATCGGAAGGTCACCATTTCGAATCCTGGACCGGTGACGGTACCACTGAGGTACTCATGAGCAAGGTACCAGTTCCAAGCACTGCTCCCCAGGTGCTGCCCATGTCTCCTTCATGGATGGGTCAAATGCAGAGGTCACACTTAGTTGTAGTGCACTGTGTGGTGTGCTGTGGTGTGTTCACAATGACAAATAATCACTTACTTGCGCAGTGCACAACAACCAAATGTGACTGTCCAAGAAGGAGCAGTGGGCAGCTTTCAGGCAGTGTTTGGGGGCAGTACCTTGCTCATTAGTACTTGAGTGGTACCTTAACCAGTCCAGTACTTAAACCGGCCACCTTTCGATCTCAGGGCCAATTCCCAAACTGTTAAACTACCAACTACCCAAACATTTAAACCATTTAGCAGATCTTCTTAGAAAATCTTCCTCCCGGAGCAACGTGTTGTTAAGAGTCTTGCTTAATGACACAATGCATAGTAATGATGGTAGGATTTGAACCCATGACCTCTTTGTCCAGAGGCAAGTATCCTACCACTGGACCACCACCCCATACAATGGAATGTTCACGCTTATTGTTTTTGCGGGGTTCATCCTAAACAGTAAGTTTGACTTTAAACTCAGGCAATACTATATACCTGATATTATTATTATTATTATTATTATTGTTGTTGTTGTTGTTGTGTGGTAAAATATAAAATATTTTTGCAAGACATTTATTTTAGATTTTTTCCTGACAATAAACCCACACACAATTAGTAAGTTCCCCTGCTACGTGCATCTCTGTTCATCACATGCTCCTGTTATTATTATTATTATTATTATTATTATTATTATTATTATTATTATTATTATTATTATTATTATTATTATTATTATTATTGAGCTAAGGCATCTTTTTCAGCAGCCGACACGTACATGTACACACAGTCATTCGAGTAATTTGGTTATTTTCTGGAATGGGAGGTTAATAAATGAGTAAGTAAATAAATAATTTAATAAATAGAGAAGGTGTCGCTGCATACGCAACGAGGTCTCGCTGTACAACAGGGGGCGAGTCACGGGAGCGGAAAACGAATTCGTCTCCCGCTCTTATCACTGCCGTACCTGCACTGTGGCGGGAAGAAAACGCCTCCCCGGTGGTTTTGGGGTTGGTTTTGATAAGAATGTCTGCTGGCATCAAGAGTCCAGCCGTCCTATTAAATATGAAACACGGGGTCTCGGTGGACAACCGCAGCCTGCTCAGTCCTCAGAGCCTGGCCTGACCTCGGCAAACTCAACGGTGTGTGTGTGTGTAGTTATGTGAGTGACGTGAACAGACATGTGGTTATTACAAAATATGGCTCCTAACCTGGTGTGATGATAATAATAATGATATTATTATTATTATTATTAACTGTAATCTTTATGTCTTTATCTATCCATCCATCCATTCCACAACACACAGCTAGGGCTTTACCATATTTTAGTTGAAAGTTGAATTTTCTGTAGTGTGTATATATTTTAAACCAATTACCTGTATAACTCTAAATATATTCAATAAATATTACTGGATTACTATGTAATTGAAAACATTATATAGAAAATGAAAGTTTAAAAATTGCTTAAACCAGAGTAAAAGATATTACATTGAGCCAGAGCTCTCTTGTAGATTGAAAAATGAGAAGCCAGTTATAGTTTTGAGTCAAGCAGCAGAAAGTTGTGGCATGACGTGTATGATTGAATTTCTCTTACTTGACACTACATGTGCAATATGACACCTTGTAATGACCATGCTGAAACGATATCTTGTTCTGGCCTAAAACACACACACACACAACTATTTACGTACTTTTATATCATTCTCAAAAAAATCTTTAACTCATAGGAATCCTTCATCGAGCGGCAACGATCTCCACTTCAATGCTTTATTTAGCCAGCAGCGTGCAGCGATGTAAAATACATTACCCTTCATCTCTCTCCCCAACAACACATTAATTCAGATCACTCCTTTCCAGAGAGACTGAGAGAGAGAGAGAGAGGGAAAGAGAGAGATTGAGAAAGAGGGAAAGAGAGAGAACCCGCTTGCTGTTTCATTCACATGCAGGCTTGATTCAATTATACCAAGGGCCTCTCTCATCGCGGCGCACACAAACTTGAGTTAGTCCATTAACCTCTGTGTGAGTTCACCAATCTGCAGCCTGCCAGCCGTTGAGGGGGGGCTACATTGCCACTGAGGAGGGAAGGCATCACCATTCCTCTCCGCTGCCTCCAAACCCCGCCACACTGTTAACCCCAAACCTCTTTCTCCACTCCAACGAAAGCCGACTAGCCTGTTAATGAGGGCCGACGCCGCTTGGAAACTCACGTGGGGCGGAAACGCGTGGCGTAAACGCGTGGCGGAAATGCGCTGTGGAGAGACTTCCCAATTGGAGGTGGGGACTGGAGTTTTTCTTCGCTAGTAATACGTAAAGCTGCTTTGAAAGTGTCTGTTGTAAAAAGTGCAATGCAAATAAAATAGCAGTAAAAATTGTGTGTAAAAACTTCAGCATGCTTTGTTAAACGTATAACTTATAACAGTCAGTAGCGTAACGGTTGGAGAGTTGGCCCCGTGAGTGGAAGGTCGCTGGTTAAAGGTAAAGGACCGGTAAAGTTATCACTGAGATACTCATGACTGAGGTACCGTCCCCAAGAACTGCTCACTGCCTGGGCAAAATGATGCACAAAACAGTTTTGCTTTGAGAAGCAAGACTGCAGAATAAATGTGGTTAATGTGCGAGTGTCCTAGTGGTTGGATGCTCGCTACACACCAAGAGGTCATATGTTCAAATCCAGCCGCGTCCCGCTTCCAGCACTACCATTATTAGATCCCTGAGAAAGAACCTTAACCCAAACTGCTCCAGCAGGGACACTGTTGTGTGGTGGTTTAGTGCTTAGGATAGTCGCCTCTGGACCAAGAGGTTGTTGGTCGAAATCCCACTTTCAGCATCTTTTTCACTGGGACCCTTAAACCCAGTGTCTTTCAGGGAGACTGTCCCAAAAATGAAAGAATCTGGATAAGAGTGTCTGCTAAATGCCATAAACATGAATGTAAATAGGATAATCTAGAACTGATGCAGAATCAGAATTGTCCTGATAGTGGTGCATTGCATCTTTCACACCCCCGTTTAATCTCATTCAGTCAGAATTAAAACTTTAAACTGACTTGATTCCTCCAAATAACAGATTTGCCTCAACGGCGCCAAGATGCACACAACAAACTGAAGCACAACAAACTGATGAAGGAAAATGTCCAGTATGAATCATGCAAGCAGCCTCCCTCTCTCTCTGTCTCTCCCTCTCTCTCAGTTTGACCGGTGGAGGAGTGGGGGACAGATGGAGGAAGAGGTCTGAGGGATTAGAATGGCATGCAGTTCCATGCTGGGAGGCCTGTGCATCGGAACACGAGAGCTCCGAAAGGAGAGCTATGATTTCTCCACCATCCTGCCATCTTGCACAGCACTGAGCATGTGAGTGTGTATGTGTATGTGTGCATGTGTGTTAATGCAGGGCGATAAAATGATCTCAAAACTGTTGAACTCAGAACTACTACTACTACTAATAATAATAATAATAATAATACATTTTCTATCAATAGGCCATAAGGATAGTTAAGCAGAACAAAGAACTGCATCTTTTAACATAATAATAATAATAATAAGCACTCATGTTTGGTGCTGCTCCTCCTACAGTTTTTGCGCTAGAAACACCGTTTCAACTCTAAGGCCCTTTCCACATGGACGTTCGGATCCTGAATAAATGAACCCGCTCTGAACGCCCTACGCATTTTTGTTGTGTTTTGTAGCTGTGTTTGATTGACTTCACTGAAACGTTACATTGGCATTAGTTTAACACTGTTTAACTCCAACCTGCAGCCCAGTTTGTAATTTTGTGTGTTTACCTGTGGGGGCAGTAATCAGACTGTCCAAAGTGTTAGAAATTAAATGTATATATAATATATTCAAATGTAAAAGAGGAAATAAAAAACAAATTCCTTGGCATATGAAGGAAATGTGTCTCTGTGCTGCACAGTTGGTTTTACATCACCCACTGAAGCACATAATATGAATATTAAACTAATCTAATGGAATCGTGAGATATATTTAGTCCTCCAGAACGTCTACCGAACACCATGTAAACGCAATAGCGATGTTTTCTTTGCATTTGTCTGGATTTCAGCAGAAATTGGCGCCAGGAGAACATTGCATGCAGTATTTGACGCCATCCGAACGCGCAGCTAACCGAACACAGGTCACGAACGCCCATGTGGATTCTCTGATTCGCTCCAGTGAGCAGAAAAACGGTCAACACTCAGTCCGCCCTCACCTGACGCCACGAACGCCAGAAAAATGCCTGATTCTGATGTTTTTGCTACGTGCCCTTGTTCGCGAGTTATGTCCATTTTTCCTTTTTCATCATTTGTGAGAAACTCCTTCGTGTTCAATGACTAAATATTGCATTATGAATTATTATTATTTTACCACAGCAGTTAGAGCGCTTCAAGTTGAACTCCGTTCAACTTTTAGAACAGCTCAAAACCAAGGAAGGGGCGGGACATATAAATTGGCTGTTTATCTCACGCACCCAATCTCTACTTCTCGGAGACATGTGAGTCTCTAGTTCAAACGCTGCCGCTAGCGCCAATATGCCATTTGTCTCCAATGTAAAGATAATCTCTTTTATGTCGGCTAAGCTACTGATATCAAAGGAACACGTTACAATGTTTACGTGAAATAGGAACCAACGCAGAAGCGTCCGATGATGCTTTTTTAAAACTTACCAACAACAAGCGCTAAGCAACTCTTTGAGGAACTGCTCTGGAAGTGAGGTTTTGACCGCTCTCAGCTCAAAAACCCTGTTTGGTGGACACAGGGCCTTACTATAAAACAATAATTAATATGTATAACTAAAGCTAAAACGATAATGTTTATTTACTCCATGTGAGTTAGTAGCGTAGATGATCAGTCTGGGGCAGTGGGTAGGGTAAGGGTTTGGCCCAGTGATCGGAAGGCCGTTTCAAGTTCCGGACCGGTAAAGGTACCACTGAGGTACTCATGAGCAAGGTAGTGTCTCCAAGCACTGCCCACAGTGATGGGTCAAGAGGTGACATTTGGTTGTGGTGCACCGTGTGCTGTGCTGTGTTCACAATGACAAATAATCACTCACTTAAAAAGGATAAATACGATAATCAATGTAATAAAAAATATTGAGATATTTATTACCAGCTCCCTGTATTTTCCTGCTTTAGTACTGGTTTTGTTTTCTATATTTTTACATAATAGAACACACACCCTCTTTTATGCATTTTTAATGAATATTTTTAATAATAACAGTAGTCAAAAGCTCACAAAATGCTTCAATCCCAACCACGCCCAATGACAGTACACAGCGTCTCAGCCGTTTTGCCGTCTTTCCAGAGCGTGGCGTTGTTGTGTGTCCAGCGGCTGCTCAACTCGTCAGACCGCGAGCCGCAAAACAGCGTTAAAAGCGGCTGGCTAATGTAAATGACATCATTTATCAGCTGTCAGAAAGCCATTAAAGCAGAAGCGGCTCTTTGAGTTGAGTAACGAGCTAACAAGCCGGGTAATTGATTTATTTGCATCTCGTAAAAAGGGGCCTTTTATTTGCACCTCAAATCGGCCGGCGTCATGAACGTGGGTGTTGGGAAGCGCGGCCGGTTTGGTGCAGGCTGAGACACGAACAACGCTGCTGGTTTTGGTAAAAATGATATCAGTATTATTCATCAATTCTGTTAGCTTTGATTATGTTACCTATGAAGTGTCAGTTTGATCGGCTTGACGAGACGAGACGAGCAGGTAAAATATCATTTAGTGTTAATCTGCTCCCGCAAACACACACCCACACACTCATGACGCACACCACACACGGCACACACACGGCACACACTGTTGTATGATCGTTTTAATGAGGTACATACATTAACTCATATAGTGCTGTCAGAAATGTCATTTGACATGTTTTCTAATAATGGATGTGTTGTTCCTCATGAACACACACGCACCACACACACACACCACACACAACACACACACTGTGGTATGATATATATGCATTGACTCATATATTACTGTCAAAAATGTCATTGTCTTACAACTTTTATGTTGCTCCTCATAAAGAATGAAATATATGAACACACACACACACATACACACACACACATTGCCAAGTAACAGCATGGTCACCTCCCTCTCTCTCTCTCTCTCTCTCTCTCCCTCTCTTTCTGCTCTTTTGTTTTTGGAGTACCTCTGATCCTCACCAGCCACTGAGCTCCAATTAAAGCAACACACACACACACACACACACACACCAGGCCCAAGCCTCCTCTCACACTGCCTCATTTCAGCCCTCAATCTGACTAATTACATTGAACCCTGCCTGCCCCATCCTGCCTGGTTTCTCACACACACACACACACACACACACTTGTTCATATGCCGTCACAAACACACTCACACTCATACATACACACACAGTAATCGATTTCCAAGTAGGCGCTTTCTACCAATCCAATAACTCTAGTTTGCCTCTGAACGTACTTTAAGCCTGAACTCTATTTGCAAAGCTTCCACACACACACACACACACACACACACACACACACACTTGGAGACATGTATCTGTTCAGCACGGAGCCTTCCTATCGTCCTGCGGCGCTAACGAGCGCGGCCTTGCGTGGCAGGGCCTCTCGGCGGAGCGTGATGTGCTGAAACATGCGAGAGACATGGTGATAATTGTTTCAACTGGGTGAAGTCTTTCCTGTAAGTGCATACCTTTCCCCTCAATTTTCACCCTCCGTCATCACTGGGTTTATTTTAAGACGCTGGAGCGCAGACTCCTCGCGAGGTGTCGGCTCAATTGTGTGAACGACGCCGCTCTCTTTTTACAAGCAGCTTGAACAAAACCGTCCCTGCTTTGCTGCTCAGGATGTGTAAGTTTGGTTGAGTTCTCTGATGAAACTGAAGCACTGAAGATGGAATTGGATTTATGATTTGCTTTTATGCGTAATTTTGTAAAAAGAGTGTTAATATTGTTGCCAAAATGTTCTTTAAATACAGATGAACTTAAATTACACATTTGTCTATTTGAAATTCATCTATGAATAAAAGATGCACTGATTCTATAGTAACTCTAGTAAAAATGTCATTTTTACGCTTGAATTGTATTGTGATTTTTTTGGGGAAAAATTTTAGTTAAAAATGTTCTACTAATATCTATATCTATATGCCTCGACATCATTTACAATATTTGATAAATATTTGGGATCAAATGGCCTTGTAAATTAGTCATTGTAATTACTTAGTTATTACTACAGATAGCTAATACAAACCTTTTGGGACTATTGGGGCTAATACAAACTATTGGGATGATTTTTTTAAATTAGTCATTACCATATTAGATTATGAATATAAAAAAAAAAATACAGGTTAGAATGACATTATGTAGTAGTTTTATATGGTTGTTATATAGTTACTGTTTCAGTGGGAAGCAAAACTATTAAAGGGGTTTATGCAAAAGTGAATGATTATTTGTCATTGACATAATAGTTGGTGATGTGATATTCATAATGTTTGATGTGACATTCTTAATTATTCAGAATCCAATTAGACTATGACTTTGAGAAATGGTATAGAATGGCTTTATAAAGCAGCTATTACATTGTTGTTACTGATTTATTGCACGTTGTAAAAATACAGTTACTGAGCTATTATTCAGAATTTTTTGGGATGATATTCTTATCATCATTACCATATTTGATTTTATACATATATATATATATATATATATATATATATATATATATATATATATATATATATATATATATATGGACTAGAATGAAGTTCTTTTACATGGTTGTTATATAGTTAATGATATAAAGGTTTGCAAAAAGTGAGTGATTATTTTTCATTAACATAACATAATAGTGGCTGAGGTAACATTCAGAATGTTTAATGTGACATTCTAAATTATTCATAATCAAATTTGACTATGAATTTATAAAAAACTTAATTAAATGGCTTTATAAAGTAGCTATTACATTGTTGTTACATAGTAATTACTAATATGGCATAGGTTCCTGAACAATGAAGGAGGCTTTTAGATGGCCTCTGCCTCCTTTCTGATGGCATGCCAGGAAATGGAACAACACCACGAGTCACACTAGAATCGTGCCCGATGCTCTTGGCGAGGCGGCGGCAGTGAGGCGGGGCCCCGCTTCTGCTCCCCTCCAGCGCCTCGTAATATCCGTGATGGGAAACAGCAGCCCTGCAGCGGCTAATCACTCGGCCAGGCCTCCCGGCCACCTGCTGCTCGTCTGCTGCTGCTTTGTAAACACGGGCCCCGTCACCCTGGGCGGCGCGGCCGCTGGGCGCTCTTATGAAGATAAGCCTTAACCGTATTGGATGTGCCAGCGCCCACCTGCCGGCCCTGGCCTTGTTTACAAGCAGCTCCGCGATCAGGAGGTTCCTGCATCTGGCTCAGATGTCTCACGGCAGCTAGTTCACTTCTAAAAATTATGATGTACACAACACAGGAAAGGTTTGATGGGTTTTTGATGTTGATTGGAGTTGGAGAATATAGCTCTGTTTTAATATATATATATATATATATATATATATATATATATATATATATATATATATATATATATATATATATATATAATATATATATATATGTATGTATGTATGTATGTATGTATGTATAATGTATAATCTGGGCACCACTTTGCAGTAAGACTTATTTAAATAATTTGTAAACGGGTTGTTAATGTTTTTATATCATTAATTAGCAGTCACAAACACATTGTAACAGTTGATGCATCATCACTATTTGGCGCGATGTGTTTTACACTTTAAAATAAGGCTACCTTATGCAAGATAAAAATGTCAGTAACGCATCAATAATTAGTCATAAAAATGCCATGAAACATCAGGATGGACTGGGAGAGTCATCAACTCAGACTCTGATCTCTCATCATAACGCATGAAAAAAATCAAAATCAGCTAATAAGGAAGAACACTGCCACCTGACTGTAAATCTACTGGTGTTTTCATCGTATTAACATGTTGACAAATAGCTGATGATGTTGACAGTTTAACTAGTGAGATCCGAGAAATAATGAGTTTGCATCAATATATCACTTATATAACATATAATTTATCACTGCTTGTAAATGACATAAAAATGTCTACCGCCTAGTTAACAACCTGATTATAAATTATTTATAACTCTTAATAAGGGGGGTCTTATTGTAAAGTGGTACCTATGTGGATGGAAGGATGGATGAATAGATAGGTGATAAAAAGATAGTAATGGCTACAACTCAATACACAGCTCTGGAAAAATATGAGACCACATCACATTTTTCTGTACACTGATGTTGCCATATGTGGTTGTGAGTGTAAAATGTACAGGTTGCTATTATTCTGTGAGTTATTGCAGTTGCAGGTCTGTGAAAAATAAGAAAGCAGTTCATATTTTAATATAGTTGATATATTTAATATAGTTTTTACAGCATTGATCCCATGTGTTATATTCCAACACTGGACCTCAGCACATGAGGATACCGTGGACTTGTGGACCATATGCCTGTAATGACATTATAGAAAAATAATATATGTGTAGTTTGCAATTCACGATTAAGATCATTTTCTCCATAAGATAATAAGATAATAGAGCAAATAATTTACTCTAAAAATGTTTGGAATTCTGAAATAAGCATGGTATAGTTATAAAAGAACATTGACTTGTATATTTTACACAGACACACAGCCACAAATTGTAAAACCAATGAATCAGAAATAAAGTGATGTGGTCTCTTATTTGTTTCCAGAGCTGTATATCAGTACCAATAAAATAAGATATAGATAATATATTGTTCTGGGCCGAAGTAACTTCCAAAGAGCCAGACCTTCCTGTGTTTTTAATGTAGTTTTGAGAATTTATTTTGGTAATATATCACAATACCTGTTTAGAATCTTGAGTCTCACTTACATAGTTACACAAGTACAACATGTAGTAAAACGTACCCTGACCAGGAAGTCAAACTCGTGAAAACGAGACAACAAAATTGTGGGCAGTCAAAGCTCATTTATGCATGTTCAATCGAACAGAGGAGCTAGAGTAACTCAAATGAGCAAATATGTTAATGCTGGTTCTGATAATGGTGATAATGGTGATAATGGGAACACCAATCAGTGTAGTAGGATTTTTACACGATTTACCATGAAAACCAACTGAGCTCCCTATATAAGTTTAGATTCATGGGTTGGATCACAAAGTCTCGCGAACACCATTTACCGAAATCGTTCTCACTTTTATACCTCAAACCAATTTCCATGTACGATCTGTTTGATCGACTCGGTTTTATGCCCACACGATCAGCTCGGAGCTCAGTTCTCAACATGAGATTGCTGCAAATGTTTTTTTCTCCCTGTTCCTTGTGAAAAATCCACTTGTGTGTAGCAGGGAAAAGTAGCGCCGGGCAACTCGACCCCCGTAACTGTCATCTCCTCAGTGAAGGCCCTCAAACCCCACATCAATTTATCATGATGGCTTTAGGGCAGGTCTGCAGTCTCTGGCACGGTCTCTGGTGTGTGTCGGAACGTTGTGCCCAGCCTCGGCTTGCCCTGACGCTCCCATGCAACGTGAAAGGGTTCGGCTAAAGAGGAGAGCAGCGTTCTATAGCAATGCGGAGTAGAGTTTTGGGTTTGTATAGGAAGTGTTGTTCTGTCAGAATTGTGGAGTTGGCTGTAATTTACTTTAAGTGAGTGATTATTTGTTATTTTGAACACACCACAGCACACAGTGCACCACAACCAAAAGTGACCTTCCGTGAAGTAGATGTTGGTGGCTTTTTTGGCAGCACCCAGGGGTACAGTGTTTGGGGACGATACCTTGCTCATGAGTACCACAGTGGTATCTTTACCGGTCCGGGACTTGAACTGGGGACCCTCCGATTACTGGGGAAACCCCTAACCATAATGTACCAAATTCCCTGGTCCACTGCTGAGACGTCTTGTTTTGTTTTGCAAATCTAATCAAAAAAGATGGCCTTTGTACCATTGCTCTTAATTTTGGCACATGTTCATTTCCAAAATCCGTTCACTGTTGCGTCCTGAATAAAATTTGCAACTGAATTTTGCCCTGTGTGTTGTGCTGTGGTGTGCTCACAATGAGTCATTTTCAAATCAGTCAAAAAATTCATGTAATTTACATCACAGCCAGATAAAAAATTGTGATATTTACTTTTGCTCATGTAAAATTGAAAGTGAACCATATTGGCGTTTTCCTTGAGAAATGGCATCCACAAGGCATCTTTAAAGCATTTTGACTCCCGTTTAAATGCTAGAAATTCAGTATAAATACATATTGCCATGGTATAAATTTATTAATTGAATTCACAATTGAATTGAGTTGGTAGCGTAACGATTAGGGAGTTGGCCCTCTGACGGGAGGGTCACCGGTTAACCGGTAAAGGTGCAGCAGCGGTAACTGTGAGCAAGGTACCGTCCCCAAGTGCTGCTACTGGGGTGCTACCAAAAAGCTGCTACTTCACGTATGGGTCCAATACAGACAACACATTGAATTGCAGTGCTGTGTTGTGTTCACAATGAGAAATACTGACTCACTTAAAAATTAATAAAACAAATCCATAAAGCACTAAAAATATCACAGAAATACTGTGAAAGCGTGTAAATGTTCAGAAGCATTTCAGACTCCCTAAACAGTCCCTCCAGGATTTTGTGGGCCCTTTTTGAGATTGTTGCAGCTTAAAATGGCTGATTTTGCGGCAGCTTTTCTAAAAAAATTGCTTTTTTAGGAGTTTTGTTGTATTAAAGTTGTGGGAGCAAGTCAAATTTGCGGAATAATTTGTGATTTTGTCCCCCTTTATAATGATTCCTTAACAATTAATTAAAATGAAGGGAACAAAACCATTAACCATTAACCATTTAGTCATTTTTGAAGGTAAATGTGTATATATATATATATATGTACCCAGCGTCTCTTTCTGAAAACATGAAGATGGCCTTGGTGTTCTTTGAGTACTGAAGAGCTGCGAGTGTTTTAGCCAGAAGCCCTTCAGCGAGAAGCGTCACACAGCTCCTCAGAGTGGATTCGGCGGGAACGACGAGTGAGCGAGCGAGCGAGCGAAACGGCTAACTTCTTTTCTTCTATTCATTATCGTGGTGTGTGGTGCGTGTGGAGGGGGGGTTGAGTTGGGGAGGGGGCACTTGGCTGGCCTTTGGTGCGTTTGATCGCAGCCGGCGGCTCTACGGTGCAGCGTGGAGGAAACCGCGGCGGTCCATCTGGCCACGGCTTTAATCAGCGCTTCGTTTCTGAAGGAGGGGGAACACACACTCGTCCTCTCGCTAGCTAGCCTTCCTCAGCCTTTTAGCAGCCTTTAGTCGTAGCTGTAACCAGCGCTGGCTTAGTGAGTGGTGAGTAGTGAACTAAAATTAGCGACGCTGCTAACTAAATTGTGATGAAAAGCGACAGAATGATACATAGTTACAAAAGAAATCCAAACGATCTGTAGCTACCAGGTGTTTTTGATCTGTGAAGTTAAAAATACAACCAAAAAAAGATTTTAAACACTTTGAAACAATATTTAACTAATGGTACTTGTTTAAACACATTGTCCCAAACTTAACAATATGCATGACATCCATTTCAAAAATACCAATAAAAAATTAATTAAAAAAATGTAGAAGCTTTATTTGTCAAGAAATTCAAATAAGCGACATTTTTTAGGCGCTGCTTCTGTAAAAACACAAATATTTGTAGCAACAGTGCAGTGCTGTTAAAAATTACACTGTAAATATAAAATACAGTACGTTTGCTGTAGAAATCCTCTGCTGCCAGTGTCACAGCACATTCATTTACAGGGTTTTTATTTTCTCTGTAGCATTCTGTGTCCTCTCCCTCCATCATTTTACCCTCCGGGGGGAGAAACGGTTTGGGAAATTCCTGCTGTCTCCTCCTTTTTCCCCTCGCTTCCCTGACCATGTCTCCTGGCCATCTCTCCTTGTTTGTACATCCTCTGTCACCTTGTCATTCCGAGCGCTGGGAAAAGCAGCGTAAGGATTTCTCCCTCTCTCCATCCCTCTCTTCTTCCCTCTCTCCATCCCTCTCTTCCTCCCTCTCTTCAACCCTTCCTCAAATCTCTCTCTCTCTCTCTCTTTCCCTCTCAATATATATATATCATTCAGCCGCAGCATTAAATAGGGGGATGTTTCTCTTTTCCTTTCTGTCTTTCTTTCTTTTCTTCTTTCTCTGCCCCTGCTTCATATCGTGAGGGGTGATTTTGTTTCGTGGAGCTGGTATTGATGTTCCGGACAGACTCTATGGAGGAGCGTTTAGCGCTGAACGCTGCTGTTAGATAAAATGCATTATTAATGTGAGGAGAGCGCTGCGGGGCGAGTGACGGCTCCTCAGAGCTGCGGGGAAGAAGGACGATTACCCACCCCACCACCACCAATCAGGGCGTCTTATTCCTCACCAACATCGTCCAAGCCCTTTCCCACACCCCCCAAACAATTAGCAGATCGATAAAAATGCAGCAGCTCTGATTTGGTCAATTTTGGGAGAAGAGGAGGCATCCGTCAACGCCGGTGATGCTGAAGAGGCGATTAGCTCATGCAGAACTTTTGGTGTTGGTTTGTTTGTTTTGAAGTTACACTGCTGTAAAGATTTTGTAATAATTCTGTTTGTTGCTAAGAATGATTCGGACCCTGCAAATCTAATCGTTCTACAAGTTGAACCTTCTGCTGAAAATTGTAATTTTCTGGACAACTTTACAAGCAAACAATAAAACGTCAGTGGTGGTCTGGTGTTCTCATCTCTGGTCCAAGAAGTTATGGGTTTGAATCCCACCTCCAGCACTACCATCACTGGGTTCATGAGCAAGATGCTTAACCCTAATTTTCTCCAGGGAGACTGTCCCTGAAATTAGGAAGTGGAATTCGCTCTGGATGAAAGCGTCTGCTAAATGTAAATGTAAATTTATGAGCAACAACAATTATCTGTTGTTGCAATTACCCTCCTCCTCCTCTTCCTCCTCCTCCTCCTCCTCCTCACCCCTTTCAACCTTTCCCCCGAAAGAATTAGTCAATCGATAAAAACACTCCGGTTCCAACTATGTCGATTCGGGTGAAGATGTGTCGAATCGTACGTCACCGTGGCACTTTACTCGGAACCTGGCTCTCTCTAAGACGGCATCTGGGAGAATGATGCTTAACCGTTACACTACCAGCTGTCCCAGTTTTCATTTTCGTTTGGAAGCGTTAGGAAAAAGATTTCTGTTAGTATACGGCATTTCTTTCAGGAGAAATGTCGCTGAAAAAAGTGTTGTCCAAAACGACTGTGGATGGAAGTGCATACGTCAGCTAATGCAGACTTTTCCAGTGAGTTTGTGTAATGAGAGAGAGAGAGTCTGATGAATGAGATCCTGCTTTTTTATCCAGAGCAGCCCCCTTTTTGTAGTCACTCTTTAATTAGCCAAAAATGTTAATTACAGTACTTATTCAGACGAAGGTAAAAATGGCCCGGACTCACTTTTCCGCTATTGCTGCATTCACTATTTCTCCTCCTAATTCCATCTTTTAGCACTTCGCTGAAATAATTGGCAAAAAGGTATGAGACAATAAATAAAGGTAATCATCGTCATTTGCTGCATTATCCGCCAGACAATATCGCAGCAGGACCGGCGGATTAATTACAAATGCTAACAATGTTTTACAAAGAAAAAAATCACACATTTACACATTATTCTACGTTTTATGTCTCTTTTGCCTGCTACAAAATCAATTTGTTTACATATTCAAGGGTCCAAGTGCCACACAACCCTCTTGTAATTGTTACCTTTTTTCCTTATAATTATAATTTTTTCCTACAAAACAAATTGTGCAGCTTGAACTGTGTGTAAGCTGAAATTTTCAGGGTAAGTAGGAAAAAATGAGATGCTGTACTTCTCGGCATAGGCTGAAAGGCACAGTGATAAACCTGTAATTGGTGCTATAGGAAAGGAAGCCACATTTTGACCTCTAGGGGCGCTAAAAATGCTACATCAATTTATGCATTCTGATTCACTGAGGGGCTAATTATACAATGCCGCTATTAGCAAGATGGGGGGCGCTAAAAATGTTATAAAAGAGCTTTTTGGTGTTTTCTTTGCTAATTTTGGCTCACTGACTCCTTTCTTCGATACTTACTGCGTCAGCTGCTTTTGTCCTGCTTTTTGTGAGTTTAGCTCGGACACCGCTTGTTGCCGCTTGTGAACAGGAAAAAACTTTTTTTGGAGAGTAAAAGAAAATATAAATGTAGCCACATTTATATTTGCTTTTATTCTCCAAAAAATGTTTTTTCCTGTTCACAACACTTTTACTCTTGACCAGTTTTCACGCTTTTTTCGCTCTTTATTTTCACTAGAGCAATCAAAGCTTAAAAACACTAGTAGAAAAGACCTTTATCTTTTGTGCACGATTGTGTGTGTGGAGAGAGGGAGCGAAGGATGAGCCGTAGCCCTTCTTTTTCGCTGGCACCCGCCCTCCCGCTGCTGCCAAAATCACAGGCTTTTTACTTCCAGGTCACGGTACCTGCATCCCCGGCGCTGACCTCCCTCTCAGCGGCCGCTCCCTTTGTTTTCATTTCAAAGCCAACGAGAGGAGGAAGAGGAGGATGAGGAGGAATGAAGGGAAAAAACGCACTCTAATTCAAAGCTTTTTTCACGGCTTCTAACCATCTCCCTTTCCTCCTCCTCCTGCTCCTAGTTGTGGTCGGTTTGAGCTCTGATGTGACAGTCCGACTGTCCGACTCCCGCTGCCCGAGCTGGTGCCCCTCAAACCACCCCTCAACCCGGAGGGGACGTGGGCACGGGGGCCAGATGCCACCTGCCTCCCCCGAGCGAGAGTAGCCGGAGCTGGAGCTGAGGAGGAGGAGGCTGGAGCTGCTGTGGGTCTGATCTCTCTGGCTGGTTGGAGACACCTGCTCCCCCCCTCAACTGTCACAGCAAAACCCAGAGGAGACCGACTCAGCTGCAACCCCCCCCTCTTTCTCTCTCTCTCTCTCTCTCTCTCTCTCTCTCTCTTTTTCTCTCTCTCTCTAAAGCTCTCTCTCTCTCTCTCTCTCTCTCTCTTTTTCTCTCTCTCTCTAAAGCTCTCTCTCTCTAATGATCTCTCCTTTTTTTCTCTGTGACCCTCTCTCTAATGTTGTCTTTTTCTCTCTAACGCTCTCTCTATCTCTCTGACTCTCTCTCTATCTCTGTAACGTACTCTCTCTTTTTCTCTCTGACTCTCTAATGTTCTCTCTCTTCTTCTCTCTTCCTCTCTCTCTAACACCATCTCTCTCTCTCTCTCTCTCTGTCTCTAACGTTCTCTCTCTTTTTCTGTCTGACTCTCTCTCTAACGCTCTCTCCGTCTCTCTAACGTTTTTACTCTTGCTCTCTCTAATGTTCTCTCTCTTTTTCTATGTCTCTCTGTCTCTTTAATGTTCTCTTTCTTTTTCTGTCTCCCTCTCCCTCTAACACTTTTCCTCTTTCTCTCTGACTAACAGAATCTCTCTCTCTCCCTCTCTTTTCAGTCTGCCCACTTTCTTATTCTCTCTCTCTTTACTCTTTCTCCCTTCTCTCTCTCTATTTAGTCTTTCGTGCTCTCACTTTCTCATGCTGTCTCTCTTTGTCACTCTGTGAGATGGAGCAAGTTCTGAAAACATGCACTTATCAATATATATGCTGACACACGCACACATACAGTACATCATAAATATATCACATATGGATTATTCACACTGCGGTGTGTGGCGCCTGCCCAGGGTTGTTCCCCGCCTGCGCTGGCATGTTGCCGGGATAGGCTCCGGTTCCCCCGCGACCCCAGTTGGGATTAAGCGGTTCAGATAATGACTGACTGACCGACTGGATTATTCACACAGATCTCTATATTTATTTTTACTTCTGCTTTTTTTGTTTTAGAATACATACCGTAAATGGGAATGATTTTTTGACCACTTCAGTGTCTATTTTACAGCTTTTCCCTCATTCATTTTGGATTGTACTTTATAGTAGAAACAATTCTTTGCTACTGCTGTGTAAGCCCTGTGTAAAATTATAACATAATAATGAATATTTCCTGTGTAGAGGACTCTCTGGTGTGCCCTTGGTTTGGGGGTTTGTATGTAGAAGGTGTCCCTCCCCGGCTCCCCACCGCTCAGCGTAATTGGAGAAAGAAAGGATGAAGCGCTGACGTACAGGACTGGACGCAATGTCTCAGGTGAAGCCACCGACACCGTCTCCAGAAGGACAAAATGCTCATTATGTCCTTACTGTGCAGTTTGTCTCGGTCTGACGGATCGACGTCACACGTCACCGATCGCTGGACACCTGCGTTCCCACAACCTTCACTAACAAAGTCCGAACTTCAAGGAGGCACGCTGTAGAAACGCCAACTTGCATAACATTGTGTAAGTGGAAATTAATGAGTAAAATGAAACTAAGATGTTTTACATGGTGGAGTTAAATAATAATGTTTAATTCAGGCAAAAGTGCTTAATGTTAAATGAAAAATGTAGATGTGTGAACAAAAAACATTGGGCCTCATCTTCCAACTGTTCTTAGGAAGAAATTTGTTCTGAAAAGCCACAGTTTTTACAAAGATTCTGACGTTCACCAATGTTTTCTGAATCGATTTTTTATACAAATGCTGAAGAGCACTAATTTTATTGCGTGTGTTGCGAGCACGTAAAAACAAGAGATTTTGCTCACCAAAGTTCCACTGCATGCTCAGAATTTTGCCACAAAATAACGCCATTCCTGTGGACATGCCTGGCACAAGCGCTACCTTTCCAGCATACAGTAAATCCGTCATCAAATATCGGCTGGAAATATCGGACAAATCTAAGCATTGTTTTGATGACGATGATTTTTAAAAAGGGATTATTGGTCATTTCCGATATCATCGTGCATCCCTAGTAAAAAGCACTGGTAAATGAGGCCCACAGAGCGTCTAAAAACGTACTTCATAGCAGCTCAATTTGCTACTTTCTTTGTATTTATTACTTTGACTTCACTTACGTCTGATTTGAAAAAGTCAGTAAAATAAAGTGAAATAAGTTGCCTTGTTATTTTATGTTCATGTTTGATGAAGGGCCTCCACGGTGGCACCGTGGTTAGCGCCGCTGCCTCACAGCGAGAAGGTTCTGGGTTTGATTGCTGGGTCGGCCGTAAGGCCTTTCTGTGTGGAATTTGCGTGTTTCCTCTGGGTGCTCCGGTTTCCTTCCACAGTCCAAAAAGTTAATTGGCAACTCTAAATTGGCCCCGTAAGGTGTGAGTGAGAGTGTGGATTACGTGAGTGTGTGAGCCCTGCGTTGTGTTGGCACCTGCCCAGGGTTGGTCCCCGTCTTGCGCCCCACTACCCCAATTGGGATTAAGCAGTTTGGATAATGAATGAATGAATGAATAAATGTTTGATGTAGAGTTTCACTTTTGCGTTTTATTGCTCAAATTTCACGACTGTAGTCTGGTCCCTGCGAATGTTGACGTCTCAAAATAAACGTCTATAATTAAGGCCAAATCCTTTTCTTTAGCCTGTTCATCAGTAACGCTTAAAATTGTATTTGGAAGCAGGTCTATATGATGTTTGGCTTCAAGCTGTAAATAATAGGGCCTTCTTTAATGCTATTTTACGCTTAGGATTGCCTGCTCCTTTTTGCCTGCCACACTCACACTTTTGCGCAAGAGGATGTTCTCGCGAGTGTAAGCGTGTGTGTTTGTGTGTGTGATGGGTTTATAGTGATGGCTGGTTTAGCATCAGGTTTATTAGCTGTTCTGTCTTTTGTTTTTAGATGGAGATCCTCTATATTTATTAGACACTCTTAGTTCCAGTTCCTAATTGAAGTGAGCAATTTGGAGTTAAGGGATTTGAACCATTTGATCCACTAGGCTTGGGGCAGTTGGTAGCATAATGGATAGGGAGTTGGCCCCATGATCAGAAGGTCGTCGGTTCAAGTTGGTGGCCCCAGACTGGTAAAGGTGCTACTGAGGTACTCATGAACAAGGTACCGTCCCCACTGCTCCTTCACGGTTGGGTCAAATGCAGAGGCCCGGTGGTGCGGTGGTTAGCGCTGCTGCCTCACAGCAAGAAGATCCTGGGTTCAGTCCCTGAGTCAGCCATGGGGTCTTTCTGTGTGGAGTTTGCATGCTCTCCCTGTGTTCACATGGACTTTCACCAGGCTCCAGTTTCTTCCCACAGTCCAAAAGCATGCAATGTGGGTTAATTGGCAACTCTAAATTGGCCCGTAAGGTGTGAGCGTGTGCGCCCTGTGGCGTGTTGGTGTCTGCCCAGGGTTGGTCCTCGCCTTGCACCCATAGTCCCTGTCAGCAACCCTGGTTGGGATTAAGCAGTTCGGATAATAAACGAATGACGTCGTCATCATGCTCAGATACTTAAAAGTGTATGTGTGTGTGTGTGTGTGTGTTTGTAGACCCCCATAAGGGGGACCTTGCCATGATTACACACTGAAAAAGTGGGGACGTGTGTCATTATAGAGATGTAACACCCAAAATGTTTATTCAAGCTGAAAATCTCAGTCCCCATAATGGTCAAAGTCTTATAAACATGCGTGTGTGTGTGTTTGTTTGTTTGTTTGTGATACGTTTCCCACCAACTCAACGATATTAGTGCATCGTCTCCATCTCTCTCTTTTCCTCCTCTTCTCCCAACAGAGGGTAGAACGGCCTACTGAACGGTCTAATGAAGCGCGGCCTCGTGCACTTGCTCTGGCGCAGAACGTTTTGCATGTTATTAAATCCATAAATATACATAAAAAAAGATATTGACTTAACGCAGGGGTGAGTGGTGATTACTAAGGCGAAATGAAACATCTTTCTAAAAGCAGACTGGAGCGAGAGCGAAAAAAAGGGTTCGTATTTTTTCACGCAGGAAGTTGATCGACTGCAATCTGCGGCTATTGTACCGAGGCGCTTTTGCAGCTGATGAATCTGCTTCGCCTCTCTTGCATGTAGACACACACACACATTCATGCACCCATTCATATCTCTTCACCCCACCCCACGTCCCAAACCTCCCCAACACACACACACACACACACTTATACACACAACTGCAGACACACACACGCCCCTCATTCCAGATTTCTGCTCTGCAGAATGGCGCACCTGTTCTTGGATCAGTAGGCCTGGGGTTGAGCAACACAAATGAACTAATTTCCTGAGCTACATTAAGCAGAGAAACAGTGCAATCACGGCAGGAGGAGCCGGCCGGCCCGGCAGATGGGCTGAGCTAATCACTGTTGTGAAATAGAGCTGACCCTGCCTATCTCCAGCGCTGCCAACACACATTTGCCAATCGCTCACTGCACGCTCTCTCTCTCTCTCTTTTATTTTCTCTGTCTCCTATCCTCTGTCTCTGTGCTAGCATCTTTTTTTCCTTCAACCCGGTTCACGGCAAAACCTTAAAAAAATGGGGGAAAATGGCGCAAGAAATGTAGCTGTTACGATGTAAAAGATCACCAAAAATGTGTTGTTAGAGTCTGTGGCTTGCCTCCACGCTCTCTCTCCTCTCCTCTTCCTCTGTGCCTGTGTCTTTGATTCAAGCGCCTGCAAATGACGTTAGAAAAGTGTTTGTTCTAATGGAAAAGAGCATCAACAATGTGTTGTAAGAGTGTGTGGATTGCCATTTAGAAAAATCTGCATTTAGTTTGCCTCCAGTTCTCAGTTCTTCTCTCCCCTACATCTGTGCTTCTTTCTCTTCTTCAATCGAGTTCATGGCAAAACCTTAAAAAACATAAGAAATGCTTTGGTGCGATGTAAAAGTGCACCAAAATACGTGTTTTAAGTGTGTGTGGATTGCCATTTTGAAAACCGTTTGCCTCCACCATTCTCTGTCTCCTCTCCTCTACCTCTGTGCTTGCTTCTTCTCTTCAAACGACCCCACAGCAACACGTATAAACCTCTGAAAATGGTGCAAGAAAGTGTTTGATGCGACGTAAAAGAGCACCAAATATGTTGTGTGTTTGGAAGAGTATGTGTATTGCCATGTCGAGAAATCCGCATTTGATTGGCCTGCACAGTCTCTCTCCTCTCCCCTACCTCTGTTCTTCATTATTTTCTTCAAAAAAGGGACGGCAAAACCTTAAAAAATATCTGCAAATGAGATTAAAAAAGTGTTCGGTGCAATGTAAATGATCACTATAAATGGGTTTGTAAGAGTGTGTTGATTGCCATTTAAAAAAAAAAAGTTTGGCTCCACATTCTCTCTCTTCTCTCCCCTACTGGGAGAGTGCTTGCATTTTTCCTTCAAATGAGTTCAGGTAAACCCTTGAGGCTAGAAATGTGAAAGTGAGTCATTATTTGTCATTGTGAACACACCACAGCACAAGACAGAGTGCACCACACCCAAATGTGACCTCTGCATTTGATCCGTCCATGAAGTGGGCAGTGGGCATCTAACATATGCAGCGCCCAGGGAGCAGTGCTTAGGGAGGGTACCTTGCTCATGAGTACCTCAGTGGTACCTTTACAGATTTGAGATTCGAACCTGAAACCTTCTGATCACGGGGCGAACGCCCAACCGCTACGCCACCAACGTGTTTGGTGCCATTTATAACGGCACCAAAATATGTGTTATGTGTTGGTTAGAGTCTGCATTGCCATGTCGAAAAACCCCCCATTTGACTGGCCTCCACTGTCTCCTCTTCCCTACCTCTGTGCTTGCAAATTCTTAAAAATATCCAAAAATGGCGCAATAAAGTGTTTGGTATAAAAGAGGCCCAAAGTGGGTTTGTAAGAGTGTGTGCATTGGCATTTCGAAAAATCCACATTGCCTCCTGTCCACGCCATCATCACGCTCTCTCCTCTCCCCGACCTTGTAGCATCAAACGAGCTGACGGTAAGTTCTTAAAAACATGAAAGAGCTGCAAAAATGTGTTGTGTGTTTGTAAGAGTATGTGCATTTCAAAAAAAACACATATGGTTTACGTCTTGGCCGCGCTGTCACTCTCTGGTTACCTTTTTGCTTGCTTCTTTCCTTCAAAGACGTTCACAGCAAACACTTAAAATGTCCAAAAATGAGACAAGAAACATGTTTGGTTAGATTTTAAAATGTGTTTGTAAGAGTGTGTGCTTTGGCATTTTGAAAAACCTGCATTGAATTTTCTTCCTATTCACGTCACCACACTCTCTCTCTGCCTCGGTGCTTGTTTACTTACTTGAAATAAGTTCACAGTAAACCCTCAAAATGTCTGAAAACGAGAGATTAAATGTGTTTGGTGCATAAAAGAGCACCCAAAATGTGTTGTGCACTTGGCATTTCAAAAAAATCTACATTAGGTTTGCTTCCTATCCGCCTCGTTACCCTCCCTCTACATCTGTGCTTGCTGCTTTTCTTCAAACGACTTCACAGCAAACCTGTAACATTTGTGAAAATGAGGTGAGAAGTGTATTTAATGCAATGTAGAAGGGTGTTTGTAGGAGTGTGTGCATGGGGTTTTGTAAATTCAGTAAAAGTTTGGTTTCAGTCACTAGTGAGTAAGGCTTTTTAGTGTCTTTGGTGTCTCGGTTGGAATTGAGCAGTTTGGATAATGAATGAATGAATGAATGGGTTTTAATTTCAAATTTTGGGTCTCAGTTACCAGTTGATTTTTCTTTCATTTATTTCTTTTAATGAAGAACGTTTTCAATTTGAGTTTAAATGACTGAACTTTGGGCCTCAGTCACTAATATTTTCTTATGTTTTGTTTTTAAATTTGTTAGAAATCATGTCAGAATCATGGTGAAAACTGCGTTCTTAAGAACGATTTTGCGCATTCACCGCTAGCTGGCTGGTTTTGTTCTTTGCCGTCGCACGTTTCCCAGTTTTTAGCTTGTTCGGTATTTTTTTCCAGACGTGCCACCTGATTGGACACCATTTTTGAGATTTGCCAGCGTTCGGGAGAAGCGGCTAAAGCATTTGGCAATGAGTTGGGATGGCAAGGACGTCGGGCGTGCTGTAATGCGGCAGCCATTAGCCTCCGCGGTGCCCGAACGCTTCCTGCCCGAACACTGCGGCGAGTGGAGTATTAATGGTAGCTACGGCTGCGACTTCATTATCCGCCGGTGATTTATTGACTGTTTCAACGCTACATTCATCCTAATAATTATGCACGGCTCCCCCTTTTAACACCACTCCAGTTCTGTTTTATAAAAAATGAAATGAATGGCATTTATTTGTGGAGATCGTGGTGAAGAGCGTCATTTGGGCTCAAAATAATGATGAGTGACTATACTGCAGTGTTTATATATATATATATGTATATACATATATAGTCCGTAACCTACAGAAGGCTAGATGTAAATCTCCTCAGCTTTATAAAGCTGTGGCGTTGCCTCGTGCCTCGTGCCTGGTGCAGCTCTAATGCATGCAAATCATCTGCCTTCACTTAACGAAGGTGCCATTAATCACTGCAACCATGCACTGCTTTAACCTGGTTAATTACGAGCTGAAACACATTTAAATATTCACAGAGAAACGTCGGCTGCATGTGCAGCTTTTCACACTCCTATCTTCTCCAAGGCTGACAATCAGCAACATCACATACACTTTACTCCACACAAAGAGCATGTTCTCTACCTGTGTGCTAAATCCGGGGAGTTTAGTTTGGTGTGACGGACACACAGGTTTGGTGAAGTGTGTGCTTACCCTCTCAATACCTCAATTTGGGGCTTAATTATTACTGAAGTTTAGTGAAAATTACAGTAAAATGTTGACTGCATTTCTCCCACTTTGTGCTTTTCTAGCAAACCAACAATAATTGTTTGTGCTACTATTTTGAGTGATGGTAACTGATAAAAGCTGTGTATTACAGCGGGTTTTCGTTGTGGAAGCATCGAGATGAAGCTGTGGTTATGGCAACAAATGATTTGTGTGCACTTTTGTTTCTGTTGTTATATTTTCCCGAACACTACTAATCTGCAGACCGAAGTAAAATAATTAGCCACAATAACGTTTCCTCCGCATTCGGGGAAGCGTGACTTATATCGCACACACAAATGCATATTAATACACACACAAACATAAATTTACACACACACCTCAGCAGGATTGCGAGTAACCGATTCCTGTAAGCGCTGTTGCTGGTAAACACTGCTTAGCGATTTCTTAAACCAAAACACACAGCACATCGCCATTGCTGTGTGTGTGTGTGTGAGTGTGTGTGTTGGCAGAGCAGCTCCGGAGCTGTCAGTGGCGCCGTGTTTTTTGTGTGAGACAGGGCTCGGGCTCCAGGCAGCCGGGCTGATCCTGTTTGGTGGGGAAAAGTGAACGCGAGCCCATCGCAGATTACACACCCACAGCTCCGTGTCGATTTAATGCACCAAGTCGGGAGGATTTGCTTCCGACGCCGAATGAAATTCCCGTGCCGCCTGGCTTGCTCCATCGCTCACTCGTCCTCGCCTCGCTCTGTCTCCGCAAGGTCTCGCCCGGAGACGCCGAGCCAATCTGTGATCTCTCGTCCATCTTTTTTGCGACGCGTGTTTCAGCCGCAGAGTGTGTGTTTTCGCCACAAAAGAAGTCATTCTCTTTTTGGTGGCGCCAACCGATCAACTTCGCCATGGAGACAGGGGTATCGTTATGTTTGAAGTGTGGAAAATGGCAACAGAAAAGGGGGACAACGGAACTTGGTCAGCCTCCGGTCACTTTAGAGGCTCATCCCAATATAAATGCGGAAGCGTAGCACTTTTTGTTTCGCCATCTGGTTGTAACACAATGAGGAAAAGAGTCTGAGGCAAAAAGTTCCCGAATTTCAAGGTCACATCATGAAGCATCCAAACGCACTCAAAGCTCCTCTGAAATCAACTAGTAGGATGGTGAAATGAGCGAAGGCATACACACAAAGACACACACACACACAAAACAACACACGCAAACAGACTTTCAATTTCAAGCATCACTACACACGAGGTGCAAACACACACCGTCTTGTAAAACAGACGCAAACACTCTTCCACTCTCTCACACACACACATTCTCTCTCTCACTCTATCATGGCTGTAGTAAAATTGGGTGATATATTCACACACACTCAGCGAACAGACTACTAGGCACCTGCTTTTTTTCTCTTTCTTGCATACGCACTCGCCTTTCAATTCTCCGACACACATCCCAAAACGCATATTTCTGTCTATCCTCATACATGCACAAAAATGAGAATTCAAGCACCAGGGCTTCACTTCTTCTGCCAGCATTGAGTGAACTCTTGTAGTGCTGCCTTTTTTCACTTCCTCTATATGTATCCGCATCAATTTTACAACACACACCCTCAGATCTGTCTATCCTCTTACCCCCAGCAGCAGTGGCCTGGCCCCCAGCTGGCTGGATGGATCGAGGGGCAAAAGGGACGTGCCGAGGATGGAGCCTTCAGCCTGGGCAAGGGCTGAGCACTGCGAGAATCTTACCATCATCTTCAGATACTGCTTGGAAAGGTGCGCGAACCACAACGCAGGATGAGACGAAGGACAGAGAAAAGAAGGAGAAAGAAAAGGAACGGTAAAAAAGAGAGGGAACGCAAAAGGAGAAAAGGATGCACAAAAAAGGGGGGAAAGCGAAAAAGAAAGAGAGAGACGGATAGCTGGTGTAATAGATGATCGTGTGCTAGCATGTTGACGCTTGCACGCACGCACACACGTTCATGCACATATATATACACACACACACGCACATTCGGTTTTCCATGCAATATGGGGACTGACATTCAGATTGTCACATTTGGACACCACCTTTTTAAGAGGTCCCCATGACATGATTGTGCAAAATTTATGTACCGATAAGGTGATGATTACCAGAACACACACTTACACACAAACACATACTGGTTTCCATGTTGTAATAAGAGCCAACTTTCTGATCGGTCGTGAGGGTTCCCACGACATGTCTGCGTAAATCTAAGACATGTCTAAGTAAATCTAATCATAAAAAGAACAAACACACACACACACATGTTACCATGGCATATAGGGATCAGCTGATAATTCTGATCATCACCTTTTGGGGACCATCATTTCAAGGGGTCCCAATAACGTGACTGTGTAAAGATTTGTGTCCCCATAAGGTAATTATTACCAGAACACACACGCACACGTTTCCATGCCGTACAGGGACCAACTGATAATTCGGATGACTTTTTGGAGACCACCATTTAAAGAGATTCCCATTAAAATGACTATATAATTTTTTTGTCCCCATAAGGTAGTTATTAACAGAACACACAAACACACACACACACAGATTTCCATGCTGTATGGCAACTGTCACTTGTGGGGACCACGCTTTCAAAAGGTCTCCACAGAGATCTGTGACCACTAAGGTCATGATTACCAGAACACACACACACACACACACACTCACTGCAAGCCCCAGCTGGGCGAGTCATCAAGCAAGCTCAGCAGACAGAGGCATCTTGCTGTAAATACATGAGAAAATGAAGTGATTGCAAGTGTGTGTGTGTGTGAGAGAGAGTGTGAGAGTGTGTGTGAGTGTTGGGGGTTGTAGACTGGAAGCCCCATTGTGGAGCGTAAAGCGGCTCCTCCGCCCTCCGTAACTACCTTTTCCGCGCTCACGCGGCTGCCACATCTATAAGCACGGTCACGTTAATGCAACACACACACTAACATCACATTTGACGGGACGTCTGGCAAACCACACATACACACGTGCGCACAAAGACGAAGTCACACTCGCACGGCTGTACGGAGAGAGGGGAAGCAGAGGTGGAACAGAGAGAAGTCAAATGCCTACGTCTTTACCTCGTTGCTCATCAAAGCGGCGTTGAGCGTTCGGCTGATTTCGAACATCTTGCTTCTGGTTGGTCCTTTCGCCTCTGCGCACTTGCGTTTAGTCGTCCGTCCGTTCGTTCGTCCGTCAGTTCGTGGAAGTCTCCCTTCTTTTTTGTCTTCTCTCTGTCTTTTTCTCTTTCTGCCAAACGGGTGTCAAAAACCAGGCCAAAAAAAGGAGAAAGAAAGAAAAAAAAAGAAAGCGATTTTTAAAAAAAAGAAAAAATGAAGAACGAAGGTCGGGGAGCGATGAAGGAAAAGAAATTCCTCGAAATGTGCTGCTGCTGCTCAGTTCGTATGTGTTCTGTCCCCAGTTTGCGTCCCGTCTTTCTTATTTGCTGAACGCTCGTGCCCCGGCTCTCGGCACACGCCACTGACGACTCGATATTTTCTTTCTCTTTTTTAAAATCTCCCCAGAGTCAGCACATTAAAAAACCGAGCAGCCGGGCTGGCGGGCTTCGTCCCTTATCTGTCCCCCGCACACACTCGCTGGCACAATGCACTCCGATCCGCACGCCGCTCTCTAGCAGATTACTCCGTCCCAAAACATAGCTCTTAGTTTAAACTCCTCTCTCTCTCTCTCTCTCTCTCTCTCTCTCCCTCCCTCCCTTCCTCCCATCTATCTCTCTCTCGCTCACTCGCTCTCGCTCCCTCCCACTTCCTCTCTGCTCTCTCCCCTCCCTCTCTACAGCCACATTTTGCTGTGCTACCACAAGGCGGGAAGACCGTTCTGAAGCAACGTGACACGTCTTTCCGTCGTCGAGGATGGAGGCGAGAGCTCAGCTCGTCTTCCCCGTCATCAAGCTTGGCTCTCGCCTCCGTCCTCCGTCCGTTCCGCATGAAAGGGTGGGAAGGACGATGCAGCGGAGGAATTATCGGCATGCAAACAAAATGATTGACGCTGGCGAGCGGCTCCCTAGGAGACGCAAGAAATGCTTCTGAGAAATTAGATGTTTCGGTTGTTTTGGAAACAATCAGGACTGTAGACAGTATTTGCGCTTGTAGCTCGACCAGGGAGATATAAACACAACATTCTTGAGGCATTAGACACAATCAGGGATATACTTGTAGTATATAGTTTGACCAAGGAGTTATGAATGCAAAGTTCCTGAGAAAATTAAGATATATTTAGAGTCGCTGATGGCACTTGTGGTTATGTTTCGACCAAAGAGATGGTTTTTATGTTTAATGCTCAAAGTTCCTGAGAAATTTGGGTTTTGGAGTTTGTTGTAGATAGTACCTGTGTTCAAAGCTTGACCAAAGACACCAACACTTCTAAGAAATTAGACTAAATCAGAGTTGTAAACGGTACGATACAGTTTTATCAAAGAGATGTAAGGGACAGGCCTGACTTTTATGTTTCAAGGACATGTAAACTGTAGTTTAAAGTAACGTTTGAGGACGTTTCTTCAGAAAATGCAGTTAACACAATGCCTGAAATGTTGAAACAACTACAGCAGAGTTTTGACTTAATTTTCTACGAACAAATCTCTAAACAAGAAAACATTGGTGAATGTCAGAATCCTTGTGAACGCTGCACTAGTAGACTTTAAGAAGGGTTGGTGAATGAGGCCTAATGATCCTCTTCTGACTGACCAACTTCCATGCAACAACTTATGCTTTACTTTTTAAAGCAAAGTAAGACTTTTTACTGCTCAACACTTTACATAAATAACACAAAAAATATTCATCCGTTTTGTTCCTGTGTCTTTGGTGAATTCCATAATGGTATCATTGTATAAAGTCTAACATTTCATATATTTCAAGTGATTTTCCCAGCAGCCCTTAATCTCTGCTCTTTTAGTATTACTGACCTCGATGACATGACTTCTTGATACGGCACAAGCGTAATAACCTTGTTTCCTCACGGTGCATGACAAACCCTGAGGTCAGACTTGAGTCAGAGATGGATTTCTACCTGGAAACGGTCATAAAGGGACCATGATGTAATAATGAGCAATTTACTGTGTTGTTCTCATTAGATAAGCAAAGCAGAAAAGAGAGAGTTTACCCAAGCAATTTCTTTCTATCTAAAGTAAATGTCAAGTCATTTTTGAACTTTAAGAATGTTACAAATGAGCAGATTTCCATCATATTACGCAGGTTCCTGCAACGAGAAGCTAAAATTAAGCAGAAACACACACCGATTCACAATGGATTCACAATTTTAAAGTCACTGTTGAGTCATTTTAGAACCCAAACCATGTGAAGCATGTCAAGAATGAGCAACATGAGTTTACTTCATATTAGACAGGTTCTCATAAAGTGAAGCTACTGCAAGATTCTGCATAAAAACACACCAATTTACAACAAAATTGTGATAAATGGACTAACTGAGCAATTCTTTGTTTTCTAATGTCAATACCAGTCGTTTTTGAATCTAGACTATCTTAGGAATGGTAAGAATGAGCAACATGAGTATCCTCCATTGGCAGGTTCTGGTAAACTGAAGCTAGTCTAAAATCAGGCAGAAGTGCATTTAAATTTACAATGAGATACATGTGATAAAAAGACTACCTTTGCAATTCTTTGTTTTCTAATGTCAGTGTCATGTGGTTTCTGATGTTAAGAATTTTAATAATATATACAAATTGTTCCCTTCATTTTCTGTAATTTCTGTTAACATGAAGCTTCTCTAAAATTCTGTATAAATACAAAAATGTGATCAAGGTTGTGGTACCTAAGCAATGCGTTATTTTCAAAAGTCAATGTCATCATGTTACGCAGTTTCTTGCAACACGAAACTGGTCAAAAATTCTGCATAAATACACACCAAGTCACAACAAAATTGGGGTAAAAGGATTACCTATGCAATTATTTGTTTTCTAATGTCAATATCAAGTCATTTTTGAAGCTAGACCATGTTGAGATTGTTAAGAATGAGCAACATGGGTTTCCTTCGCAGGTTCTTGTAATGTATTACTACACAGCAAAAAAGGTAAAGTCTATGAAATTCTTTGTTTTCTAATCTTAATGTGGAATCATTTTTTTTTTACCTTGTGAATTTTAAGAATGTTAAAAACAAGCAACATAGATTTCCTTCATATTCCAGAGTCTCTTATAGCATAGAAGCTACTCAAACATTCAGGATAAAGACAACAAAGTTATGGTAAAATATTTCAGCAATTCTTTGTTTTCTAAAGTGAATGTTGAGTCATATTTGTTGTAACATGAGTTGTTTGTTGTAACATGAACCTGCTCTTGCATTCAGCAGAAATAAACACAGAGTCACAACAAAATTGTGCAATAAGGTCATTTCGAGCATGTTTGTGCCGGATGTGGAGATTATCCCGGGTGGGTGTGAGTGAGTGCGGTAGGCAGGGCGGGTTCCTCACTGCGTTACAGTACAGTATGCTCTGCTCTCCTCGCCATGGAGGAGGCAAGTGTCCAGTTAATAGCAGCCTATTGACACTGGCCCATCTGTTAGGGTGGACGGCAGCCAATGGCGAGCGAGAGAGCGAGAAAGAGAGAGAGCAAAAGAAAAAGAGAGAGCGAGAGAGCGAGTGCACCCTGCCATGTTTCTCTAATGGAGCTGGTCTTTTTTTATTCCGGTGTGCCTGAGCATGCATGCATGTGTGGTTTGTGTGTGTGTGTATATGTGTGCAGACTGGGATGGCTTGTCACTTGAATCATAGAGTCTGCTGGTTGATTCCCGTGTCAGCCTCCTCTCATCCCCCACTCTTCCTTCTCCTCCTCCTCCTCTTCGCTTCTGTCCGTTCGGGTCTCAGGAGGCTTCTGATTGCTGTCTCCATAGTGACTCGGTGTGTCCTCCTAAAGCCTGTCCTCCGTCATCTCCTTTGGGCCGCCTCCGTGACGCTCAACATCCCATCCGACCCGGCCGACAGGAAAAAGGGTTTCCCTGTATACCCCCGCTAAAACCAAACAACACAGCCTTGTACCCCTCAAAAATATAAAGAGTCAAATCTTCTTGTCTTTTCAAAATTGTTATGCTTGTAGGAAATATAGTTATATTGTCTTCCCAAGGTCAAGATCAAGATTCGTTATTATAAATGTGTAGTCAAGTGTGGACCTGGTTGTTCCTAAAAATTTAGAAATTAGGCAAAATTAACAACAGATATATATATATATACATATATATATACACATATATATATACACACATATATATATATATATATATATATATATATATATATATATATATATATATATATATATATATATATATATATATATATATATATATATATATGTAGTTTGTCACAATCAACTATGCAATTTTAACCAGTAAAAGTACATTTGAGCTGACATAGTAGTGATATAGTAAGTTTACCTCATTAAGTTAGCCCGCTAACGCTAACTAATCGTAACACCAGCTTGTAGCAGCTGCTGTTATTGAGCATTTGTTTCATTGGCTTTCTTCTGATTTTTGATGAACGTATTTTCACTCATTTTTCACCAGTATCAAACAAAGACAGGATTACTATATTTCAGCATTCTTGACATGATAATGATTTTGAAATATAATAAAACACAGACACCAATACTATTATTAACTTAAGAAATGTATTATCTTTTTCCTAATGTATTTTTTGGTTTAATATTAATACAGGGGAAGTAACTGTGATTCACCAGACGCGTACCAAAGTGAAAAGCGGAAGTATCTAACTCTTTATCTCTATCTAACTGTTTTCTGGTTTGAATGTTGGACACTGCACATATGGCCCATAGATAGATAAATAGATTTACAGATAGATGCAGGTTAGATTTACGTAGATTTGATAGATAGATAGATTGATATAGCTGAAAGCGTTAAAATATGTTCTGACATTTTATACCGCTTATTACTGTATAACCTGTTTTGGTCAATTTGTAAATCTCAATAATCAGTATCAATAAAACAATTGCACAAATAGTAACTGGGTACATGTGCACACAATGAGAAACTACATATGTATACTGTAATGCGCTTTTGTTGTGACCGCATACATAAGCCTTCACATAGGCAAAATTCCCTGCCGCCTGCCTAGAAAAACTGAGAATATCAGTAACCAGGTTGCGGAGTGGATGATCATTGCAGGTTAAAACTTATTTTGATGTGGTGGAAAATAAAAAGCCAATATGGCGTCTCTGGAGAACCAATTAAAAAACAGGCGAGGATGAAGAAGCAGACCGGACTTCGCTGGTGTGTTGTGTGATTGATGTGTTGATTAAAATCGCCTGTTCGGCAGTGACGGCAACAGCACAGCCGAGAGAGGAGGAAGATAATGCTCCTGCAGGCACGTCATAATTGTCAGAGGAGACACCCACAGAGAGTCGGGTAAGCTCTCGGTAAACACTCGCTTGTTAAGCATCCAGAAACAGCGGTGGTGACGGAGACCAGGACCTATATGGAGAATCATAAACGGCCCTTATTTTAGTTTTTAACCATAGCTTCTGCTTCAAAATAAAACATGGCCCAGTAAGCTGTTTTTAGATGGTCATTAGCTGCCATTCATGAGGAGCTTTAATACTCAAATCACGCAAGCGGTGAGTCATTGCACGTATAAATAACTACTGCAAACTGGAGATGTGAAAATCTATCTACAGTAACTCATTATACAGTCATCTTTCCATTCTTCCTGTTCAATTAACCAAGTAAACTAATTATTAATCCCAGCCTGTAGGGCATTTCCAGCGGTGAGAACAAAACTCTGGTAAAGAAATACTTCTGGAAGTAATTTCTTGAATTTCTTAATTGATCGTTGAAATACAAAATATATTTGTAATAGTCTGTTCCACAAATACACACTTTAAGGCCCGGTGCACACGTAGCCGGGTGTTCATAAAAATTGATATTTTTATGCGGATGCGATTCACTAATTTTTTTCCAGGGTTTTCGAAGATGAGCTAAAGCGCATAGAATTTGTATTAAAAATAGGCGCTGCAGCAGAAAAAAACGTGTTTGGTGGACAAAGGTCCTAATTGTGCGAGCACACATAGGCAAACATATAAAACCCTACAAGTGTTAGATCTATCAGATCGATGCCATCTCTAGTTACAATCCTCATCATTGCTCACCATTTAATATCAGCTCTGATTATTCACCCATTAATAGTACAGATCATGATAATGACTTGCTTATGCCAGATTTTCACATCTTCTTATGCTTTTGTAAAATAGGGTTTACCCCAACCCCAACATCAATCAATATACACCAGGCGCAGGGTAGCTGATGAAGGATAATATTGGCTTAATTTAAGGAGAGGCTACATAATTTCGTATCACTATAAAAAGACTAGCCTGTCCGCCATCATGCTGTCTATGTGGTTTACACTTCAAATTATGTGATCAAAGAGGGGGGGGAAACTTCATTGCCAATTTTATTTTATTAAAGGAGACTTAAATACCCCAACACACACACACAATAACACGGTCTGGATTCTTTTTTCCAATTTGAGCTAAACCGAGAATTAGCCATGAGAGAGTCTATATATGCAGGCTTTCCTGAAACAATAGTTTTATGGTCATTCATTTAAAGTCTAATCAAAAAGGCAATTATTAATAGAAGGCGAATAGGCTCAGGCTTGATTGTGCTTGATGGCACAGACTATGCTCCAATTGTCCAGGAATCCACACACTTTAATCAATCCATATATAATTGAGAAGAGACAGGCAATATCGGCCGTGAGGGACATGGCAATTTTGAGACCTGGGGCACTTGAAAGGAACAGTTGATGATATACCAGTTGGCTGTTTTCACCCCCCTCAGCCTTGCTAAATATGTCAGGGAGAAATATATGAACAATGTTTACATCAGCAGACGGCTTTTTGTTACTAGGGTTGCTCACACACAAAAAAAAAAATCTTGACACTGACAGACTGATGACAGATTTTAGCTCATTTAGCCCTGCCCCATTATAAATGTAACTCTATTTAAACTGCAGTGGTGAATTAGCGCTACGCAAATGCATTTTTAGACTCGAATGGTTTTTTAAACCAGTGGAACTGCTTACTTGACTGCTGGTATGCCGGCTTGCACTTGCTTTCTCTGCGTCTAGGCTAAACAGGTAGGTGTCTGACATTAAGAATGGATTTAACACACATGCTTACCTCGGGACAGTTCATACTCAAAAACTGATGTTATCAATAGCGTGATATGTCACTTACACACACACATGAGGCTTTAAATAGGTCATACTCAAGGTCTATATGCCATCTTACCTCATTTTCCATTTATATTTGCCATTTTGCAGTCGACGCATGACATTTTCAGGTTTAATCTGACCCGGAGTCTGTAGACTGGAATTATAAAGAACTGAGACATTCTGTGTCTTCTTTATCAGAACACACATCCCTATGCAAAACACCTGCTTCGATAGATATTAGTGACAAAAATAAAGACATAAGCCTCATTCATCAATATTTTCTTTTTTGATTTCTTAAATTTGTTCTTAAGAACGTTAACATTTAAATATGTAGAATTGAAGAATGCTGTTTATCAGTTGAAGTTAAGAACACTTAAAAAGCATTGGTGAATTTCGCACCTTCTGCGAAAACTGTATGACAATTTTCTTTTTTTGTTTTCTAAGAACAGTTGGTAAATAGCTTGCTCAGACGCTTCCATTTTTTCGGCGCAAAAAGAAGAAAAATCAACTGACTATTTCATGGTTAAATAGCTAAATAGACGTGCAATCACAGGCAAACGGGGCAGGTGGTTTCTTTTTACCTCATACATGTATTTTAGACATGTACAAAAATAAAATAAATAACTTTATAAAAGGAAAAAAGTAGTATTGATCTGGAATAAGACGTGCATGTATTAATTATAGCATTTATAAAACCATATGAACAGATAAAACACATTAAAGAGAAGAAGGGCAATGGAAACATTTTTTTCACCTTCATAAATGGGTTTTATATATCCAGAGAAATAACTCCCTTGGTAACTTTATAATGCAACTTTTATAAATGGATAAAAGCATATGGATCTGACCAAAAGGGGTGTATTTGTGATGAAATGTTAAGCGCAATGTCTTTTTTTTTGTTCTTCTGTACTTACCGCGTTATAAATGTTGTAATTAATATTTGCATGTCTTATTCGAGCTCGAAACTTGTATCCCTTTATAATGTCTTTTTTATATATATATATATATATATATATATATATATATATATATATATATATATATATATATATATATATATATATATATATATATATAAAAACATAAAAAGAAAGTCAATAAACATTGTGTAACAACATTGTTTTACTCTTAAATGCCAGTCCTACAGAAATAACTCTGCAACTGTATAAAGGGATACAAGTTGTATAGATCTAGAATAAAACGTGCATAAATTAATTACATCGTTTATGAACAGATAAAAAAATGTGTTTTATAGAACCGGCAAAATTACAAACTTTATAAATGGACAAAAGTAGTCTAATTCTGAATAAGACGTGAATTGAAAGACAATCATAATGCGTTGTGGAGACACTACAAAATGCGCGACTCGGTCGTTGCTGGGAGACGAGCCGTGACGTGAAATTTGTGCGCACCTTGCTGCGCTCTTCCTCTTGTTCCTGGTCGTCTTGGCAACGCGCCTTCAGCGTCCGCTGTTAGTGAGGGAAGCGGAGAGGAAGATGGAGGAGAAGATGATGAAGGAGACCGACACTGGTGTGTAAACACGGGCAGAACGGGGAGCGCCATGACGTTAGTGAGCTGAACGCGTAGGAGGGGGTAAAAAGAAAGAGAGATGGAAAAATCAGTCGGCTCGGTAAAATTAGCCAGGTGCGCTAACGGCCGTAGGTTTCCGGTTAGTTGATGGAACGCGGCTCGCGGCTCATTTAAATATCATAACAAGGTGAAGGCGGAAGTAGCGATGGCAGGTGTGTGTGGAACGGGAGAAGAAAAACGACGTTGTGTAGCGCGACTCTGAGGAGATTTCATATTTTAACATATTTATATATTAATAAAATAATGCATTATCAGCCGTTAAATAACTTTATCAAGATTACGAATAGATGCAGTGTTTTCCCGCCTGGCACCAACCACATATTCCCCGCATTCCATCATATCAAACACTGTACTCGTCATATTAATGAGGTTATATCTGCTTTTCCACCACCACTTTTTAAAATAATGAAGATAAAAATGTTGATGCAAGAGCTTTTTCTCGCCAAGGAGGACAGACTGTCAGCATTTACATATAACTAAGAGGATCTGATAACTCAGAATGGTCTCTAAATGTGTATAGCAAGAGATTTTAAGGCTCCTTATGTGTTAGATAGAGAGTTCTACATGGAGAGAATGAATTGATATGCGCCCTGATCTTTCCTAAGATTGTGCAAATTAAAATAGAAATTAATCCATTAACTTAATATGTTAACAACAGGTTTAGTGAAAGAAACCCTTCCCCGGGTTGACCATAGGGCCCTTCTGTGTGTGAGAGTTTAGGCGCTTCTCCTCAGGCCTGTGGGTTTTACTTGGTCCTCCAAGCCTCCCACAGTCCAAAAACCTGTGCTATAGGTTGACTGGCACATCTAAAAACTGGGCCCATAGGTGTGAGTGTGTTTGTGTGTGTGTGCATTGTTCCCGTAGTGCCGGGATAGGCTCCAGTCCCTGCGACCCTGAAAGCGGCTCAGATAATGGATAAATGAATATAGAGAAAAATGTCTCCTAATTTATACTATAATATAACTGTACATGTGCATATTATGGTAAAACTATATATGTGTAAACTGCAGTGTGGATGACTAAGGCATGTACAGACAATGAAACAGACCTGGAAAGAAAGGGAAAGAAAAATCCATAGTGTTTATGTGTTGAGCAGAGTGTTGTCACTAAAATCCTAATCAGCAAACGCAGCAAACAAACTAATCAATCAATATATCAATATAGCAGCAGGTTATAATTATGTGAATACGGACAATTGCAGTTCAAGCCAAATCATGTTAATGCTTTTACTGTCTGGAACATCACACACAGTCCTTTTTTTGTTTTCGAGGGAGTCATGTTTGTTTTGCTGGTTTTGAAAAATTTTATTAATTAAATTTAGTATTTAGTATTTATTTAAATTTAGTAAATTTTAGCTGTCTAATAAATACTAGTGTTATTGTATTTTAGTGTTATAATATATTACCATCGAATAAATGTAAGATTTTGAAATCTTTCTGACTATCCAAAGACTGTACTGATGACAAATGTGAATAAAGGCAGTTTATGATGGTATGATTGGCCCCAAAAAGACTTTTTCCCCACTATTGATAATATTGTGTTGCTGGAAGATTGGGTGGGTTGAATTCCAGAACAGAACAGAATCAAAAGCCTAAAGTAGTCGATTACACCCCTGAGCAACGTCTTTTAGCCCCAAGTTGCTCCAGTCAGACTGTCTCTGTAATTAGGTAGTGGAAGTTGCTCTGGGTAAGAGAGTTCAATAAATGCTGTAAATGTAAATGTTTGCGTTGGTGTTGTGCAGGAAGTGAGACGGGAGGAGAAGACAGCCTGGTGGGGAACGTGAGCAAACTGACCGTCACTCCCCCCAGCTACTCCGGAGCTCCTAAGAAAGGACACCTGGTGTTTGACTCCTGCTTTGAGAGCGGTGAGTGTAGCTGAAGCTTTTGTGCTCATCATTTCGGTTAAGAAAGTAATATTTCTGTACTAGTCCCTTCATAATCAGACATAGTCCCATAATGCCATTTTTCTTTTCGTCTTATAACGTCTGAGTGGAGGAGACATGAGAGGTTCACTCATGATTCTTTTCTTTAGATGCACGTATGTGTTTATAGCAGTTAGCAGCCGACTGTGTGTTTTAGGCTTTTTGTAGATACACACACTTGTACACACAATCACACACTACAGATGAGAGTCAGCGTCCTGTACACATTTTTATGATATTTTTGTGGTCGAGATGCTCTCTTCCCTCCCTCCTTTCATTCCCTTGTTCCCTCGTATGCCACGGTGTGAGAGCCCGTGTTGGTTGGCTAAAAGTCCTTTACGCTGCCGTATGAGATCCAAGTGATTGGAGTGGACCAAACCGTCCAGTTCCTTAGACAGAAATAAAAAGTGAAAGGCAGCCTGTTGTAAAATGTACCTCATTAGCAGTTTTAGATATGAGGTGACGAATAAGTGATAGTGTCATATATTTAACAGGGCAGGATAAAAGAATTCAGTTATTACTAAGAAATCAATCTCCTGCGCTGCTTCGTAAAGTGAACAATTAATATTTCGAATAATATGCTACACTTTCCTAGAACTTTTTGAATGGCATGTTACTAAGGATTGAGTAGAGAGAGAAAGAATCAAACAAACCATATTATATTAATTCATTCATTCATTCATTATTTGAACCGCGTAATCCCAACTGGGGTCGCAGGGGGACTGGAGCATATCCTGGGAACTACAGTGGGCACCAACCCTGGGTTGGCGGCAACATACCGCAGGGCACACACACTCGCACAATCACACTCTCACTCACACCTTATGGGGCCAATTTAGAGTTGCCAGTTTACCTATAATGCATGCTTTTGGACTGTGGAAGGAAACCAGAGCAAGTGGAGAAAACCCACGCAAACACAGGGAGAACATGCTAACTCCACACAGAAAGACTCTACGGCCGACCCGAGGATCGAACTCAGACCTTTTCTGCTGTGGTGGGCAAGAAGGCTAACCATCATGCTTACTATATCAGCCTATATGAAATATATACACATTTAGAAGTCTATAAATGCATTATATGATTTACTGATTGTTTGTGTAAACATATACAGATGTGTAGATCTACAGATTTTTCAATTATTAATGTACAGTATAAAATTACTTTGTGTTTTCATTTTGTAATATTTACACTTAAGTCTTATGGAATGAATGAGTCTATGGGAAGCTTTTTATCTAAAAAGATAAAGATTTTTCTAAAGCGTTTAAAGTTTTACTGGATTTCTGACCGTTAGGTCTTAACAAAATCCTCCATACAATGTTACGTTCTACAATATGCAAATTGCCTTAAAATGACACAAATAAGCACATCATGTGTTGGGTTGGCGGCTCACTGCTGGACACGTGACTGTCTCGGTGATGGAAGTGTTGCCATGACCACTGCTGAAGTCCAGCCGCTGTGAGAGCCAACATCTCACCACAGGGTCACTTTGCACATTTGCATGTAATGTCACCTTTCTTCATATTTAGTCATTTTGCTGAGAAAACCAGAATACGCGTGGCTGAACTGAGCGTCAAGCTGCCAGTCTGCTCCACCTTCTGTAACTCCTGTAACTTCGCGGGGGAATCAACCCTGGGCGCGTGCCAACGCACCATAGGGCGGATAGAGGTTTTATTCCCTTCATTTTAATGAATTGTTAACGAATAAGTGTAAGGTGAACTTCTTTCTGCAACTTTGTTGCAAAAAAAGAAGCATAAAAACACAGCAACTTACAACGCAAGTTTTTAGAAACGCTGCCGCAAAAGCAGGCATTTTAAGCCACAACATTCTTTTTAAGAGGCTCGCGAAATCCTGGAGCGACTAAATTATACTGCCTCAATGTACTGCCACAGAAAGAGTCTGTGATACTTACAAACGTCATGTAAATGCCTTTAAGCATATGTTCAATTCGGAAAACGTGCTTATAATGATTTAAACACTGAGACTCATCCGAGAAGATGCAGTGGGCAGCTTTAGGCAGCACCTAGGGATTGCGTTTGGGGTTGGTACTGCCTTATGAGCAATTCTAGGCAGTATATTTACCGGTCCGGGACTTGAACCAGCCACATTCCGATCATGATGCCAACTCTCTAACGTTACACTACCAACTGTCTGCGTCGTATTGTCAGGAGGTGTGTTGGCGCAGCAGGAGGCTTCTGCACCAGCTGTGTTTCTTTATTTACAGGCAAAAACAAATCAGGCTCAATGGCCACAAAGCTATAAACTGAAGCGTCTTCAAATGCAGAACACAGAGCACGCCAACACGGGGTAGAATGACAGTGGACTGCCCGAGACAAAGGGGATGGACGGCCTAAATAGGAAAGTAAGGAACTAGACACAAATGCAAACACTAAATTGATTAAACTGAACAAGATACTTAACTCTAAACTAACAGATGAACAGAACGGGGCTTACTGGAGGAGGGAACTAAACGGGGACCAACAAAGCAAACAGATCAATTCAGGGAATTCACATCACAAATCCCCAGGTTAAGCCAATGAACCAATATTTGAACTAATAAACCAATTAGAACATGGGAGGAGGACTAAGGGAGTTGACAGACATACCACGCTAGACAGACAGGACAGGACAATGGTGCGTGGCCTCTGGTGGGCGGCTGGAGCGGTGGTCGGGGGGAGCCGTGACATGTAAGTTATTTTGATGGCATATCAGTGTAAAACACTGACAATGCTGGATTTAAATACGCTGAATATCACTGCAAATAGTAGCTGTGCCTTCACATCTGCTTGATGACAGTTTGCCAATAGGCCTGGCGATATAACTTTAAATTAATGTCTCCATTATTTTGGCCATGTACCTACTAACGTTTTTTTATTATGTCTTCCTGTTGATTTTAGTCTAAAAAGCACTGATGTGTTTAGTTCTGGAGTTATACAAACTTATTGAAAGTTCAACTCTGCATGTCCTGAGGTTTTCCGTCTCATTGTGACTCATCATCGTTTTGTTGAGTCACGATCCTTACATCTTTTCAACTAAGTGTTCCTAATGTCTAACAGCACTGATATGAGCTGTGTACGATGTGATACCAAATGACCCCGTGCAATATACCTCCGATGACACGTCGGGACCGAGCGTTGTTCTCTTCTGTCGCGTCGAGCTCAACTTTCCTGCCATGCGACGGCCAGAGCGTTTTAATTGCGATCCAGGCTTTTACCAGCTAATTATCTCCTTTAAAAAATAAAAAAAGAGGGGGTAAAACATTTTAAGGCTGGCGAGAGCGGCCGCTTACCTTGTCCGCCTGCTCTTCGAAGCTGTAATTAAATGCAGCCAATATTTTTGGAAGAATGCTGGAGTAAAACGGCTTTGTTTGGTCATTTCTTCATGCGAAATGTAATGAATGGCGGAAAGATGAAAATAAAGTGCTTTTTTTCCGTGATGTCAAGGTCAAGTGGGTGCCGAGAGTGGCTCCGGTTTGATTGACAATGAATCAGTAGGCCTTGAACAGACACAATATCATTCTCTGCTAAAGATTAGGTTCAGGTCTTTACAGGCGACCGCCATATTCTTTTGACAGGCAACCAGTTCGCTTTCACCGCAGGTCCTGACCGCCAGGCCTCCCGATTTTTCAAGATTTTGGAGCTCTGGAAATGTTCTATATCAATGCAATTTTAGGGTTGGCCGGTTTATCGGACTCACCGGGACGAAAGACAAGGAGTGGCGGAAGCAGTTTAATGGAAGGAAAGTGGACTTTCGATTGGGAGTTCAAATTGACATTTCGGCGAAGGGAAAAAGCAATGCATTTCATCGCCAGACGCAGCAGAGTAACTGTTACGGGAGAATGTGGCTACGCCAAGTATGACGAAGCCGAGTCGGTTAACGAAGATGCATTGTCTACGCTTGAAAGTCTCTTCAACTTGACTCTTGTTAGAGCATCAAGTAGTGTTTTAATTTGGGGTGTTGAAATGAATCATAATCGATTCATCGGCGGTGGCAGACCATAAGCATGAAGCTACATCATAATGGCTTGGTGATTATTGTTCGTCACCGCATCATGCATATTCGCTCACGCTCATCGCAGAAAGTGCATCAATTATGCGACACTAACAACTATAACTGGCCGATCTATCGTCCATGCCTGATCTACGTGCAGTTTGAAGTAGTGTAGAAAATTTGATGGAATGCATCATGATGCATCGAGATATCGCATCGAATCGAATTATTAGCCAGGTTTCCATCCAAGGAGTTTTTGCGAAAAAATATTTAGCGCTTTTAATATTTTTTACCGATATGGCTGATGGAAATGCTAATTATCGATAATTTTAAATGCTCTACATAATCTTTCCGTTAACTTTAGCGATAACCTCATATTGATATTTCCAGATGTCGCAGAAACTACTTTGGAAACACTTTTGTCGGAAAAAGGGCTTTAACGCTAATAAATGTGTCACATGATGCATTTTCATCACGTGGGCTTTAAAGATCAGTACTTTCTCGAGTTTAGGCTATCAGACGAGCAACTGCTTCATTCATGTCGCCTTCGGATATTTTGTACAATTCCAATTATTTGTGAACTGAAATAACAGTAAGCTGGCAAATTTCAACTGTCTGAATGATCACTTTGTTTCTTTGTTTAGCGGAGGGGGGTGTCACGTGGAAAACAAAAGGTAGATAATTTGCGACATACACAAAATTATGTATGGAAACGGCTCAAGGGCAGATTTTTTTTGCGTATACACCAAAAACCTGGCGCGACAGTTCGCTTTTGGGCGGATGACGCCAGCACGCACATCATTTTATCGATAAAAGCCAGTTGGATGAACAGGTTGAGACAGCAAATTTCACACATTTTTTAACGCAAATTCTGTTTGTTGACAAACAAAACGTCGCAAAAAACTGACAAAACTTGGCTATTGGCATGATAATTGCAGTTGGAATCTCTTGAACCGCGAGACCAGTGAAGTGTTATCTCAAAGGAGCAGTGCATGATACTTCTCCCGCTTTTTTTGGTTAAAAATGAAAATATGGATACGGCCTTTAGTATTCACAGCCATTTTTTGACTCATGGCTCTATTTCTGGTTTGACCATGTGTTCAGTTTGGATTCTATTCATTTTTTAAGTGTGTGTTACTAAATTTGGGGCGGTTGATAGAGTAACGGTTGGGGAATTGGCCCCATGATCAGAAGGTCATCAAGTCCCGGTAGTGGTGAAGGTACCACTTAGTTACTCATGAGTCCCCAAGCACTGCTCCCCGGGTGCTGCCAAAAAACTGCCCACTGCTCCTTCACGGATTGGTCAAATGCTCAGGGGCCCAGTGATGGAAAAGGAGGTAGGACAGAGCTTGACTTGAACCCCAGACCGGCGTTAAATAAGTGCCGTTCACTTTGGTGACAATTGCAGTGTAACGGTTAGAAGTTGGTCAGATCGCCAAAGCGCTGCTTGGTCTTAAGTCCTGGACCGGTAAAGGTACCACTGAGGTACTCATGAGCAAGATACCATCCCCAAGCACTGCTCACCAGGTGCTGCCAAAAAACTGCCCGCTGCTCTTTCACAGAGGGGTTGTTTCCAAAGAGGTCACAGTAGGTTATGGTGCACTCTGTGGTGTGTTCTCAATGACAAATCATCACTTATTTACTCTAAACCAATCCGGTCGCGTTAAAAGCCAGGTAGCTTTGCATCTTTTGTTTATTGCTTTGATAATGGCAACATTCCGATCACGGGACGAACTCCCTAACCATTTCACGACCAACTGCTCCAAGAGAGGGTTACAACTGCTGATTTAAAGCATTTTGAAAATTCGCCCACCCTACCCAACATTAAAAAAATTTCAACTGAAACTCATCGGCCACAAATGAGTTTTGTCTGTGTCTATAAGTTCGGAGAAGCCAGACGGCTAAAAATCCCCAGCTTGTCATTTACGGCGAAAAACAGTATCATCGCGTCTAGCGGCAAAGGGTAGAGGCAAAAGGACGCGGAATACGATCAACATAAATTTACGGGCCGCCGATCCAATATAAAAAATAATCAGGAGCTTTTTATAAGTTTCTCTGTTTTCCCTGCTGACTGACCCCGAGGAAGCGCGACATTGATTAACGAGCGTCGAGCGGCTCGGCCGAGATCGGCCAACATGGCGATATTACCCCCATGTTCAGGCTGGGGAGAATCTCCTGGAATGATTTATGCAGCATTGATATTAACTTTCCCAGCAAATGCATTAGCCGAGTTGGAGAAGGGGAGAGGAATTGATATTCTTGCACTAATGTCAAATTAATGTCCTGTTGCTGTTTCAGCAATACTACACGCCAGCTAAACGACGTTAGGGCTTGGCCGGCGCGAAGCGACTTAAAGGGGAAGTGACGCTTTTTTCCTCCTCTTTTATGGCGTTAAACGTTATTGAGTGCTGAGCTCCAAAGTCACTAAAAGGACGTGCCACGGAGGATGGTGATGGAATGAGAAAGCCCCACATTTGACAATTAATTACTCATCACTTTATGTGGAAAATGCAAGAGGAGAAAGAGCAGGAGGAGGAGGAGGAGGAGGGGTCTGAGCTGACTCTTGTTAACTTTACAAATGTGATGTCAAATTAAAGCTTTTTAGTGATTGGGGAGGGATACACAAGAACGCCGAAGAAGGAGTGTTCTATTCTTTTTTCGTGAAAATTCTGATTAAATAATAGTATGAATTATGAAGGGAATGTGTCTGATTCGAGATTCAAAGTTTTCAGAGATTATTTGCCTCATAGTTATGACAGACAGTGCAGGAAATTTTAGATAAAATAAATATTGGAAAATAAAATATGTTAAAGAAAGGAAGGAAATTGCATAGGTATATTATTATTATTATTATTATTATTATTATTATTATTATTATTATTATTATTATAGCAGAGTAGACGGGTTGAGTCATGCGACAACAATTAGGGCAGTTGGTAGTATAACACTGGTAGTGAGTTGGCCCCCTTGATCGAAGGGTCGCCGGTGCAAGTCCCAGACCGGTAAAGGTACCACTGAGGTACTCAGGAGCAAGGTACCGTCCCCAAACACTGCTTCCCGGGAGGCTGCCGAAAAAGCTGCCACTGCTCCTTCATAGATGGGTCAAATGCAAAGGTCGCATTTCATTTTGGTGCACAGTGTGCTGTGCTTTGACAAATAATCACTACGGCTGCACGATATGACCAAAATCTTGCCGATGACATATGCCGATATGTCATTTCAAATATACATCACAATATAGTATATTTTTTGTAAATTTAATGGAACCTTTGTATGCAAAATCTTGTGTCTATGTGCGTTCAACTCTCAACACTTGAACCACTCAGCGTGCACTGATATGGAACAGCAAAGGTGCCAAAATTTGCCTATAATTTTATGCAACTGATAGTAAAACACCCATTTTTTGTCGTTTTTTCGCGGCGGTCTACTATACCGCCGTTTTTTACACCATATTTACACTGAAAACGCCACATTTTGCGCCACTCTACTGACTTGTGGTCAAACGCTGCTTTTTACACTGTAGAATGGCTCTAATAAGGTGCTTTTAAGGCGAATCATGGCACCTTTGGCGTTCCATACCTCTTAGCGCGAGAGCAGGCAGATCTGAGCGCGAGGGCACAGACTGTTTCAAGCACACATGTAGGTAGAGTTGTGTGCACAGTTCCACTGCGCGCTCAGAATTAAGGCACAAATATAAGGCCATAGTAGTGTCCGTGCCTACGTCCACGTGACGCCGTGGCGGCTACTGCAAACCCGTGACTACTGCGAATGTACAGTGAAACTCTTGATATCTAGACCTCTTCCAGCTACTTCCAGGCTTTGAAGAACATCCGTGCTGGGGAGAAACTTGTCTTACTGCTGCGAGTGCGATTGTCACGTCAGTTTTGCACACAGCTGGGAATTGGCCCGATGGCTCCATTTTCATTTCTCACTCAGGACATATATGTTCTGTAAGCAGGCGCCGACCAGAGGAACGTAAACACACCTTCTGCCTTTTGGAGACGTGGAGATTTAAAGGCGCGACGTCACACGCAAATCCGGTTTAATTTACGGCCGACCGAGCGGCAGGAGTTTAAACCGTCACGTTTTTCTTCCGACTCGGAGTCGACACATCGGCCCGGCTGGCTTCCTGCTGCCAATATGACTGTTTGTGCTTTTATTCGGAGACAGCTGTCAAGGTTTTCACATGGGGAAATGGGAAATTGAGAGAAACGGCTGATATCTTTAGTATGCAGGTAATAAATTCTAATTGGTTTATTAAAACAGTCCATGGTTATGTAAACTGTTTACTGAAGGTATAAAACACCTCATTTACATTTAGATGAGATATAACTCACTTTCTTGTCAGCCGTATGCATATTAGGGCAGTAGTACGTCTGCGCCCAGACGGTCCAGCCTCCAGGTTTTTTGAGTCGCTTGAAGAAGAAATAAAGAAGAAAACAATTTCTCTCTTTCTCTCTCACTGGGACGCTGTCTCTCATTCCTCCTCGCTGGCTTTGCTCCCCTACCACCATCTCATTGTCGTCTGTAGAAGTTTAAGGAAATGACCCCCGTCGTGCGCAGCGTGAGAGTACAAAAACATAATGAATATTTCCTGGAGGCATCATTAAAGTGATAACTCTTTCTATATGATGGAATTAGAAACGTTATGGCAGCTTCCATAGGGCCCCACATGCAAATCAGCTTTAAGTGTATTAATAATTAGTGCAAAAGAACAAAGTCGTACACATTGTGATAATGTAATAATTAGCGCGGTATTATTTATGATGGTAGTGTGTGGTTTTTCTCCCGAGTAGCAGACAGATTTCTTTGTTTAGTTGTCGAGTCATTAGCGTTGTTTTCTACCAGCGTTTGTAATAAGCAGTAGAAAAAGTCTGGTTTTGTTGTTTTCAGTTGAATGTAAGTGTTAATGTGGGGAAATGAGTTTTATTAGTCAGTGTTAATGTGGGTAGATTTGACTTTAAGGTGGAATATGTATATTACAGTTTTTCTCAATTGCTTTGGTGCTGCAGTCAACTCCAACTGCCCATGTTGAAATTGGTTAACACACAGACCTAAACAGAAGCACTCTGGTCAAAATGACGCATTATGTTCGCAAGAGGCTTCAACACTGTCTAAACATTTAACACATGCAGCAAAAGCTGTGCCTTCAGAACAACACAACTTGCAGCCAAATGTACACACTCTTCCTATCAGTGAGTGCACAATGGACAACAAAGTATAAAATACAGCAGTCAGTGTGAAACAATCACTAAAAATCTTTCAGCTGCCACCAGAGTGTGGACGCCTGTGGGTTCAATAAAGAATAATGGCAATGAGTTCTGCCAACAGAGCAATATGCGGTGGTATAGACAGTAGCACTGACTTACCTGATCTCATTCCCAATCCGGACAAATTCGGACAATGGATGCGGCAGTGTTTCAACCCTTTGTCCAGCCTCTCTATAAATGAAAGGCCATGACTGATAACATGGTCAATAAAGGTTGCCCGAATTTCACCCAAAACTTGAGCTCTTACTTTCACACCTCCACCTCGCATACCGACTCCACTTCTTACTCTCACTCCCACCTGCCTTAGACCTCTTTCAGTTTCAGTTTCAGACCTCTTTGTTTTTTGTTTTTGCATCTGTATGTCTTGAGCTCATGTTGACATTGGACAGAAAGAAAAATATTATAATCAAAAACTGTTTACAACACAGAAAATAATCTAAAACGATATATCTCGCTCAGCAATATTGTACATATCAGTATTTGTCATACACTGGCTGCAGTTTTGTCACAGAAACCATTCATTACAAACTGAAATGAAACTCATTAGAAGTGATAATGAAGTACAATATGTTCTAGAATTAAATAAAAATAAACCGTATTGCAAAACATGAATATAAATTTTAGCATAATTCCACTGCACTGGGAGCAGTGTTACAGCAGAATGTTGCATCCTGGGATTCCTGGCAGTACTCAGAACTATAAAATATGTAAAGTAACCCCCTCCTTCCCCACTGCCGACCCCCCGTTCCCCGTCCCCCCGTCCCCTGGTCTGCTGTTATGACATTAGTGTAGGTGTTCTGCACATCACCTGCGTAATTATTCCTGGGGAAACGTTGGGCTGCAAATTGCTGCACACGTCGCTGTTTCAGCTGAGGATCATGTCTTTAGAGTAATAAAACTCATTGACTGCAGTTCCTGATTAAATCTGCTGCCAGTACCAGCCGGGAGTAGAGGGTGTGTGTGTGTGTGGGCGTGTGTGAGAGAGTGTGTACATATGTGTGTCTAAGGTGTATGTGTGCACATGTGCATATACTTGAGTGTAGATAGATAGATAGATAAACAGATAGACAGACAGACAGACAGACAAATAGATATATAGGTAGATAGACACAGAAACAAACGGACAGACAGATAGACAGATAAACAGGTAGACGGATGGATGGATGGATGGATGGATGGATGGATGGATGGATAGATAGATAGATAGATAGATAGATAGATAGATAGATAGATAGATAGATAGATAGATAGATAAATAGAAAGACAGACGGACGGGAAGGTGGGCAGGCGGACAGACGGACGGATGGGCGGATAGATAGATAGAAGAATAAATAGAAAGACAGACAGACAGACAGACAGACAGACAGACAGACAGACAGACAGATAGATAGATAGATAGATAGATAGATAGATAGATAGATAGATAGAAGAATGAATAGAAAGACAGACAGACGGACGGACGGACGGACGGATGGATGGATAGATAGATAGGTAGAGAGAGTGATAGTGAGAGAGAGTGATAGTGAGAGAGAGTAGGAAGTGAAGTCCGTCTGCTTGCTTGAGTCCTTCTGAGTTCTCTCTGTAGTGGAGTAGAGGGGCGGTGCTGGACCTCCTGCTGATTAGTCGAGTGCTGGAACCTTCCACCAATCAGACTGAGTGGCCCCGGGCATCAGCGGGACCCCTGGGGACCAAGCGCTCTCCTCCTCCTCCTCTCATCACACCAACCGTCTTCCCATCGCCACTCCAGCAGCTCACGAGGAAAACACAGACAGTGATGCGGAGGAAAGAGGAAAATCACTGGAGATGTTTTGGGTGTATTTTAAAGCAGGAACGTTAGCAGCTGCTGGTGAGATATTGGTTTTTGTACAGAGCGTGGTGGGAAATGTGTTGTTTCTTCTTCAGGACTTTGCAGCACTCACGTTTAGGTTTTAATCTTTTATGAGCGAGTGGATGCTCTTATTTGGCCGTCCGTAGGTGTGCGTTTGTGTGTTTTAGCTCGTAATTCCAGACCTTGCCGTTTTACTGCTCAGAACACGGAAACACGGCTCAACACCGGAAAGACAAGGCGCTGCATTTTCTCCAAATCCGAGGCCAAAACTCCTCTCCTTGCCAAGGCTGAGGTTCACAGCATCCGTCCCTGCTTTACTCTTCTTACACGTCTTCACTATGGATGCACCGATCCAACTTTTTCAGTTACGATGCCGATTCCAATACTTGGGCTGTGGGTATCGGACGATCCGGAGTACCGATCTGATACCAGTTTTTAATTAATAAGTTGTGTATCTCTCTGTGAGGAGGACACTGAGATTACTCTGTTAAATAATGTTTTAAATAAAAAAACTTTCCTGCAGCGCTTTATACGTAAGGCGGCCGCTTTGGCAACAAATGCCTGCCGCCTTGTCTACGTCCCCACAGAAAAAAAATAAAAAATAAAGATCCTGCCACATTCACAGACAGTAAAAGAAGACTGCATCACGATGAGGCCGAGTAGCGGCATCTAAACTACCGCTCTCAAAGGAACGCGTTACTGTGTTTACATGAAATACGAACGGACGTGGCAGTGCCGAGTGACGTTTTTTTTAACTTAGCAACAACAAGCACAGAGAAAGCGCTATGGAAGTGAGGTTCTGACCGCTCTCAGCTGTCTGTTTTTAACACAAATTCTATGAGCTTCAGCGTTCGGAGCGCTAAGCGCCTTCAGCAGGAAAAAAAGACGTCGATGGACACGTTTTTTTGCTGCAGCTCTCAGAGTGAAATCCGTTCAGCTTTCAGCACAGCGCTGGACTTGTCAATGTCACTTGTCTCTTGCTAGCCAATCAAAATCGAGTAAGCGGTTTTACAAAAAAACTAACATAATATGACAAAATATCATGAAATAATTATCACATGATTAAAATCGATCATTGTGATAATATTTTTGTTCATGTCACCCAGCTCTACTTCCCACGCATAACCAATTGTGTGTGTGCGCATATGCAAAAAAGAAAAACTACGTTAGCAACTAACATAGTGTATATTAGCAGCTAACACAGTGTATATTAACAGCTAACACAGTGTATATTAACAGCTAACACAGTGTATATTAGCAGCTAACACAGTGTATATTAGCAGCTAACACAGTGTATATTAGCAGCTAACATAGTGTATATTAACAACTAACATAGTGTATATTAGCAGCTAACATAGTGTATATTAACAACTAACATAGTGTATATTAGCAGCTAACGTAGTGTATATTAACAACTAACATAGTGTATATTAGCAGCTAACATAGTGTATATTAACAACTAACATAGTGTATATTAGCAGCTAACATAGTGTATATTAACAACTAACATAGTGTATATTAGCAGCTAACATAGTGTATATTAACAACTAACATAGTGTATATTAGCAGCTAACATAGTTAGCAAATGTTAGCAACTATGCTTTTGGGAGACGCAAACCCTGATTGGCTTCATAGATCGGCCCAATGCCACCAATAGCCAATCCAATAGCTGTTTGTGTCGTTATCGGACCGACATCTGATCCACATATCGGATCGGCGCTGTCTCGAGTCTTCACGTTCATCGCGCCTCTCTTCGTTCATCGTTCAGAACAGGAAATCTAAAATGTTTAATAGATAAGTGCTTTGGGAAATCTGCTCTGCTTATTCTTTTGCTTGCAGATCTATGATTGCGGCTTTTGATTCTCATAAATCAAAGCGGATTCAGCGTCTGGAAAGTCATTTTCCTCGGTGCCTGACGACTGCGTTACTCCATCAATCTGACTCTGTGAAGGAAGAATAAAAAACTCAAATATGCTCTAAACCTCCCAAAAATGATAATGTGACTAATAATGAATGAAAGCCAGAAGGAGGGCAAGTAGCATAACAAATGACTTTTATCCAAAAACGTGACAGGATTCACCTTAAAGCTGATAATTCTCTAAAAATGAGAGAGAATTCTTCTTATCAAATGCAAACATCCAACGTAGTGGTCGACCGATATGTCTTGTTCAGGCTTGATATCGATACTGATTTTAAGGAGACAGATTACTGATATTTTCAAGCAACAAAAGGAGAGACATTTTAGGAACAAGAGCCATTAATTCAGAGACTCTTGTTGCTGATAAGACGAACTCTGAGTAACTATATATAAATACTGTATATATTTTATTTCTTTTGAGTGATTATTTGTCATTGTGAACACAGCACACCACACAGTGCACCACAACCAAACGTGACCTCTGCATTTGATCCATCCGAGAAGGGGCAGTGGCCAGCTGACATGTCCACCACACGTGGAACAGTGCTTGGGTACGGTATCTTGCTCGTGAGTACCTCAGTGGTGGTACCTTTACCGATCCTGGACTTGAATCAGCGACCCTCCGCTCCCAGGGCAAACTCCCTAACTCCCTGTGCTGTGTTCACAATGAAAATAATCACTCACTTTTACTGATATTTTGCACCAATTATTGTTAATATTTCCGAGGTTTTGCCTTGCAATTTGGCTTCATCTCTTGCATCTTTGTTGCAAATAGAAATGTTAAATGTAAATCTCATTAAAAATCCGACTCTCTCCACTCCGTTTACAGCCCACAAGGCTGTGTGTTCTCTAAAACACTCTTCTTTATCCATTTTCAATCCATCTCGATGCAGAGTCAAAATATTTGGTAACAAATTAATTGAGAATGAAGAAAGTTTTGGGTCATTATGAGCCGATTTGAGCTCATTTTGGCTTATGTTATTGGGGCAGTTGGTGGCGTAACGGTGGGGTGTTCGCCCCATGATCAGAAGGTCACAGGTTCAAATTCAGGACCACTGAGGTACTCACAAGCAAGCTACCGTCCCCATGCACTGCTCCCCGGGCGCTGCCCTTGTTAGCTGCCCAGTGCTCCTTCACGGATGGGTCAAATGTAGAGGTCACATTTGGTTGTGGTGCACTGTGTGCTGTGGTGTGTTCACAGTGACACTTACTCACTAAATAGGAGCTGCTTATAGTAATGCTAAAGTGCTAATGCGTATGTTTACATCCTGAATAATGTAATTAACGTCTTTTTACGCAATTACTTCAGCTGCTGTGCGCGGAATTACTCAGAAATAATTTCACATACAAAGGAATGAACAGAATGCCCAGCAAATTCAAAGTCTTGTGATTCTGACGGTATCTGTGTGGTTTCTGTAAGTTAAAAGGGATTCTGAGCTATTAATAAACAACACAAAACGCATGCATTTTTGTCAAAGAGTGTTAAACATGTAGCTACAATACCTCATAAAATGACGATACAGGACGGTTTTAACAGTGAACAATAAACGGTTGATTTAGAAACAAATTCAATCTGGTTTTACAATTCCAAGATGCAAAGAATGTTGATAATTTCACACCAAGACTCTCTGGTTGATCATGTCGTCAGTGACGCTTTGCTCCAGAAAACCTTGAATCACTTTTGGGTTTTGTAAGGAATCCTAGCTACACATTTTAATGTGGGATGGTCAAATATAATAATCACAAATTTCTGAATGAAAGAATTATTAAGATTCACAATCATTTGCCAGTTAAGGACAAAGGTGCAGCGCTCCTCTTTTTGCGCCCACACCGTAGAAATGAGGATTTCTGGGTTGAAATTGGACTCGTGGTAAATCCGTCATCGGCCTGAAGTTTATCGTGCTCTAGTTATGCAAGTTGTCGGCTGTGTGGCGCGAGGCGCTCCGCTATCTCAAACGCACACCGGCAAAATGAAACAGGTGATAATTCGGCCTGACATTCTCGCCGCTGCCCTCGGATGCCTTTGATCAGAGCCGAGTTCCACACGCCGCCGCCTGCCGATTGGCTGATGACCGATTCCGCCGATGAAATGTCACAAGGACACGCTCCGGCGTCTCATAAATGAAGCTTCCACACCGACATTAAGAAACGAAACTTCTGGCTTTTGTTCCAGGCGTTACTTTATCGTGGCGTTGTTTTACAGTTCCTTGAATTCTACCTCCAGCAGTTCCTCCAGAATTTCACACACCTTTTTTTGAGATTGTTGCGGCCTAAAATGTCTGATTTTGTGGCATTTTTTCTAAAGAATTGTGATGAAAGTTGCAGTGTTTTTAGCCGTTTTGTTGCAATAAAGTCGTGGGAGCAAGTCAAAGTTGTGGAAAAATGTGTCATTTTGTCATTTAGTTATTTTTGAAGGTAAATGTGAGGCATTTTCCTGCGTCTTTAAAACGTAACAAAGAAGTGAGCTCGCTGACGTATGGCTCAACATTTCGTGGGAAACGACAATGATTGGTCAAAAAGTTGAGGTAATTGGCCAAAATTGCACCGTAGTAATGAATTCCCTGGGATTGGCTGAACTTACATTTGAAACATTTTACTATTCCAAATTAAAAATACTAAAAATGAAAGAGATTATCTTTACGCAGGAGAGAAACGGCATCTTGGCGTTAGCGGCAGTTTGCACTAGATACTCACAGGTCTTCAAGACCTAGAGATTAGGTGCATGGGATAAACCGTGTAAGTGAACAGCTGGGAGAGGACCACCGAGTAGGGGTTTGATCACGTAATTCTAGTTTATTGCCTGATTCGAACTGTGTAAATAAAGTCAAAATAAGCCTCTCCAGCTGCCCCAGATATTCCGCCAGTGTTGTTAGTGAGTTCATGACTGTATATGTCCCGCCCCTTCCTCGATTTTGATTGGCTAGCAAGAGAGAAGTGACATTGATGAGCCCAGCGCTGTTCTAGAAGTTGAATGGATTTCAACCTGAAGCTCTCTGAAGCACTGTGGTAAAACACCGTGTCCACCTGCGTTTTTTTCCGGCTGAAGGCACTTAGCGTTAAAAACGCGGAAAAAAACACGTTTGCTCGACACAGGCCCTAATTGTTAATTAATCGTAGTGGAGATCAAATGTTTAGTTAACCGTGATATGAACTTGAGCTCACACTGCCCAACATTGTTAGCACTGTCGCCTCACAGCGAGAAGGTCCAGGGTTTGGTCTCCGCCTCCTCCCCGTGTTCGTGTGGGTTTTCTCCGTGTGTTCTGCGGCTCCGATTTCCTCCCACAGTCTAAAAGCAGTGCGTTTGTGTGAGTGTGTCCTGCATTGTGTTGGCGCCCGTCCAGGGTTGGTCCCCACCTCGCGCCCGTAGTCCGGTCCTGACGACCCTTATAGGGATTAAGCGGTTGAAAAAATGCATCAGCGCATGCATAATCATGTCTGTGGAATCATGTCCCCTAAAGTATAGTGATGAATGTGTGTGTGTGTGTGTGTGCCGGATGCACTGCTGAATTAGCTACTTAAGCTCCGTAAGGTCAACAGCAGTAACCCTCTTGTGTAAAGAACGTGTGAGACAGAGGTCAAGTGATGCAGGCTCACATCTGCACTTGTCATCATCATCATCACTCTCTCTCTCTCTGTGTCTTACAAAGCAGCTCATTCTCTCACGTTACCACACACACACACACACGTTCATGCGTACGTGTCATCTCGCCCCCCTCGTGTGCTGCCACTGTTGCCGATTTGGGAGTCCGGAGTGTTGGTGTAGGTGTAGGTGTAGTGTGTGTGTTGCAGGTGAGCATGGCTGTGCTGTGATGATGGAGTGAAGCGTTTCCCCGGGCAGCGGCAGCATCAGCGTCGGCATCAGTAGCGGCACAGCGACGCCGTAAACACTCACCCGGGACAGACCCGCCATTCTTCATCCCGGCCAAGGACACACAGCCGGGGGGAGAAGCCAGAGATTTGTGACTCCACTTCCTCCTCCCTTCCTTCTGTCTGTCTGTCTGTCATTCTGTCTGTCTTTCCCTCTTTCTGTTCATCTCGTTTTGTCTCTCATTCTGTTTATTTGTCCATCTGTCTGTCTGACTGCCCATCCGTCTTTCTTTCTTTCTTTCTTTCTCTCTTTTTCTATCTGTCTAACCTTTTTGTCTCTGCCTGTCTTTCTCTCTCTCTTTTCGTGTGTCCGTCTGTCTTTCTTTCTGTTTGTCCGGCTTTCTTTCTTGCTTTATCTCTTTCTGTTTGTTTTCTCTTTTTCCATCTGTCTACATTTTTGTCTCTCTCTCTCTCTCTCTCTCTCTCTCTCTCCGTGTGTCCATCTGTATGTCTTTATTACTCTTTGTGTTGCCAGCTGCCTGTCAGTCTTTCTTAGCCTGTGTTTCTCTCTTTTCATGTCTATCTTTCTGTCTCTGTCTGTCTTGCTCTCCCTCTTTGTGTCTGTCTGTCTTTCTTTCTATTTTACTGGCTTTCTTTCCTTCTCTTTCTGTGGGTCAGGCTGCCCATCTGCCTTTCTGTCTTTCTTTCTTTCTCAGTCTGTCTTCCTCTCTTTTTACTGTCTACCTTTCTGTCTCTGTCTGTCTTTCTCTCTCTTTTCGTGTGTCCGTCTGTCTTTCTGTCCGTTTGTCTGTTTCATTCAGTTTATCTGTATTTCTGTCTGACTGCCTATCCATCTTTCTTTCTTTCTCTTTCTGACTATCTGTTTTTTATTTTACCTTTCTATTTGTTTCTCTTTCTTTTTCTCTCTTTCTAACTGTCTTTCTTTCTCTTTATCTTTCTGTCTATTCGTCACTCCCTCTGTCTGTCTCTTTCTCTCTACCCACTGTCATTCTCATTTTTCTCTTCAGTGGCTATTTGCCCTCTCTCTCTCTCTCTCTCTCTCTCTCTCCCTCTCTTACTCTCTCGCCCCTACCTTATGTCTGTCTCTCTCACACCCCCACATTACTCCTCCTCGTGTCCCACCTCTGTCCCTCTGTTTATTTTTCTGATTTATTTCAAGCGTTATCGTGGAGATGAAGCTCACCGACGCGTCAGCGTTTGTTTGCCGTCTCACGTTTACACGCGCCGAATATATTTGCCGAGCGGCGCTCTGGAACGCACAGAAATTTTGATAGAAACGCATTTGGTTTGGTTACAGACAGTTGCTCGGGAGTAAACAAAATTGAAATGTGTCCTACGTAATCTTCAGGCTGAGAGACGACGGTGTTTGACGTCGTTCTCGTGCGTTAGCCAAGCCGACTGATGAAGCAGATGAAGCAGGCCGTGCAGACGCGGCTCGGCCTTCACCGCGGGACCCAGCCATGCTGATAAAAGCTCTGATTGTGGAACTCTGCACGTTCGCGTTTCTGCCACCAGGGCGGCGAGAGAGAGAGAGAGAGAGAGAGACAGAGAGTGTGACACCCAGCGGCCCGTCTGGTTTGAGCTTGTGCACCAATAATTGTTAAAACACAGCCTTTACTCACTAAGATGCAACGCAATGCTCAGTGCAAGTATTTTTAAAAAGTGAATTTTTAATTGAGCCGAACTGACATGATTCACAGCTTAAAATATTTAAGCTCATTATTTTTTAGACATTTAAAAATGTAATAACCTCAGATCAGATCAGAAACACACATGCATAACTCATCAGGTTTTGTAGTAATTTACTTTTTAATATTAACCTGAACAGTAGCGTAACAGTTCTGTCTTCGCCTTCTTCCTCCAAAACCTCTCATTCCCACTCTTTCACATCATTATTTTTTGATCAGATTTTCTCTTTCTCGTTCTTGTTCTGGCGCTACTTTCTCACAGCGGTTATCCGCTTTCCAGAACTCTCCGCCTAATTCGGCCCTAACCGAAGCCGCCAAACAGGCCCCGAGGCTGCAGCGCAAACGCGGCCTATTCAGATTTTGCCAGACACAGATCACGACATCAAGAGGTCCGTAGCAAAAAAAAAAAAAAATCCGCAAATCTGCCTCCTCAAGGCGCGTTTACAGAGGCGTTTCAGTGAGGCTGTTTGTTCACACACACACACGCTGCCCGAACCTCTTGAAAAGCTTCTTTGAGAGGGTTTGAAAAGGGCCTCTGCAGAGCTGGACTTGGTCAGAAAACCAATTTGATACTGGCCACTGGCTGTGAACCAGGGCCATTTTTAAGTGCGCAAGCACTCTCGCTTCTAATGAGAGCGAAACTTTGCATCTGTCCTTTTGAAGAGGCTGCTGTGTACTCGACGCTCTTGGCATTCTCTGCTGAGTCCAGATCTTCCTGCAGAGCCAGGGGAAAAAGCCGACCGCCCAGAACCACTCTCCCGGTTCTTCCTTTTACCCCACCTTCCTGCATTTAGAGACTTCATAAGTTAATGTCAAATTCGCTTAATAGAGAAGAGGAAAAGAAGAGATTTCGGGTGTTAAATTTTGAACGAAATCTCACAGATTGTGGGAATTAAATATTCCATCCATTCATCATTCAAACCGCTTAATCCCTATCTATCGGGGTCGCGGGGACCGGAGTCTATCCTGGGAACTACGGGGGCGAGGCAGGGATCCCAACCCTGGGCAGGCACCAATACACCGCAGGTGAATTAAACATTGAAAATCTGCAATTTGACATTAACTTACAGAGTCTCTTAATACGGGAGACATAAAGTTTCAAAAACTTGAAAGTTTGAATAAAAAATTGAAGATTCAATTTTTGTCATATTTTTTACCGCCCGACTAGACAAGTCTACTAACAGGTTGCAGTTCATTCAGAATGCTGGAGCTTGAACACGGTTAAAAGTAAAGAAATCACATGACACCGCTGTTGTGTAAACTCCATTGGCTACCTGTTAGAGGTGTGAAGCTACACTGGTGTCACGATTCGATTCGATTGCGATTATTAGATCAACCATTCGATTCAATACAATTCACGGTGCATCCCATCAATTTTTCTACATTACTACAGCCTTAGTTTTTAACTGCTTCTGTCCCAGTGACCAATACTCAGGCTAAGTCTGAGGGGAGTATTTTTTGTAAGGAATCAATTTTAAAAAGCAGTTGAAAACCCCTGAATTATATCCTAATGACATTGCTTGGTGATTTTCTGGCTGCATCATAACAATACAAGTTAAAAAGAACGTCACGGTAGCAACTATGACTGCACGATCTACATGCAATATGAAGTAATCTAGAAAAATTGATGGAATCAAATGGAATCGTTGATCTAATAATCGCAATCTAATCGAATCGTGACACCAGTGAAGCTTCACACCTCTACTTACAGAGCACTCAATGGCTGAGCACCTTCTTACATCGCTGATGTCTACACTCTCTTTAGAGTCCAGTCCTGATCCTGTACGCAGCAGGAGTTAATAAGAGATGCAGTGTTGAGGCAGCTTTTAGTCATTATGCACCTTAAGTACGGAACACATTACCAGCAGTAATCAGAGAAGTTCAGTCACTTCAACGCCGTAAAAAGCTTCCAATTTCTTTTTTGATTGATTTTATATATAAGTGTAAAGCATTTTGGGCTGCACTCCTGTGTATAAAAAGTGCAACATATAAATTATTATCATTATTATTATTATTATTATTATTATTATTATTATTATTATTATGGGAGGGGACAATAAGAGACTTTGTAAATTAATGTCAAATTACAAATTGAAGATCTGTAATTTAACATTAACTTGCAAAGTCTCTTAATACAGGAGAGGAAATATAAGACTTATGAAGACTTTTAACTTATGAGGTGTCTTTGAGAGGAAAATAAGAGATTTCAGACTGAAAATCTGTCATTTGACATTAACTTACAAACTCTAAAAATAGCTGTGGGAAATAAAAAACTTTGTAAATTAATCTCAGATTACAAATCAAAGATCTGTTATTTGATGTTCATTTATAAAGTCACTTAATACATTAGGGGGAAAATAAGAGACAAAAATCAGAAAGTGTCTTATGAAGATCTGTAATTTGACATTAACTTACAAATGAACTTAACCCAGGTGAAGAAATCGAAGATCTTGCCTTTTTTTGGTGTTTATTTCCCCCTTTTAAATACATTTTCCCCTCTCATTGCTGTGTACTTTTTGACTTTGTTAAATATACTTCTTTATTGCTCGTCTGCTTAATTTCATTTAAGTAATTGCACCGGTCGGGGTGGGAAGGCGCACGCCGGAGTGCCTTCCAGAATGAGACGGATGGAGTGTTGGTTTCATGCCAGGGTCTTTGAATAGTTTTCATCGCGGAACCTGTCTTCTTTTTCTTCTTCTTCTCCTCCTTTTTTCTGTGCCTCTTTCATTTTCCTGTTCCCGTTCCCTTACTGTAGAATGCTGGCAGCGCATTGATGGTGGGAGCACTTTGTGTAATTCCCCAGATTGAAAAGCTGTTTCACAATGAGAGATTTCCGTCCTCGCGGCTCCTGACAGGCGAGGGAGGTCTCTCAGGGATTCGGGCCGACGTCGAGCTAGGAGGAGACTAAACTTCCTCGGCCTCGGCTTGTCATATTAGCCGGTTCCTGAGACAGGGGCCAGTCCGGACGTGATCGGACTGAGTTGAAGCACGACACGACGGTGGCAATAAAAATAAAATGGTGAATGAGTGGTGTAGGGACTAGTCCTAGGAGTCAAGTTCAGTTTAATTGATATTTTATTGTTAATTAGGGTTCCAAGCAAAAAGTGCTATAGAACCCTCTTGTGATTGTTTTTTCTTTATTATTATTATTATTATTATTATTTCCTAAGAAAATGGATTGTGCAGCTTCCATTTTCCAAAAGTCACAGTGAGCCGAAACCTGTTGAGTAAGTAGGAATCAAAGTCAAAGTCAAAGTCAACTTTATTGTCATCTCTGCTATATACTGTACAGATACATAGAGAGACGAGACGACGTGGCTCCAGGTTATTTCCAGTGCAAACAAACAGAGAACAGTAGAACAGAGAATAAACAGGCAGTGGCACAACTAGGCACATGGGATAGACATCTCGGCATACACCGAAAAGCGCAGTGATTGGCCATCATTGTTGCTAGAGTGAAGGCAAACACGTTTTGACCTCTAACTGGAGTGAAAATTCCTGCTTTGGCTTATTCTTTGGTTTAAGTCAATAAGTCAGTTCTAATTCGGACAATGAACTTCCTATATTGAGATTTTGATCTTATTTGCCTAATATGCTAAACAAACTTTTATAATCTCCTAGGCTAATTAGCTGATTAAATCTGCAGGCTGATACTGTAACACAAAGCTTTTTTGGAATTTCACCAGGACGGCTAAAATATGTGAATGAATTGCAGCGGAGCGAAGCTTCTTTGGTATAAACAATCTAGGCTGATTCTAAAGATGTTATATACAATGGTGCCAATTGAACAACAGGGGGCGCTAAAAATGCTACAAATCAGGTGATAGGGATCTCAAAATCTCAAAGCATAGTGATTGGCCTATAGGTGGCGCTATAGCAAACGCAAATACATGTTGACCGATAGCTCTTCAACCATGTGATCTATTTCTGTATCTTTTTTCATGGTGTAACAGTAGGGTGTTGGCCCCGTGATCATAAGGTCGCAGGTTCGTATCCAGGACCGGTAAAGGTACCACTGAGGTACTCATGAGCAAGGTACCGTCCCCAAGCTCTGCTCCACTGCTCCCCGGCCGCTGGTCATGTCAGCTGCCCCCTGCTCCTTCACGGATGGGTCAAATGCAGAGGTCACATTTGGTTGTGGTGCACTGTGTGCTATGCTGTGGTGTGTTCACAATGACAAATAATCACTTTAGAGAAACTTCTTGCATTGCAACTTACATCTTTAACAGCTGCTTTTGCGCTTCTTTTTGCTTGGACCCTTCTCCTTGCCACTTGTGGCTATATTTAATCAAATTCATTCTTATTAAGGTTGTTACATGCCCTCTATTACATCCAACTTTTTCAGTCTGTTACTAATAAAGATACATATGCTTTTTGTTTATTTGTATAAACAATTTTGTAAATTGCATACATGTTAATTTAGTTATTAATTATCACAAAAATAGGTCAGTGATATGTATGTGAATTACTATATATATATGTACAGTACTGTGCAAAAGTTTTAGGCAGGTGTGAAAAAATGCTATAAACAAAGAATCAAATCAATATTTGGTGTGACCACCCTTTGCCTTCAAAACAGCATCAATTCTTCTAGGTACACTTGCACACAGTTTTTGAAGGAACTCGGCTGGTAGGTTGTTCCAAACATCTTGGAGAACTAACCACAGATCTATAATCCCATAATCCTACAAAATAATATAATGACTACAAAATAATATAATGACTATAATCCTACAAAATCCCTGACTTTGTGCAAGTGTACCTATAAGAGTTGATGCTGGTTTGCAGGCAAAAGGTAGTAACACCAAATATTGATTAGATTTATATTTTTCTTTTGTTTGCTCACTTTGCATTTTGTAAATTGATAAAAATAAACAATCATTATTTATATTTCTGAGAGCATTCTTTGTTTACAGCATTTTTTTCACACCTGCCTAAAACCTCTGCACAGTACTGTGTATATGTATATGTATGTACTGTGTGTATGTATATACATATATATATATATATATATATATATATATATATATATATAAGCACATGCAAGTCACAAAGTAATGATGCGAACTTCATTCATTTATTCATCTTCTAAACTGCTTTTCCTACTTAGGTTCAGAGGTACTGATACCCATCCCGGAAAAGCTTACCGCAGGACGCACACACCTATAGGCAATTAAGAAGAGCCAGTCAACCTAAACTGCCCCAGGGATCTAACCCTTGTTAGGACCTTGTTGCTGGAAGAAAGGCCAATGTCCCACCCTTACAACAAACTTTATGAATTTAATGGCGTAAATGGCTATATTTACTCCACAATCTAACAAAAAAGCTTTGGATTTAAAAGATCAGTAGTGTGCTGTAAATGTATCTGATAAAACCCAGCCGAATCCAGTTCTGGTTTCCCGTCATTCTTTGGCTAAAGCAGCATTGCTTCTGTCTTAGTCTCTTCCAGACGGTCAC